>JANEYF010004722.1:600000-1111761 GCA_029963845.1 Rhamnusium bicolor
GTTTGTAAATATTTATTTTGTTACTCTTAAGAATACATTCCTTGTGTCAAAAAAATTAAAAAAATTAACGTATATAAAAAAAATACTGATGCGTAAACGAACCACTGGGAGGATACATGAAATATTATTTTGAGGCACATAAGATATAACTAATGATTTTAACGAAAATATATCATAGAAAGTTTCAATCTTACATAAAATAACTAAGCATAAATTATTTTCTACATAGAACTTTACTTAATAAAAAAAACATTATAATATTTCATGGTTCGTGAACGCACCACTGGTAACACCCGGTTTCATTTTTGCTGATACTGTACAAAGCATGAAGTATGTAAATGTACATTACATTTATTACAAATGTAAATTGTGTGGCTATGGCAAATTCTACACCTCCTTCGTGCTTTATTGGCATGAGAAATCATGAGGTGACCTGTATTATCATAACGCAGTTCATCTATAGCAGGAGCAAGATTCCTTTCAATTATTGTTTTATTAGTTTTTAAAAGTCGCAAGGCTATGTAAGATTTAAAATCTACTTGGGAAATTTTTTTTCATTGACATTATAAATTTTCCATGCGTTGACGACTAAGCTATCCAATGAATTACAAAATAAAGGCCACCACCATTTTTTCCCAAATACTTGGCATCTATAATTAGCAATTCCGTTGTATGTAAATCTACCCCACCCATATATTTATTGTATTGGGCAATTACATAAGGTTGGGGTATCTGTACATCTCTTCATTCTTTTCTATTATAGCGTTTAACATTTTGAACAGGAGCTACACTATAAACATTACTTGCCACCGTTACAACCGAATTATCGTGCCAAAGGACAATAGAAACTTTTGATTCAGAATCATATGCTGAAATATGGGACTCGTGGTCTTTTTTTACCAAATGATTTACAATTTTCGATTGGACACTTATTTGTCCTATTTTCGCGGATAGTACCGGTGGCAAAATAACGATTATTTTTTAAATGTACGAAGAGTTTGAATGACGAAAAAAAGTTGTCGAAAAAAATTTGGTGATTCACTGGCTTATCCACAACAGAAAGTAGACTCATGACAACGTCACCGCTAAGACCAAGGCTAGAATGAGTTGTATCTATAAAATATAAAAATAGGTAAATACGAGTAATACGAAATTCATCATTATTCTCCAAATCCGTAACGATCTCCTCCAGAGCCGCTTCTAATTTCTTTCGAGTCAAATACCTCGAAAACGGCATATTTTACTGATTTCAATTAAATATCACGTGTACTGCACAAAAAACAAACAAATACTAAACAACACACTAATCGGCGACTGTTTACACTACATAGGCTGACTTGTCGAGAATAGCAATAGCTTGGTTTTATTTCATAGATAAAACCAGTGGTCCGTTCACGCACCAGTAATTATTTAATAAAAATAAATCATAATCTATATTATATTTTAAATGTATTTTTTCTACCATGTAATCTACATATTATAGACATACCAAAAATGACAATATTTTCCAAAAATAAAATATTTTACTGTTTTAGAATCACCTCAACCTTTGACACAAAATTATGCAGCGTTTTTCTTGATTTTTGAGGTGTCATAAAATTTTTGTTTTAAAATAAAAATCAACAGTTCGTACGGTACTAAGTTCTCTAATACTGATAATAATAAAATTTATAAATGGATATGCAAAAATATTTACTGAATTTAACAAAAAAAAAATCATAAAATATGTGGTGCGATAACGCACCATTGGGAGAAAATGGGTTAAGACAAATTTGTGATGGTACTGATGGTGCATCTCCAGATCCGTTAAATGCGTTCAAAAACTATTTTAAGTATGCCTGTATTACATCAATAGATGTCGAACGGTTGTGCTCAAAAGATAAGCATATTTTTTCACCACAGCGAATACACTGAAAAAAATCTAAACTATTTTTAAGATTATTATTCTTAAACTAAGACATTATTGTACTCATGTATCCGCAAAAATAGATATTTTTCCATCAAGGAAAACATTATTCTTAAAAGTCATTATCTTAGTCTCCTTCTTTTAATGATAACTAATTATTAACTTTAGAATAATTGTTCTACTTCAGCTAAGAGGAAGTTTCAAACAATATACAATACTAACTTATACTTAATCTAAGCTTTCATTTATTCAGTTCAAAAGTAGAGATATTGCGATCTATTACATTTAACACTTAAAATTAATGTAAGAAATGTGTCATTTCGTTCAGTAAATTGTCCAACGTTAGTTAATTTTCTAGTCCTAGAAAACAATTGTTTTTGTTATTAAAGTATAAATAATTTAAACAAATCATTGTAGCTAACTATATAATACAAAAGTATGCTCGAACTTTCATACAGGTATGGAATAACAAGTTTTGTACATATGATACCGAAATTTTTAAGCCCATTTGAATATTCACAAATTTTCCATGCATATATACAAACTGTAAACAAGCAGCTAAAATACATAATAATTAATACGTTAGCTTAGCATTTTTGGCAAGCACAAAGAACTTTAATCCTACACTAATAATAAATTAATATCAATGACTTTTGAAAGTCATTGATTAATAATGCTATATATATAGGTACACATCAAGTCGCCGTATTCCTTTCAAGGGATTTTAGTAGAGCTCATTTGCAACTGATTTAACTATAATATGCATAATGCAAAACCCAACAGTTTTTGACATATTTTATTATTATTTTTTTTTTTTTTTTAGAAACTTCCCTTGCCCTTATGTGTTTCAAAAGACATGTGTCATCGCTTAAGCGGAGATTTCTCACTCAAAAATAAGACAAATAGTTATCAACATGGTTCCATTGCTGTTTCGTACTTAAAATACAGAATGTTGAAGTTTTATTATTATGTCAGTTAACCATCTACTGTAATCTACTGTAATTTTGTAAAGAAAATATATACACCACTGACTTCTTTAGCTTTAGATGGCACAGTTATGTAGACAGTTAATTGCTGAAAATAAGTCACTTCTTGATTTTTGTTAGATTTAGGTTTCGTGTAGGAGATAAATACAATTTTTTTATGTAGGGTACTTAATAGCATTATTATTATTATTTTTTTAATAGACTTAAAAGACTTTAAAAATTGCATTTATCTTCTATACGATGCCGATATCTAAAAACGTCAAGAGGTGACATTTTTTCGGCAATTAACTTTCTACATAATCAGTGGCGTAATTTTTTACCATTAACGCAAAAAAAAAAAAATTTCAATATCTCAGAAACGAAGCAAAAATGGATATATTGTTGATAGGAATTAGGTATATTTGTCTTATTTTTGAGTGTAGAATCTCCGTTTAAGCGATGGCACATGTTTTTCGAAACACCCTGTATCTCTTTAATTTGAAAACAATGGACGCTCTAACCGTACCTAGTATTTTTGTATTATTTATGGAAGTAAAATATAGTTTTTAAAACTTCATATAAACCTCATTCTAAAAGTAATATATAGAGAAGTTTTTAAATAATTTGCACGTTTAATGCATTATCAAGTTTTAAAAATAAAATTCCTATGAATGTACGATTGGGTTGAAATTTTTTTCACAAATGTAGTTTTTTAGCTCGTCTTTTTATCTTATTAAAGTATTTAACCTAATTTTTGTTACATAACTATATAAACTAACACAGGAAACTGAAATATTAAAGAAAGTTTTATTATTTTTTTATTTTAAAAATAAAATATCTCAAAAACTATTAGATCTTTAAATCAATTGCAAATGAGTTCTACCAACCCACCCTCAAAAGAATAAGCCGACTTACCACTCACCCTGTATATGTATTGTATAATAAAACGCCACTACAATAAAAATGCAGATCTTGACTACAGATTGTATATAATACACAAGCAAAAATTATCCAAAAAGAAAATAACTTGGGAAATCTATACACAACCATTAAACTTGAGATGAATACCTTTTCACCTACAATATAGTGTCGTTGTGTATTCATTTCTTGTAAAGTATAACGTAATTAAAATAGCTTGCATGCAGTAAAACCAGAATTATTAAACTTACCTTCTAATAGTGAAATTAAGGACTCCAATTCCCAACTTGCTAATAGCTCTTCCATCGTAGACTCATTAACTTCTATTTCACAGTTAATAATGTTAATATACTTCTTTTTCAAATGTAACTTTACAAATATAAATTATTTCATAACAATCAACATCTATGAACAAAGTACAACACACACAATTCGACGCGTAGTAAGTAAGGTATGTCGTCTTTGTTTGGCAAACCACCACTGCGAGATTGTTCCATCATTATTTTAGAACACTTCACATTAAGATTATTAAGTATTCAATGAAGGATAACAGTTATTGGATTAATAGTATGTATAATTCATCCAGCAAAGTTGTTTGTAGTTTTATTCCAAGAGTAGTATTCTTATGTCAATAAAAACATTTAAATAAGAATTTACTTCAAGATGTCCTTACTTACTCTCACGGTTAACAGTACTCGAAAGAAGTGAACTATTAAGAGTATATTTAATACATACTTATACTTCGAAGGAATCAAACTTATATTGACTTAAAGACTTGAGCTGATGAAACTCAAAAATATAACTGTTCTTGGTTTACAATTGGTATATTATTGAAACAATAATAATTTATTATGCCAAGTAATGTTTTTCTAGTGACAAGTATAAAAATTCAAGAATAATCGATTATTTTGATATAGAATAGTTTTCTTTCCGTGTATCACTCACGGAGACAACCATAGAAACATACCTGATGCTGAAAAGTTTTTGCAGATCTTCATCAGTTTGTGATAACCAAGATAGTTCATTAAGAGGCTAAGTTGTGCATACATTGTTATAAATTGTAACAGTTTATTGCTTTTGTTACTATTTAATTTCTTTTATTATGCTTATTATGATGCGTACGACTATGTCCCGCCAGACGACTTGCTAGCTAAATAATTTAACAATTAATTAAATTCAAATTACAGTAAAAGCAATATTTCTAGAGAAAATAAATGAATTATTTAGGTATGACGTAAGCATCCTTTCAAATTTAATGCGATAACAATAAACTGCCTATGGTTTCCTATATTGTATACTGTCATTTTTATCTGAATGCGCTAGTAAAAAAGTTTTAAGTAAACGGTACATTAAACAACACTTTAATGTAAGATTTTTAAATAATAAAATGTAGCGAAAAGAGCATTTAAATCTTGTATAATCGTAAATCTAGAATTTAATTTTATATAAAATATACCCGTAAACTATCCGAACAATTCCAAGAAACAAAATAAAATCATCCCTCTCTGATATACTTGACTGTTTGACAAAAACATTGGCCTCAATAAAATATGAAATGTATACGTTTGGAATATATAACATTTTTGTTTTTAATAAAACGATGTATATGCAATATAAAGGATGTAAATCCATACGACACAATTTCACGGTACCTTTTTCTATATAAGAGACGTTCCGTCTAGGTCGCAATAAATTTCAAAATCTTCTCAAGATCAAGTGTTTCAACTACAGATGCTGAGACAATGTCTTTTCAAAATCAAATCTGAAACAAGGGGATAATCCAATATGTGAATTTTCCGATTCACGTTCTATATGTGCTCCCGATTTGAGTGTGTGTTTTTCCCAATAATATTTGCGCGCTTGTTTATGACAACTGTGAACGATTTTTTTCGAGTTTGTCACGTACTAAACTTCTGTTACATCAGTATAAACATATTTTTTACAGCCCGATAAATAAAAATGCGCGGCATTCAGCTTTGATAAAAATGATAGAGCCATTAAATATTTAAACCTTTATGAGCCGGATGTACAGTACATTTTATGGGAATTACTATTTAAAACGAATGTTATAATCTAATTAAATAAATTTTTAACACCAGTTTCATCTGATAATCTATTTGTTTCATATTAGATAAACTATTACAACAAATTTATTAAATATATGTACTTTGATAAGTGATTTTACATACAATGTGAAATAATAAAAAAAATATTTTATTACTGTTTTATATATTAAAGGAACAGGAACGGGCTTGGTGAATGTTTTGTTATATCTTTATTACTAATATATAAACACTTCTTAGTTCAGATAACCATGTGTTAAATAATAAGTACAGGACCTTACAAGAACATTATTTTTGACATCATCTGTCAACTCTATTTAAGTATTAGATAGCCTGACTTACATCATGTCTACAACATCTCTCTTCTTTTAAAGGAACTAATAACATTAACATAAACTAGCTAATTCTAGTCTTTAAACCTTTCAGATAATTTTCTTACTCTCCTTTGGTTATTACTGTTTTCATTACCCACTTCTATATTTACAGAACTATTATCATTACCTAAGTCACAATTGGTTTCCAAGTTTACAATGTAGTAATTTCCTTAAAAATACACTGTTTCTTCTATATACATTATTATGTTCATCTTTGACTAAGTAAGATCTAGGACACTCTAACTTTATCTCTATTCTTGCTGGTACCCAAACATCCTCCTTTGTTCACCTCTGATCCCGAATCAACCTTAAATTTTATCATCATATTTCCTACCTTAATAGTTTCGTACCATGCAGATATTGAATTTACATTTTTAACACTTTTATTCAACGGACATATACTTATTGTACTAATGTTTTCATCATAGTTACGACCGATGTCTTCTACATTATCCTCTGTGTTTGCTTCTCTTACATTTTTAACTTTACATGTCTTCGCAAAATGATTCATAAGTAAGCCTGGCCAAACGATGGTAGATTCAGGGTCGGACGCAATACCAATGCCATCGCGCGCTTGTTTACGATGAAAATGACACGACACAGTTCAGTTGTTATCTGCCGGTCGATGCATAGAGTACTAATAAATAATAAATAATATTCAGCGTAAAGAGTAGAAAACGACCGTACGCTGATAAAGTGATTAAATTTATCGGTGAATTTCCGGATTTATTCTATGATGGATGTAAAATAATTTGTAAAGTTTGTGATCAAGACTTAATGTGCTGAAATAAATACGGCTGCAAAATTTATGTCAATAGTAACCGGCATAAAAATAAAAAAAATGGCGTGTCTTCTTTGGAACCTCAGTTTATCTTTGATTTACTGTTAATGCTGATTGCCTGTGATGTTCCCCTGCGCATATTGGATAAACCAGCATCTCGGGAGTTCAGGAATAAATACAATCCCCAGGTGAATTTACCAAGTCGTTCATCGTTACCTAGATATGTACCAAGTGTTCGTGAAGACATTGTAAATAGGATTAAATGTGCATTAAAAAATACACGGCTGTGGTTACGTGTTGACGAGATTGTAAAAAAAATTCTATTTTAAACGTTATAGTACGTGTACTCGACCCTGTTAAACCAACATTTCCACTTTTACTAGCTAGCAAAAGACTAACTGCGTGTACTGGCGGAACAATTATGCGGGTGGTGTTGGAGACTTTCGAAAAATTTTAACTGTCAAGTGTTGATGTTTGTGACCGACGGTGCTGCGACAATGCGTTTGGTGGGCCGTTTTCTTGAAAGAGATGATTGTAGATTTTTACATGACTAAACGACGCAATAGAAAAATTGCAAAATACTTCGTCGTCGTTAGTGGAATCGCTGCAAATAGTGGACGACGTAAATACACAGCTACAGACTATAAATGACGCAAAAAATAAGCCCGTTATTGAAAAATTAGAGAGTGTATTACGGAAAGATCCTGATTTTACCAAATTAAGACAAATTTGTGATGGTGCATCTACAGCTGCGGTAAGTGAGTTCACAGAGTGTTTTACTTATGCCTGTATTACTTCCGTAGATGTCGAACGGTCTTTTTCAAAATACAAACATATTTTTTCACCACAGGGAACATCGCTCACTGAGACAACTCTAGAAACATATCTGATGCTACACAGTTATTATAGAAGTGCTCCAATTTGTGATAACGACAACCAAGCTACTTCATAAATCTGCTTAAGAAGGTGAGTTTTGTACATATTTTTATAAAGTGTACCAGTATTAATAAAATTTATTTCCATTTATTTTATTTATTTATTTATTTATTATTAGTTATCACTTAGATATACAATGTACATGTGTGAACGTCATTTAACAGTTTAATAATAATGTGCAGCACTAAGCTTACAAAATATAAGGAAATTCATAAAAAATAATTTAAAGCGAACGAAATAGTACAAAAACATACATCACAATAAATAAAATATTTTTTGTCTTTATTATTGTACTTATTCAAGTATTATGATATGATGCATACCCAGTACGTCTCTGTAGGATTAATGACCTTTTCCAGGCTTATTCGTAAGTCCACAATTGTTACATTCCTTACCATACGCCTTACATTGTCTTGGTCCATGTATCATGAGACACCTATAACACAAAAACGTGCCTCCATTTTCTTTCCTTTCATCTTTTTTTCGGCTGACATAGTGAGTGATAAGTGTATCCCTCTGGTGGTCAGTGCTATTACCAATCAGACATCACTGATGTCTAGAGCTGTCCGAGGTCACCTGGCCGCCAGAGCCGTCATATGACTCATATGTTTACATCATATCATAATACTTGAATAAGTATATTAAATGGAAATAAATTTTAACAATAATGTTACATTTTATAAAAATTTGTATAAAACTCACCCTGTTAAGCAGATTTATGAAGTAGTTTGGTTGTCGTCATCACAAAGTGGGAAGATCTATAGTATAATAGCATCAGGTATGTTTCTACAGCTGTCTCTGTCAGCGATGTTCGCTTTGGTGATAAAATATGTTTGTATTTTGAAAATGACCGTTCGACATCTACGGATGTAATACAGGCATAAGTAAAACAATCTGTGAACTCACTTAACGAAGTTGTAGATGCACCATCACAAATTTGTCTTAATTTGCTAAAATCAGGATCTTTCTGTAATACACTCTCGAATTTTTCACTAACGCGATTATTTTTTGCGTCATTTATATCCTGTAGCTGTGTTTTTACGTCGTCCACTATTTGCAGCGATTCCACTAACGACAACGAACTATTTTGCAATTTTTCTATTGCGTCGTGTCCCTATAATTGTTATTAATACTTTTTAAATCTGTTTCAAGGGAAACGCCTTGAAAGCTTGTCTGGCTTTCCCTAATAGCTGCAGCCTCGTTAGGGTTGAACTGTAGTATCACAGCTTTTATTTGTTGAAAATATTCAGCATAATAAAAAGCCGTGGAAATGTTGGTTTAAGAGGGTCCAGTACACGTACTATAATATTTAAAATAGAATTTTTTTTACAATCTGTCGTCTCGTCAATACATAACCAGAGCCGTGTATTTTTTTAATCCACATTTAATCCTATTTACAATGTCTTCACGAACAGCTGGAATATATCTACATAACGATGTACGACTTGGTAAGTTCACCTGGGGATTGTATTTATTCCAAAACTCCCGAAATGGTTGTTTATCCAGTATGTGTAGCGGAATATTTGCAGGCTATTAACATTAACAATAAATCACACATAAACTGAGTTGTCAAAAGCATGCCATTTTTTTATTTTGATGTTGCACGGTATTGATATGACGACGACAATCTGTTTTGTGCCAGCACATTAAGTCTTGATTGCAAACTTTACAAATTATTTTGCATAAATTTATTCACTGTGTCCGCGTACGGTCGTTTTTTACGCTTCGGCGCGTTTGACATTATATATAATTTATAGGTACAACCTCACGCATTAACCTTTCAAATAAAACTGCAGCGTAAATCGCTTCTAAATCGGCACGTGTGACGACAGCGCAAGACCGTGGCTGTACTCCAGGCACATCGGACAGCTCTACTGATGTCTGAGTAACTGATAGCGAAATGCAAAGCAGTTACTAAGAGCTTTGACCTCTAACTCGGGTAGGCTAAACTATACCAGGTGTAGCAAAATCTTGGTACACCTGGTATACACCTTTTCTCCTTTAGTTTTGAAGATAATTGACTGAAATATGGGATATCTTATATACATAATAAGCAGCACCTTTTGACATACAAGCGATTTTTTTCACTTCCGGTTTTGCAGGAAGTGACACTAACTTTCGATTTTTAAATAGAACACCCTGTATATTATTGCATATTTGAATTCTGCATAATTTTCTGAGTCCACCATATAAGTGACATTTCAAACGTCAATATTTTTTATTATGTAATTTTTAATTTTCAATTTAAGTGTACTATGACGGTTCCGATTTATTCTAAATGACCCGTGTAATGCTAGAAAAATCGAAATCCCGTCAAAAATACTAAATTACGTGATTTATGAGCAAATAAAATTCATCAAAATGGTTTTTGGGGTAAAACTCAATTTGTTCAAATGAAATCATATTGGTACTGTGGTACCATTTATTAGTACTATTAATAAGAAATTTATTCACATATCGTATTAAAATATGCATAAATACAAACAAGATTAAAGCTAAAAGAAAATAAAAGAATATAATTTTGTTCTAATTAAATGTTAAGAAGTAGATAACTAAGGTGGCTTTGAAAACAATGAAATATTTAGCTTGTCAAACATTTGTTGGTTTACCGGTGGTTTTTTGTGTCTTTAAAAATTGTTTAAAATTCTTGTTAATTTTGTTCAAAATGCCGCAAATTTATACAAGTGATGAAAAAGTGGTGTTGTTAATAATTTATGGGAAATGTAGAAAAAATGGCGTTGCGGCTAGACATCTTTATGCCGAACGATATCCTGATAGACAATGTCCAGCGAGAAATTATTTTAATCGTCTTGAAAATCAATTCCGAAGTGAGCCCAACAATGATCCCGAAGAAAATTTGATGTCAAGATTAACCTTAATATAATTAACATCTAAATAATTAGTTATCTACGGCCAGTGTTATTTAAAAACAAAAATGGCTCAGCAAAATTATGCAGATGCCGGAGAACTCTCGGCAGAGTATGTGCTGGTATATAATTCTAAAGGTAAGTAAATTTGCATAGTCAATTTTGAAAATAAAAGCAAATTGTTGATTCAAATATCCATAATTTGCTTTTATTTAGAAACATTGGCTGTAGTTTTAGGCCATGATTTGAAACTGTTAACGCGTCAATAATGTCAATATTATTTTTAGATAAAAAGAAACATAAAACACACCACATAAATTAGAGAAATCCCCAAATGATGTATTATATCACAACTGAGATGGCAACCTATGCATTAAAGATTAATATTTACCACCAAACATTGAACCGAATACGAAAAATTTTGCTATGACCTCTTCAAGGCAAAATGAAGATTGTATAACGAAGTGCAATGTATGGAGTAGGGCACAAACACTTCTTTTATTAGATAAATGCACTTCTAAGAAGAAGTACCTAGAGAACCCTAAAAAAAGACCGTTGGAGTAATCCTAAATGTACTCTTAAATGTAGAGCAATTGAAAGATGGAATAATTTCTTCGTAAAAATGTTTTCATTTGGGAATTACATCATTCAAGATTCCCAAAATTAAATAATGCAAATTAGATACATACAGTTCCATAATTCTTTCTATTATTTCTAGATCTGTCTCCACGTGTAAAGATAAAATCATATTTTATTCTTCCTAGGCAACTATTACAGCAATAGAAGCTATTATTAATTAGTTATGCTGATTATTAATATTATTCATGTTTATAGTCCATAAAAAAACAGTTTGTAGAAAATGGTAACAAGCGTCAACTGACACGTGTCAGATAATGACCTCGAATATTAGTAGTTTTTACTTTCTTATACCAAATACAAGAAAGTATAGTAATTGTGACTTTTTTCGACCTCGAGATTTTGATTGATATATACGTTTTGACCCTTCTGAATCCATTCCGACTATTCTCCGAATGATGTCTGTCGGTGCGTGTGTGTGGATGTGTGTGGTTATTGTAACAATATTTAGCCCAGATTTTTTCCAGTGGAGTGTGTCGTAATAAAACTCAGTTTTATTTAATCAGCATTTCATCTCCATCCTTCTCACGTAGAAATGTCCATGTGGCCACAATCGATGTTTATACTTGTGATGTCACGATAGCAATCGTACAGGAATATGTGTGTGTGTATATGTATGTATCCGCGATAACTCAAAAAATACTAATGGGAGACTTTCCAAATTTGGCAATAAAGATTATCAACAACATTTTAGGTGCCACATTAAATTTGGTGAATGTGGTACCTAATGAATGAAAGAAGAAAAAAGGTACAATGTCGGAAAAAAAAATTAAAAATTTTTGTTGCATTTCTGGACGAATCTCGATGAATTATAATGAAAAAACATAACTATATAAAAAAAAAATCTGTCCGCATGTCTGTAGTATCACAATAGCAGCCACAGTTTTTAAGATAAAACTTTCAAATTTGGTACACTTGTTAAAGGCCAGCTGAAAGGGGTTCACGGGACCTAAACTTTTTTATATTTGACTTTACAAAAAAATATATTCTTGATGAAAGATTATAAATCTTGTCTACTATATCAAGCGAATAAAACATATTTTCCAAGTACTTAAATAAAGCTGATGTAAACTGAAATATTTTACACATTTAGCCTCATAAAATGGGGTTAGGATAAATTTAACAGTTTGACATTTGAAAGGTCTAATTTAGTTACAAAAATGTCAATGCCAACAACAAAAAGTTATTAAAATATATTACATATATAATAACGATGACAATTAATTATTTAAAAATCTTAATGAAATATTTCAGGATACGCTATTAAAATTTAATTGAGGTTAGTGAATAATTAAATAGAGTGATTTGTTTAGATCAGGATGATGTATACTGGTATAAGAAAGTTATGTGCTGGCCACATCAGATATTTTTACTTAGTTCCTATTTTCGATACTGAGTAGGATTAAATAAAACGAACCTAATGGAGAACGAACCGAAGCGCATAGCAAATATTTCTTCTGGATGGTACTAAAGATAATGGAACCATGAGAGTTAATACATTTTTAAACCCACACACCAAACAGAACTACTGGTTGTAGATTCAAGGATCATGTGTCTTAAGGAGAAGAAAATATCATAAAAGAACTACCTAGTGCATTTAACCTATCATCTACTCAGCAGGCTGGAATGGTCTTCAATTTTGAGAGCAGCAGCACCATCATTTCGAGTATACTGAATAATAGGACGTTCAGTCAAAATTATACAATTTAAAATGTCTTCTTTTAGGAGTAGTATTGTTATAAATGATTTTTTAGCTCTAAGCCCAGACTGGTCCCGCTCCGCCTGACTCAACAATTATCACCCCATCGCCTTCATACTCGGGGATGCTGGGTCAGCAACGGACTGAGTGTCCGGCGAGAGAAATATACAATGTTTTTTATTTTCATTTAAATAAAATTATTTTTTTGTTTGTTGTTTGAAAGTTTTACATCCTATCAAAAGATGGCCACGTCAGCAAGTCTGTTCATTAGTTTGATCCCGCCCTTGTTTGAATCCTGGTCATCTTATACATTTTATTAACGGATAGTGAAGTTAATGCTGAAAATTATATTAAATTTTAAGTCATTAAAGTAGTAGATCCTGTCGTTGGCATGATGAATGATTGTATGAAACCATCGTAATCCTTTAAGGAACACTTTGACATGTTATTTCCAACAAGGGAAGAGTTGAAAGCCACAACATATACTCTTACTCTAATCCGAATGGACTTGTATGATATAGGAATGGGTAACGCTTAGATAAGAGACCGGAATCCAAATGTCCAGCTGAGAAAATGTGTTATATTTAATGTAAAATAATTTTATACTAAATATATACGACATCTCGGTGAAACGGGTTTTAATTCGCTTTATTATGCCGGCGATGTGCAGTGTAAAAAATTATGAAAATAAATAAAAATGGCTTTACTAAGACGATAACAGGATACTCTTTCGCTAAGCTTATCCTAAAATTATTTAAGTGTAATGTCACTGGTTTATAAACACATTAAAATTAGTGAATAAGGTACAGTGCTTAATAAATATTAACAAAAAAAATTAATAAATATAGAACCTGGTATAGATAAAAAAGTATAAATGAAAAACTGAACACTGCTTCCGGCTCGATGCACCTCGGCAATTTAAAATGGAAAAAAAATTTTCGTTAAAATTATTAATTCCATTAATTTGATTTTTTTTTAGTTTCTCTGGGTAACGGTTTCTGATCCCTACACAATTTTTATTTGATGACTTTTTGATTAACTCCAAGCGTCCATTAAAATGGAAAATGTATTATTCTTCTCCTTCGTGAGCAAGTTATAAATTTTATTTGTAATTTGTTTCGGACAAAGATGGAAGAGTGCATTGTCGATGCCCTAGATGTGATTTGGACTCCACAGTAAACTGTAGAATCTCGTCTCTCATACTTAGCACAAAATCATAGGAATCGCAGGGGGTTGAGAAAACATTTCTTTTAATATTTCTTTCTATTCATATTTGATATATTTCGGAAAACATGTAAACGAGACAATACGTAAAGTCTATTCCGTGTCCAGGAGTCTATACCCTCTGATGGCGAGGAGTAGTAGACTAAACAGGGATAAAGAAATTGATTCATACCATGACAGTGAGTTCGGCCCTAACGTATGCTGCGCCGGCTTGGTGTGCAGCGAGCGCGACGGTTAAAACAAATTGGAAGTTTTAGAAAATAAATTTGTACTCCTAATAAGTAACTCAACAAGATACACTCCCTTAAAGGAATTACGCTAAATATGCAACGAGATTGTACCCATAGTGGACTATATCAGAGATAATTCTCAATGATTCTACGAATTTAAACTCTGTTAACCGCCAACAACACACAAATAAGGAAGTATATAACGTGCCTTTTCGGATAAAACACAAATTACCATACCAGACGTTACCAGTATTTCGACAACCTCTTTAGGCCACCACGCCCTTCTCACAATCCCTTCTATAAATAGGGTACCAAAATTAAAAATTTTCACCTTTCTCTTCCTTGCTTTTTGTTTATTTTTATCTTCTACATTGTCTTCAAAATTGTTTCCAAATTATAAAATAACCATCAGTAAATTGTGAAAAGTTATAAATACACAAGAATATTTTTGTACGTGAAAATAAGCGGAGTTGGACATTCTCGCTCATTATCTCAGTATTGTTTGGAGACGAGGTTTTTTTACTGTGTCAATTTGGCTCCCCGTGGTATACCTAAATTCATAATTTATATACAGCAATTTAAACTATACCTCGTTTTTTTCAGTATTAATTTAAAGTTTTTTGTTTAGCGACCCATGCTTTTGCATGCGTCGCTAATTCTATTTATTGATGTTATTATACAACTTAAATTATTTAGTTTAGGTGTTGTATTTATTGTCTATTGTTATTTTTCCCGACCTAGAATTTTCTCCGTCGCACAGTGGACGGAAACGCCAAAAAGCTGGCCAAAATTAAAAAAATTATTTTTTTTTTAAATGGAAACGTTTTAAATCGTTGTAGTGGTACCCCTAGTATTAGAAACGACCGTTAATACCGGTCCGGGTTCACTACCTGAGCGAGGAAATTACTTATTGTGTGACCGTGCAGCGCGTCACTTCGGCAGCTCGCAACGCTTCAAAAATCGATAAATTTTGTCTGCAGCGTAAAAATTCTCAAGGAGCAGTTTTCTGTGTCATAAAAATGGATTCTGCATCAGAAACTAAGTACAATTAAAATATCTCAGTATCAGATCAGTTTATTTATATGGATAATTAGTAAATAATTATCGAATTGGAGTGCATTTTTGTACATGCAACGATTCATAAACTCCACAAAAAAAACCATAAGTTACGCGGTTGGTGATGGTTGGTCTTGAAACTTATTGGAATGTGTTCAATGAACATTTTTTTCGAAAGTGTATAAAAAATTAGCTGCATCTTTTTGCATCTTTGCGAGATATTGACCAAATTGTGCGCGAATGCACGGATGCATGCACATTCGTGCACCATAAAGTGGGCTCCTTTTGAATGCGTTCTCATGAAGACGATGAATGTAATTCAGATAATAATTGAATAAAATTAATTTTCAAAGTCATTACACATTTTTATTCCATTCCCCAGATCCTAATTTTCCCGAAACAAATGAAACACATGAATTCGCTTCAATTCAATAATAATTTTTGAACTATGTATATATTTTTGACCGTAATTTTTTTTGAAATTTTATATGGTATTCTTCATCAGCGACCCAAAAAAACTGTATACAAAGTTTTGTAAAAATTCAGCAATAATTGGCGATTTTTGGTATGTTTTGGGGGGATTTCATGGCCGCCATTTTGTTTTTTTCAAAATTCAACTTCCGATTCTTGATCAGCGACACAAAAAACCCCTGTATGCACAATTTCAGTAAAACAGCTCAATGCCTTTATATTTTGGCCAGCTTTTCGGCGTTTCCGTCCACTGTGCGTCGCATCGTTCTCATACGTGGGGGTCCTAGGTCGGCAATTGACTAAGTGTCCAGCGAGGGACATATACTCCATTCATTTTAATTGTAAAATAAATGTTTTTGAATTTTTTGAATATTCATAGTTGATTATTAATAAAATGTTGTAAATTCGTACTAATTTATAAACATAAATTACTTGAAGGCAGTTTGGTTCATTAAAATATAACATGAATACCTCTTTTTATGTCTAATATAAAAACAGTAAAAAAAAAATACTAACAGCCACTTCCTAGATTATCCTTTAAGTAAAGGATATGGTTTAACTGATAGTAAATTGGTTTGCAGATGTACAATATCTGAGTTAAAGTATAAATTTGGTATTTTAAGGCGTTCGGAAAATATTACAGAAAAAACAATATTTATCATCCCCTTTTATAAGGATACATTTGCCTTATTATCTGTTTTCGGAAAAAGGTTTATATAAAAGGATACCTTTAACTTTTGGATGTACTCTGAGTCCTGAGAACATCGAAACTTAAATTTGGACCACTTCGTGTATACGAAGAAGACGTAGATATTTTTTTGACATTTAATGTAGGAATTGTTGATATTTTTTAAATTAGTTTTGACTCTCAAACTGCGTCCAGGAATGGAACATGTTTTTGTTCGTGTAATATTTTAATAAATTGTATTTGATTTGAGTTTTGTCTCTGTTTGGGTTCGATCTCTGGTCAAAGAGCTGTGACTTTTTCTAAAAGCAGAAATTAATCCTAGCGTAAGTACTCGGATATTGGGTGTGTGTCCGTTATCTCTAAATGTGTAATTCTCTCCAGTACACGGTATCTTGAAGTACTTTTAGAGATACAGGGAGTTGTATTACCTGCATTATTTAATTTAATAAGTTTGAGGACGTCTGTATGTATATTACACATGTTAACACAGTAGTTAGTGCAACATTTTACAAATCATAGAACCTCAAGCATAAAAACAGTAAGAATTTATTTAATTTAAAATTTTAAGATTAATTTTCGATAGAAAAATGAACATACCGGTTTTATTACTATCGTAAGACACTTAAATCGAATTCAGTAAAAACAAACTACAATGGAATTTGGCCATATTACAATTCCAATTTCCTGTAGATGTAAAATTTAAATAAAATAAAAATAAGGAAATAATAAAATGCAAAGTAGTAATATTATAAATAGGACCTGCAAATGTAATGCGCTTATATTCTTACAGTGATTCATTCTATTTTCTGTCATGATAATGTTGAAATGAGTTCTATCTTTCGGCCCAACTGATACGGATTCATCTAAGCCTAATCTCGTGGTGGGATAAAATCGATCTGCGAACTTACCGCAGAAACTACACAAACTGAGTACACTTTTTAGTTTTCTTAAGGAAGGATTATCGTGATTTGTAACTTTACACCTCGCTCATAAAATAAAAATTATTTTTATTTCATTGTAAGTTTAATAACGCTTGCCGGAATGAAATAAATTTTCATTATATTTATTTAAGTAAAGTAATTGCACATATTTAAGTTTTCTTTTGTGTACAGGGTGTCTCACTCTCAAATTCAAGACTCAACAATCGGTATATATAAATCAGACGCTGTATATTTTTGTATAGAATTCATAAGAGTCTTACCTGAAATTGTCTTAGAGGAAAGTATGAAAAACTGAAATTTGTTAGACTGGTATTTTTTCTGTTTTTTTTATTTTTAGGATTATTTAAAAACAAATAATACGTGAACATTAAATGCTCTCAGGTCATGATGCACCTAATAAACCTCTTTTCAATACGAGGCAGGAGCGTGACGTAATGATTTCTGAGCTCACAACTAATACAGAGGTGTTAGGTTGTTAAGCACAACTTTTTATAACAAAATCATATTTTAGGTGAACATTCAAATTCAAAAACCGCTGCCAATTACTTGGGGATCAGAACTTCCTCATCGTAGTAAAACTCGACGTGTGGTGGAATTTTTAATAAAAGTAATTTTTGACGTTTTAAAAAAGTCACATTTTTTGACGTTGCAAAAAAGTCACATTTTGACGTTTCAAAAAAAGTCACTTTGACGTTTCAAAAAAGTCGCATTTTCTGACGTTTCAAAAAAGTCACATTTTGACGTTTCAAAAAAGTTACTGTGACGTTTCAAAAAAAGTCACATTTTTTGACGTTTCAAAAATTGCGACCGATATTGCTTAGCAACGAACTCAATCTCTTCCTTGACCTCTAGTATGTGTGTACCAGGTTTGAAAACTGTATCTCAAAAACTATAGCTGCTATCGCAAACTAGACAGACAGACACACAGACAGAAAATTTTTTCTGTCTGAAATTTTGTGTATCGTCATAATTCGTCGAGATTCGTCCAGAAATGTAATAAAAATGTTCAAATTTTTTTCACGAATAACTTCCTCACTTTGAGGGGTGAGGAAGTAAAATATTTATTTTACAATTAAAATGAACAGACATCTGCTCCGTTGCCAACCTAGCACTTCCACGTATGAGAACGACGCACGGCGCAATTGTTAGGTCTGGAGGAGCGGGGTCGGTCTGAACTTAAAAATAATTCTGCATAGTCATTGATTTCAATAGATTTCTTCTCTAATATGATCTTTCAAGCCCAATATCACCTGAAAATATAACGCTGGCTGTATTTTTGAAAACTATACATACTAATCGTAGTGTCAGTCAACACAGATTTTTCTATCTAATATGAGAGATATTTAAAAATTATAAGAACACAGCCATTCTATTTTAAAATGGTGGCTAAATATTAGGAATGACGAGTTTTTGAAACGTATAATAAGAATATGTTTACAAACGTTTGTATCAAAACTAACATCTCTTAACAACTTGCTTTACTAAAATTTGTATGTTCCATATAATTGAACAAAATATCATTTTGTTCAAAAATGCTGTAGCATGAAAATTGCTGCATTTTTATGTTCTAAATTTGTTTATTTCTTTTGGTCATTTTTCAAAGTTAGAATAAATTAATTAGAATTTATTTTGATAAAGATTTCAAATTTAATTGATCACCTCTTTAATGTATGCTGTACATTGTAGATATATGTATGGTAATGAGTAGAAAACTAATTCCATCGGGAAATATCAAAATTTGGTTTACAATGGAACTTTATTTATGTGGTTTATAAATAAAAGACCTAATATATGTTGCACTTATACGTAAATTCAATTTGTTGAATTTAATTGCAATTTAGTTAGTTGTTTCTTAAATTGTGTTTCCCGGAAATGATAAGACGGGGAAAGTAAGAGTGGACGAGGATCACTTCATACCCCACAGTGCATGGAATCATTCTAGTTGATCAGTCGTATTTCCAGAGTACCGCAGTTTTTACCTCAAAATTAGATTGATGCTTTAAATTTTTTTTAATTAGTGATATATTTTATTATAGTATTGTTCTTATTAAAATGCAGTCAGATTTCTTCATGATAATGTGCCGAACATTGCTGATATATAAGATGGAGAGAATGAAAACGGGAAATTAAATGCAGTTTTTCTTTCCCCTTTTTCGAAAAAACAAAACATCCAAATTTTATTTTCTATTTAAAACATTTCGTATTTTTAACACGCTTTTATTAGCTTCACCTGTATGTTTGCTTGCTTGCTTGCTTGCTTGCTTGTTTGCTTGTTTGTTTGTTTGTTTGTAACCGACTCTATGGACTCGATTTTGACCCACTATAAACGGACAGATTTAATTGAAACTTTGTACACTTACTAAGAACCGGTAACAATACAATAATTTGATAAGTTTATATCATTATCCTGATCAGGATCGCCAGTCCTTTCGTCACGTATCCTCTGCGTGAGAGCAAAGGCTTAATATGTAAGTACATTCCGTGATTGTCAGTTAGGTCGGTGGTCGAGCGGGCTAAGGCAGTCGACGCGAAACGACAGACTCCTCGGGCGTGAGGTCAAATTCCATGGCTGAAATTAAAAAAATATTTTTTTTTTCAGAAATATCTGTTGGATCGTAATATGTTATAATATCAGCATCAATAAGCAATATAAATATAGTTTAAAACAACTAAAAAAACACGCTTTCATAGCACATCAAACTAAAAAGTGAAAAATAAATATAGTTTAAAAAAAACTAAAAAAACACGCTTTTAAAGCACATCAAACTAAAAAGTGAAAAATAATTATTAATATAAACTGAAAACAATAATGAACGAAAAATAATAGTATTATTGTGAAAAAAGCGTGAGGCGCTTTGTGCCATATTTTTCGTATATCGAGCAACCCACGCTTTTTTCACAATAATACTAGTATTTTTCGTTCATTATTGTTTTCAGTTTATATTAATAATTATTTTTCACTTTTTTAGTTTGATGTGATTTAAAAGCGTGTTTTTTAGTTTTTTTAAACTATATTTATTTTTCACTTTTTAGTATCCTGGCGATCCTGATCAGGATAATGATATAAACTTATCAAATTATTGTATTGTTACCGGTTCTTCGTAAGTGTACAAAGTTTCAATTAAATCTGTCCGTTTAAAGTGGGTCAAAATCGAGTCCAAAGAGTCGGTTACAAACAAACAAACTCACAAACAAACATACAGGTGAAGCTAATAAAAGCGTGATAAAAATAATTGTGCATAGTCATCGATTAGAATAGATTTCTTCTCTAATATGATCTTTCAAGCCCAATATCACCTGAAAATGTAACGCTTGCTGTATTTTTTGAAAACTATACAATACTAATCGTAGTGTCAGTCAACACAGATTTTTCTATCTAATATGAGACATATTTAAAAATTTTAAGAACACACCATTCTATTTTAGAATGGTGGCTAAATATTAGGAATGGCAAGTTTTTGGTACGTATAATAAGAATATGTTTACAAACGTTTGCATCAAAATTAACAACTTTTAACAACTTGCTTTACTAAAATTTGTATGTTCCATATAATTGAACAAAATATCATTTTGTTAAAAAATGCTGTAGCATGAAAATTGCTGCATTTTTATTTTCTGAATTTGTTTATATCTTTTGATCATGGTAATGAATAGAAAACTATTTCCATCGGAAAATATCAAAATTCGGTTTACAATGGAACTTTATTTATGTGGTTTATAAATAGAAGATCTAATATAATATGTTGCATTTATACTTAAATCAGTTTATTGAATTTAATGGAAATGATAAGACGGAGAAAGTAATAGTGGACGAGGATCACTTCACACCTCACGTGCATAGCATCATTCTAGTTGATCAGTCGTATTTCTAGAGTACCGCAGTTTTTACCTCAAAATTAGATTCATGCTTTAATTTTTTTTTAATTAGTGATTCTATAAAGTATTGTCCTTATTAAAATGCAGTCAGCTTTCTTCATGATAATGTGCCAAACATTGCTGATATATAAGATGGACAGAATGAAAACGGGAAATTAAATGCAGTTTTTTCTTTTCCCTTTTTCGGAAAAACAAAACTTCCAAATTTTATTTTCTATTTAAAACATTTCGTATTTTTTTATTATGGAAACTCATGAGGCATGTCACCCTGGCTTTGTTGGTATTTTGGATTTACTACATGTTTACCGACGAATTAATGGAAGAGATTGAAGTTCATCCTTACTGAGCCATGTTTCATCAAGACATTATGTGGGCCAAATTTAACTTTTTTTATCAGATAAGTAACCAACTTTAATTATGCCGATTTTTTATAAAAAAACAATTATCGTTTATCATTTCATTATGCAAAGGCTATTACAAGTATTCGGTGTATGAGAGCTACTTTATAATCACTGCTGCATTAGCCTAATTTCCTGGGTTTGTTTAAATTGCTATCTTTGCTTAAAATATTTTTTTATACTAAATAAAGATAATGAATTGTCACTTATTAATTTATGTCAAAATATTGATTTTAACATCAAACTAATAAGTCAAAAACAGACGGAAGATTGCCAATTTACTTAGTAATCAAATGATTATAAGAATTAAATTTCAGAAAGTTGAAATTCCATGTGATACAATTTTATGGTGCGAAATGTCAACAGGACAACCAAGACCATACATATATTCTGAAAGGATATCGTCATTTTCTGTTTAAGAAATTACAGAATACTTTACATCCAGGTATCAGAGTTAGAAGAAAACTTATTACCTTCCCAAATATATTTTTGGTCTCATATTATTTCAGATATTAACTACTGTTGGGCAAAAAGATGCATACATTGTCAAAATTCAAAAGTTTACAGACATACCAAATCAGAATTGGATAATTTTAAAATACCAATAACTCAAATGGATATACATACATTTTAACAATTGTTGAACGATTTACTATATAGCCAGAAGCACATCCAGTTAAAAACATTTGGGCAGCAGTAGTAGCAAAAAAATTTTTCAATGAATATTTTTCTCGTTTTGGCGTACTCTTAGGATTACAACAGATCAAGGTACACAATTTGAATCTAAGTTATTTGCGGAGTTAATTACCTTATTGGGTTCACATAAAATCGCACAAATTCATATCATCCGCAAAGTAATGGAATGGTAGAAAGATTTCACAGACATTTGAAAGCCTTAATGGCACATTCAAATACAACAAATTGGAGTGACGAATTACGAATTATTTTATTGGGTTTTCGTATTTCTTTTAAAGATGACGTTAAACTTGTATATGATCAATCACTTCGTATTCCAGGTAAATTTTCAATTATTGGTAATAAGCAAATTGATCCAAAAATATCTTTAACTAATTTGATAGAAACTTTTCAAAAATTCAACCGCAACCCTCAAGGGCGAGCATTCAAAAAAATTTCGTTTACAAAGATTTAAAAGAATGTGGTAATGTATTTGTTAAAATACCCAAAAACAATTCTAGCTTGCAACAACCATACGAAGGGCCATACAAGTTCTGATAAAACTTCATATTTTACGAAACGATTCTGATTATCTAATATAAATAGATAGAGTTAAACCATCTTATACGGATTTATATGATAATCATAATAGTTTTAATAATTTTAAAAAGAAAGTTACTTTCGGTATTATTTAATTTTTGTATTTTTAGTTGCGATATTGCTGAAGGAAGGGTATTGTGGAGTGCTGGTCTACATATTTATTGTTAGCATTACTCTTATAAATTAAACCGTAGTATGCTATTTTTATTTTGTCAACGTTACTATGGTTGAAAAACAGAAAAAAAGATATATAATAATATTAAAAATATCATCAATATCATCAGGATGATTAACTAATTTTTTATATATACATCGATTTTATCTATGAACCTTTGTATCAATACGATTTTAGTTGAAAATAAACCATTTTAAACTCAAATATGTTTTAAGGTTTGTTTGTTAAGTATAGCAACCTAACAGTTACTAACTGTTGTAAATATATTCAGTTGTTTTAATTTAGTTTTCCCTTATGCATTTAGTTAAATCTATCTCTAACAAAAAATTATAAACATAGTGAAATATTTATATTCAGTTATACTCTTGATCATACTTTATCACCCTTATGAATCAACTTGACTTCTTTATTCACTCAAGAGTAATTGGCGCCCTTACATATGTAACATGTTTTATCAAGATTATTTTTTTACTTTGTCTTACTCCAAGCAAATGAGCCGTTGGCATTGTGACTACTGATTTCATTTATGCAAAACCAAATAATTAAATATAATAATAACAAAGTAGTTATTTGAAAAAATTGGCAATCAGTTACTAGGCCACAATGTGAAGCATAAATAAGCAGAATGTAAACTTTTTTCCTTTTCTTTATTGTATGTTTTAGCTAGAACCTTGAAATTTTAAAGGGATGTATCTTAGCTGCCAAAACTGATCATCAAGAAGGATTTTTTTTCGAAAGCTCCCTCTAAGGGGATGAATTGTGGGTAAATTGTTTCTCTCAAACCAGCTACAACGTTGAAATTTGGTAGAGATGTAGAGAATGTAGAATACAACCCTATGGGGGAAAATGACGGGTTAAAATTTGAAAATAGGTCTCCTAAATTCTTAAATCTGAACAACGCCTGGGAATTTTAGCTAGTAAATGATACAGCCACACTAAATTTTTAAATTTACAATACGTCACACATTTAAAGAGTTTTGTAAGTATTACCAAAATAATTGGTATTATTTCTAGCAATACTAACAACGTATTATGAAATTATACATAATATCCACACAAAATTGAAAATTTTGTATTTCCACAGTACAAGATATATGTTCAAAAGTCTCAAATAAACTTTTTTTGGAATTACTAAAAATCCCCATCAGATAATTTAGATTCCTTAAGATTAACGGGACTATCTCGTGCAGTTACTACTTTTTTAAATAAATTAGACCTTATTTCTGGAAGCTCCATTTTAAGTTTACAATAAATGGTACATTGATTTATAAAAAGGGTGTTGTTTCCACATTTCTAAATTAATCCTTTTTATACGCATCGTTTCCAATTGAAATGAAAATTAAATTGCTTTAATAATATTTAATTTTGCATCAATGTCAGACCTGACAGTTTTCTGTTTAAATTCTTCCATAGACACGTGAGACATTGAGCGGTATGAATAGAAATCTTGCAGAATTTGAAGTAAATCAGAATTTGAGCATTCATTTCGATAGTGTGAATAAAAATGTGAAATAAAACATTCTACTTGTAAGTAAAAGCAAATACTAAATAAATGGTTTTCCTTCAGCGATAAATAATTCTTATGAATAAAAAGGATCTTTTACTTTAAATTACAAGCATATCGTCTGAAAAATATATCTAGTCACATGCAGACTCGCTTGTAATGCAGAACGTTATATTATATTATAAACCTCGTTCATCACCAAGTGATTTTAAAAGTTTATTTCTGTTTGAAGAACAACATGTAGAATGACTGGCCAATAATTTATTAGGTGTTACCAATGAATCACAGGGAGGTGAGCTCTCTTATGTATTAAAAATGAAAATATGTCTAAGATACTTAATAGATCCTGGATTCCAGAATGGCAAGAACTTGGTATTGAATAATCAATAGTTTTACGAACTGTAAATAGTGCTGTTTAGAAAATAATTGATCAAGCTGATATGTGGATTAAATTTCCGACTACCTAAATTTTTATATTGGAAGCAAAAGAACTTTGGCAGATTGGATACCATTTTCGAACTGCAATTGTTGTGATAGATTGCACGCTCATAGAGATAGATAAACCAGAACTCCATGGAGACCAATGCATTAACCGGAAAGACAAGCCAACATTAAATGCACAAGCAACTTGTGACGCGAGAGGTATGTTCATAATGTTGACGTTAGTTGGCCTGGTTTCGTCCATGACAGCAAAATTTAGAAAAATTCTGCAGTGCGACATGTTATGTCAAGAACAAAAAACACTGTACTCCTTGGCGATGAAGGTTATAGAATTGAGCCATGGCTCATGACTCCCTTTTGTAATCCTGACGACTTCGGGCAAAGGAGCTATAACAATTTTCTAAAGCAAGAAATGATATTGGCCGACACAAATTTTGTAACATAGTTCACACTCCCTATTAACTAAAAAAATATCCAAAAACTCCTAATACGTACCATTTTTGTGTGAACACAATAGACTATTATATTGCCAGGTAATAAATTTTATAATGGGTCGGCAATTTTAAAAGAGCAAGTTAAAGTAAGGTGGGACATTTTCAGCATCAGGCTTGTTTTGTTTGTCTACACAACTCAGTTATGATAAAAATCTCCAGAAAAACGCGCCGAAGTTGCAAAACCTCACATGATGAGTTTTGTTACATTTTTGGAGAATTCCTTGTGGTCATAAGTGAGGCCATTGTCTGAAATTGTGAAAAAAGCGTACTTTTTATATTTTGGAGCTTTAGTCGAAGATCAAGACAAGCCATGGGCTCCCCACGTTTGTTGTGTAAGTTGTAGCATGTCACTTGTGCAATAAATGAAAGGGAAAGAAAAAAGCATGCCTTTTGCGGTTCCAATGACATGGCGAGAACCCACAAATGATGATTACTATTTTTGTGTAACAAGAACTGAGGGATATCCAAAAAAAGTAAAACAAAAAATCAAATATTCGAATTTTCCATCAGCCCGAAAACCTGTTCCTCAAAATGCATCAGACTTGCCAGTGCCAACTGCGCCATTAGTATGGCAAAATATTGTTTTGGGAGGCAATAGAAATAGTAACGACTCTTCAGACCACAGAACAGAAAAAGAAAGAAAGGCAAGCTAATAATGGAGGATAGAAGCAGCTGTGACGTTTCTTATCTTGTAGCGCCCCAATTTCGGTGGCAAGAACTAAAAATATGTAGATTAAAGAGAGGTCTTCCTCTGATAATAAATTATTCATTTATAAGGGCCGGCTTTTCCATTTCCTGTACATTTATTTAATTAATAAATTCCGAGGAAACAATTACTAAAATATTATTAATTATGTACTGTTTCCATGGAATTTATCTACTAAATAAATGCAAGAAGAAATGGAAAACCAGTCCTTAAAATGTAAATGGCAAAACAACTTAAAAAATGCGTCTTCGCCTTTTAATATCAAAACAAGAGAAGGGAAAATAAACAGCATTTTAGTTAATATTATTTATTGCCGAATCACATTGTAACAATTACATTATAATTAATATTGTTATAGCTAGATGACAAATATTCTAACAAATTGAATTAAAATATATTAATAAACTTTAGTCAAACGAACTACCAAAAGACTATTACTTTATCTTAAAACAATTATCACAATATTAAATATGTAGATATTCTTTTGATATCACTCGGTAAAATTAAAACGGTTGGTAGGCTTTTTTAACGTAACTAAATAATTTATCACTACAAACAGTAGCATCAGAAGTCAATAATGAATTTCATAATTCTATCAAGATAAAAACTATCATTTGCTTTGCAGGTATATAAAAAAAGAAAATAATTGATCTAAAGAGAAAAATCAATTCCATAGTAATGAAATAAATCATAATAACAACATTTTTTTCTAAGACAGATCGAAAAATAAATATTATACTTCCTGTAAAAAAAAAGTAATACTCTAAATTGTTTCATTACTGTGTGCAGATTAGCTGCACTGTTCTAATGTCAAACAACATGATATCAAAAATCATAAAATGAATTGAAAATATAACAAAATTAAATTATAAATATACTTCTTATAGAGTGGTTCCTCGGGTATGACTGCTTGCGTAAGATTGTACATGAAACAAAAAATATATATATCGACGCTTAAGAAACAATACCTCATATATTCATTTTTGCCAGAACTTGATTTAAGATTTTAAATTGATATCCACTCCTATGTCCAACAGTTACCAATAGCTTGTATCTCCAAAATTAATACCAATACTTACTTAGTTCAATGAATACCTTGTTAGTTTTTCGTTTCCTGTAAAATTGCTAATTTGGAGATAAGAGGTATTGTTTCTTGAGCATCAATATGTAGATTAGTCATAATCACGTAGTCACAGCCAGGTATATACTCAAAGTTTAGTGCAGAAAATAAACAAAAATAAGTCGAAAGAACAAAAAAATAAAAAATTAAGTAGCTTTAAATTTTTTAATTTTTCTGATGTGACTCACTGATTCTCTTAAATCCTTTTTTTTCTCGCAAATATTTATAAATTGTCAATCGGACGCATTTATCAATAATTGTTTGTTGACAGTTACGCTGATTGCAAAACTGAAAAGAGTTTAAAACAGGAATATCGTAGTCTTCCTATGATATCTGAAGCTGTTATAAGCTCAGACATGTTCAATATTTACTACGTAATTTTATAATCTAAAATAAACTAGAAACACAAGTTTTTAAATGTTAAAGAAATTAGTTCAGAAATCGCAGGCAGCAATAATTAAAAAAAAAAGAAAAGAAATGTACAATTTTCTGAGAATAATTTTTTTGGACAGAAAAAAATTAAATGAGTGCATAAAATATATTGCTTAAGAAATACTTAAAATGCCCACAAAAATTTACTAAAAATATATATCTACTATTTAAGACAATATATGAATCGAGACAAATTAATATACCAAGATATGATAGGTACCTACTCTATTATAAATTAAATGTTGCTAGTTCTTGTTGATTTTGAAACATTAAAATTTTGTTATTACATACCGATCGTAGAATTACCCCTTTTCATGGTTGGTTACCTTCCTCTAAAATCGATTCACCCCATTATCACTTTAGCCTGTATCATACTTCCTAAAACAACATAAATATATGCTTATAGGATTATAGTAAATATTGTATTTTAAGGTCTAAAATCACTGTAAGGCAACCATCTTTTATGGAATTGAAATTGGTGCAGGTGTCAGACTGTGCTATACCATGCAAGCATACTTAAACAAAAAAATAAAGAGGTTAAGCACCTAATTTGACAACTACAAAATAATCCAATTTGCTTATATGCTTACTGATAAACAATAGAATCCCTCATAGTTAATGACCGACACAGTTGCCCGCAGTTGATTCTGTCTGTCGATAAATTATGTGGAGAAGTGGGTCTTTTCATTATAGTTGTTTATATTATAAAGATGACAAGAAAATATTTTTTATTTAAAAACTGAGTAAAATTACGTTATGAAAAAATCAATACCTACATAATGAGAATATTTCTTGATCATATCAGGATGATCACTTTACCCAGTGTGGCAAATATAATACACACAAATCTGTGTTAATTTGTCTGTATAATAATATAAAAATAAATATTTCAAACATAAGTAATAGTGAATCGACTAGTTTCACATGATAGATATACTAATGGATAAATGTAATTTTGCAACTAGTCACAGGTGAGTTTGTATAAAACATTCATTTTAACATAATATATTAACAATATATTATACAAACTACGGATCGATTTTAGGAATACTAAAATATATTATTTTTATCTACATATGTAAATTAAGTTAAATAGAATATTTTTTTATTATGTAAATACATGCAGCTTCTTCATTAAACAAATTATCACATAGTTTCATATATAAAAAATATTACAATTTACCCCATAAGTACAAATAAAAGACAAATCCAGAATTTATAGAACTTTCAAAACTTCACCGGCTCTGTCATCGAAAGGTTACTGATCTTCATGACCTAAAATATTTAAAAGACAATTTCGATTAGAATTCACCATATAAATAAGGAAATTATTTAAGTCAGCGACTACAGTGTATTTTAATCACTAATTTTCCAATAATTAATAATAATAAAACCGAGTCTAAAATTAAAACCTAATGGACGAACTGAAGGTTTTGTGAAATTTAAGACTTTTTTTATATTACATAAATAAAACATCAATAGGTACCATAAAAATATTTTTACTTACGATATAATAAACACTTTATTTAATATAAACTGAGTTTATACAAATATAAAATTTCACAAATATTTCAAACAAATCTCTTTAAAATGGCTTCTGAATGCACTGTCAAATGTCTGATTTAATTAGTATTATTTTGCGATTGGTTGTGCTATCACATGACCGCCACCTCGTCTGTGATTGGTGCCACCGAATATTGCGTTCCGGATAGACACCAAAAATTTTCAAGGTTTATTAACAGGAAAAATTATAATTTGTTGTCTTCTTAAATTTTTTTTTAAAATAACGCCATTTATTGTTAAAAGTTAACTTATATTCTAATTTTGATGTTATTTGTTGTCTATTAATTAAATTTATTTAATGCCCATGAACGCACTCCATCTCTGATGTTGCGAGGTCGGTAGAACAAGTCGCATACCCTTGCTTCAGACAGTCAAGACCAGTATGCCGACCCTATGTATATTCCCGAAAGTCTTAGTGACCCTCATACTACAAAACAGAAGTAGATACTTCATATAATGAAGTATCTACTTTGCTGTGAAGAATTTTCTTCATAAAGTGAAGTAGGTACTACCGAGAATAGTAAATGCTACACAGAAAATGCTGAAACTAGAAGTATTAGCAAATACTTCATTTTTATTCATACTACCATTATTCATATAAAATGAAGCAAATGCTTTTATTTCTACGTATTACTTCAAGCAAATGCTTTTACTTCTACCTTATGCTTATGATCATATTCTTCATTTTTATTCAGACCGCTCATGTTATATTGATGATGTTTCTATTTACCTCGTCTCTAAGAATTGTTGATCAGTTAGTACACTAATGCACACAATAAATCAATAAATCGTTTAACACCGTTTAATAAAATAATAGTGTATTCTTTAAGTTTCATTCATGTCTTTAGTGTTTAATTCCATTACATCTTTCTTTTCAAGAATTTCATATTTTATTATTTTATTAATGTAACAAACTTATTCTGATTCCATATTAATTATCAAATTCTTATTACCGGAATAAAATTTAACGTAGGTTTTATTATTTAGTATAATGGTAGTATATTAAAAATAATGACGTACGTAACTTTTACTTATGAAGTTCATGTTTGAATTACAGCAAGATAACAACATTTACATTCTGTATTACAGATTTCATAACCATCCACATGCAGTTTTAATTGATTTATATTTACAGTATCAGGATGTCATCGGATTTTTCGTAGTTAACGGTGTAATTCATGGCTTATGGACACGGATTATCAGATTTGTTGTCATCCCGCTTCCGAATGAGACAATATCGATAAAGGCAATTCTTTTTGGTTTTATAGTAATTGTATACGTCACCTATCAACATAAATATCTCTGTAATAAAGAAAAATTGCCCTAGAAATATATTGTTTTAGTACCTACATATTTTTTTATTTGTGTAGTTTTAGAAATTATTGGGTTGTCAATTTGTTTATTCCAATACTTATTTTTCATTGAGGATGGTCGTCATCCTAATTTTCCTACTTTACTACTAGAAAATAGATATTAATGGATTTTGGAGCATCTTTTTAAAAATAACGGGATTAAAATAATAAGTAATTAATGCCAAATTGCATCACAAATACTTATCGCGTTTTGTCTTTAAAACACATTTCATGGCTTACTTGATAATATCTAATGTAAGTTTACCATACTATTTTACAAACCTCCAGGCCTACTAGAAAAATTACATTTTTAAAAGGCTGCTCCAAAATCCATAAATATCTATTTTATTATGAATGCTTCCAGAAATATCAAAACAACTATGTCATAATAAAGGCATTGAAATGCTATTTAAATGTAATAGATAAAATATATAGGGTTCCATTAAAAATTGTTGAATTATTGAACTACAAAATAAAGAATTTCTTTTTTGGATTTCTCGTTTAAAAATGTTAATATGCATTATTACAAAATAAACAATTTATGGCACAGTCACAGTTGTTCATGGCCAACTAGGGAAAAAAACAATTGCCGTATCTCTGTCATTTCTTAATAAATTTTAAGTTTCAAAAACGTGAGAATACAAAATGTTAACCTTTAACAGATTACCGAGTAAAAAAATGGGGTTGCCATTTAAAAAAAAAATATCAATGATGCCATAAAGAAATATCAAAATATGTGAAAGTTGATATTTAATACGATAATCACTTTCTCACGCACGCAATTTCAAATCGATGCCTTTAAAAATAAAAAAAAGAGGCGTACATGACTCCTGGGTCACCCGGTATATACCACAACACTGGCTATCTTCAAAGTAATATTTTAATCCAAATAATCAGGTGACTCGAACCAGCAGTAGTCACAATGCAAGATGCGCATATGTAACGGTTCATGGTTCATGTCCTAGTTTCAACGAAATATTCTTTACAGCAATTTATACAACTCACTTATGAAATGCCTAAAATGTTTCTTTTACTCAAAATGTTCGATAAACTCTCCTGGAAATGTTCCCTTATTTTGCAATAAAATAAAGGAAATCCACAACATTCTCAATTTATCCTATCAACTGCGCCAATTTTAAAAACTAACTTCTTGAAGAATGTTTTTTATTTAACTCATACACGAAATATAATATATTAGATACAGTTAGACATGTAGTAGACATGCATTAGGAAGAATCCCTTTGATATAAAACAACAAACATATAACACACCACAGAAATTAGACAACAGTCAAATCCAACAAGCAGAGCTTGTACGGAAGAAAGATATACTTTGCTGACACACAACCATCTGCTACCGTCATTGCCATCTGCCGGAGATGGGATCCGAACCCAGACAGTGGTTAGTCGTGTTTGCCACTAATGTGCTCTAAACAACTACACTACCATTGCGGTATAAATAACATACATGTAAATGATAACATTTGCAGCTAGTTTTTCGGACCGGCACGGTGATGTGATTAACGGCGCATACCTCCACCCAAACGGTCCGGGTTCAAAACTTGGACGGACCAGTGATAAAAAAACATAGAAAACATAGTTTTTCATAAACATTTTTTTCTCTAAGAACGAAAGTAACTTTATATGACATTAAATGAAACTTTTTAGTATTTTATGTATTATTATTAAAATTTAATAAATTAAATGTAAATAATTATCATGTTTTGAAATTATAATGTTAAAATCGATTAAAATTATTTACTGTGATTTAAATGACCACATTCTGGTTTCTTAAGTGTGGGCAATACCTTTTATTATTAGAAAATTAATTACATTGCGTGCACACACATTTCTACTAATTTCGTTTGAAAATATACGATTGCTGTTTTACGTAATTCTGCGTGGGTGTTACTGAAATTTGATTTCTTCTATATTTAGCTCCGTCTACTACTAAAGCAATTCTTAGAGATTTGTAGATTCCAAGCATTTCTAAAATTTACTAAAAATATCGTCGTCTCAATGGATAATCCTATAAAGGTTTCGTATAAGCTTGAAACATGTACGAGTATCTACGAGGAATGTTTTCTTAGGGGTAGTACATACAGAAAGTTTGGTTGTCGTATATTAAGTGACATTTTACTTTCTCATCTATCTATATTAACGGAGAAAGTATTGGCATTGTGAAAAAAACCAAATTCCAGATTATGATGAAAACGAACGTTCTGAGACCGGAGAATAGTGAATTTATCCGAATTGGTATGCCATCTGTGTGTCTGTGTTTCTATGTGTCACAGGTCATTTGTTGTGACCGTATTCTGTCAAACATGTCTCAACGTGGAAATCTGAAATTTTGCTTATAATATCTGTGATATCCAAGGACGAACCCTATTGAGTATCAGAGAAATTAGTGCACCAGGGAGGGCACATCTCAAGGGGCAAACTTTTTTTTGCGTCAAATCAAATAATGTTTCAAATAAAAATTGTTCATAATGAGTAAATGTGCCAAAAATAACTCTTGACAATCTCTCGTAAGATTAACCTTACTGAGAAAAAAAGTTTGAAATTAATTTCATTATTTTAAAAATAATCGGTTGGTTTCGGCAATACTTTCTCATCATATCAAATTTGAAATGAATAAAAAATTAATTATTTTGTTTTGTTTTATTTCGTTTTCATTTGTCTCATTTATCTTTTATGACTAATTCGCCTCATTTATCTCGTTTCTCATTTGTTTTATTTATCTTATTTCTCATTTGTCTAATTTGGTTCATTTATCTCATTTGACTCATTTATCTCATTTGTTTCATTTGCCTCAGTCGTCTCATTTATATCATTTCTATGGCTTCGTGGTCGAGCGGTAAGGACACATGTCTCTCGCCCTGGAGTCCCGGTTTCAATCCTCGGTCGAGTAGCTAGGATTCTTTCTAAACCAGAAATTGATCCTAACATACTCGGGTATTGGGTGTGTCCATTATCTCTAAATGTGCACGCCTCACCCACAAAAGGTACCTTGAGGTACCTTCAGGATACAGAGGGTTTAAATTTTTTTTTAAATTAAAAATGTTTGTATGACTTGTGTCATTGTCTCATTGGTCCCAGTTGTCTCACTGATTTGTCTCATTTGTTTCAATTGTGTCAATCGTCTCATTTGTCTCAATTGCCTCATTTATCTCATTTTTCTCATTTATCTCATTTGTATAATTTGTCTTATTTATCTCTTATCTTATCTGTCATATTTATCTTATTTATTTTGTTTATTATATTCACATTAATTATTTGATATAAATAAATAAAATAAAGGAAATGACATTTTCAATTAAAGCAGTTTTTTATGTCAAATTGAAAATGATAATAAGAAAGTACTGCCGAGGAGCACCTAATTTTTATTCCTATAGTGTTGCTACTATCATATTCCTACTTTTTTTGAAATTGTACCGATAAAAGTGTTGCTCTATAAAATTTAAGCTTAAATACTTGTTAACCATGCCTAAAATTTGTTTTTAAATTTAATCACTTAAAGCCCATACATTGACTTTGTAATTTAAATAGTAACAAGTTTTCCAAAGAATTTAGACTAATATATTATGCCATTGATTATATATCAAAATGTGACATTTTTCATACTTTTCGATCCTTCATAGAATAATTTCTATTTACACTTTTTCAACAGACTTTCAGAACATTATCTTGATTCAACATCACAATGGACTGAAAATTTTATTTTAAATGTAATAATGTATAATGATATTATAAATGAAATTGTCGTGATGCTAAATCAAGATAAAATTTATGTTCTGAAAGACTGTTGAAAAAAGCAAATAGAATTTTTTCTGAAGAGAGTCGAAAAGTATTCAAAACATCTCATTTTGGGTTGAACTGCGGCGATTTTGGAGACATCCCAGAGTCGACCTGCAGCACTAGTAATGTAACGCACGCATGCTGCTTTATAATTTATTTATTTATAGAAACAAATTAAGTATTCAGTTTTATTATGTAGCTCATTTATAATACTTTTTTTGTTTAAAAACAAAACACAGTTATCAGAAATACATAATCTTTCACCTTGTGAAATCCCTCGGATTAATTTTCAAATTAAAGTAAACAAGTTCTTAATAGATACCTGGCACGAGTTGAGATCAGTAATCATGTTCTTGTCAAGTAGAAGGGTTGCAGTGGTTCTACCTACCGCTTGCTACTTGCTATAAAATTGTGTTTTAGTTAGTAAACGTTTTGTGACCTGTGCGTGCGTCGCAAATAAACATTTAGTGTTTTTCGCTATACTCCTTGTTGTACGTTCGACAAGATAAACACTGCGAGTTTTTGAATATTTTCTTTGTTATGCATTCGATGAGAATAAACACTTTGCGAGTTTTTGGCTACTTATTCTCCATAATTCTTTTTCTTGGATTCCTCTTGCAGTACGTCAGCTGGAGGTCAAGTGACTTTTTCCTCACCGATTAAATCAATATGGTGTATAATTTGCGGCAATATCTTTCACTGTTAACAGATGATGTTGCAGAACACGTGAAACAATAACTGGACACAGTGGAACATTTTATGACCTGGGTGTAAAATTTTATGACGATAACAAGTCCGCTCCTGTTATTTATGTCATGTCTCCAAAATCGCCGCGGTCTAATCATAGCAGTTCATTCCTTAGTATTCAATGGTGGTTTGTAAATTTTAGACATTGACAACCAAGAGCAGTTCTTGCAATTATATGCCGAAGGAAAATCAAGTAATTATTTATAAAATGTGTTCCAGATTCGACCTTAACATCGTGTTGTTGGTTTTCATTGATGATAGGAAGATGGTAAAAATTAAATGTGAAATATTTCGTAGAATTTGACGGCAAATTCAAATCTTTCTTCAAAAATACCTTTAACTACTTTGATTTGTTTTTCTTTTTTTGATAATGTAATCAATTTTAAATCTTACATTTTCTCTTTTTGCATATACCTTTCTTGTTTTATTTCTAAGATCTAACTTTAAGTATCAGGTCATAAATATTAATTACAATAAAAATTAAAAACAAAAAATTTATATTATAATTATTATTCGAATAGTGGCAAAAATTTAAAACCATTTTAAATATCATACCATGTTTATTTTTTAAATATTTATAATAAAACATATGTATATGCGTATTTCCACTTACTCTGTGAAATCCCAACCTTAGCTGTTTACAGTAGATACATTAGATGAAAATAAAAATCACATATTTCAAAAGTATATCATATACGCATGACGTTAAATATATTAAAATGATTATATTATATGTTATTTATTTATAAACCGTTGCTATAAATTTGTAACTTTTAAAATGCTGACGTCACAATTTATAACTAAAAGAAGGCTAAAACACCTCAGAAATTAGACAATCTCCGATTTCAAAGCTGAAGCTGCACGGGGGAAGGTTTCACTTATGAATAAAGTGGACACATAACTATTTCCACCAGAGCTAGTAAAAATGACAGCAGTGACTGGCGGCCATTGATGTCATTGACATATCGTTTTAAATTTTATCATTAATAAATAGTTTTTATTGTCTTCTGTGTGTGATGGAGCCTAACTTTATGAATGTTGGTGTGAATTATGTGATTCAAGTGTTCTTTGCCAAAAATATTGATGATTTTATTATCGAATTTAGAAGTATGAAAAATACAGGGTTAGTTTTATTATAACAAGGAAAGATAGTCCGTAAATTCTATAAAGTATTATTTACTTAATTTAGTAGATATTTTGGGTAGCAAAACTAAGGTTAATAAAATAACTCGCAATATAAATATAAAACAAACAACTTAACACATGACAGACAATAACATCCACAGAACGTCAGTTGTCACTTTAATAAATTTTAAACGCAGTTTATAATACAATTCTGCCACAAAAATTGGGCACTAAGCTCTACTACGCATGTTTTAAACCGTGACGTCATCATATCGACCATTTTTAGTGGTAGTGGAATATTAACATTTAAGCTATGGAAAGAAAAGGTAATTAGATATGCCGAAATATTGTGTTTCTTGGGCCAGTTTTTCCATCTGCCATTAAATTTATGTGGCACATAAATTCCATGGATACAATTATTGATACGATCGTATTCTAGGAAGTTATCCACCAAAATAATTTAATGGGAGATGGAAAAACTAGCCCTTAGATATAAATAAATAAAAAAAAGTGAAATGATCGCATTATATAAACGTTTTTTTTTTTCAATGCACCTCATGTTTGATGATATTTTGTCAAATGTACAATTTAAGTATATCATAAATAATTATTAAACGAGATATTCCTTTCATTTCTCGATACTTAAGCTACCCTTTGTAATAGCACAGTTACTGATTCTCAGATTAATAATACTAGAAGATGAGAAACAAAACATAAGAAGTTGTCCGATTCATCTACATCCTACGCGACGTACGTAAATATTATGGCTGGTTTTATTCCTATTGGTCAGAATCATAAACGCAGCATGAAGAAACCCGATCGATGCCCAATCTATCACCGTCTTGACAACAAATTGTGTTCTGTAAGACGACGTCTGTCATTTTAATCTGTGTAAGTGATTTTAAAGTTTTGTGTTATTTTGTACTGGTTAATAATCGATTTTTAGTTATAAAAGTTTATTTAGTGCATATTTATTGAGAAACAATGACCAATAACAGTGTAGTGTGCGGCCAAAGAGGAAAACCACGGGGTTGTTTATCTTTTCACAAGTAAGTAAACAAAACAAATCAGGGCCGGCATAATGTGAATGTGTCAAAGCACAAAAATAACTAAATTAATGATAGCTTTACAAAAACAAAAACAACATTTGATTCTACTTAAACAGCAAAAAATCCACATTTTATCAAAAAAGATAATTGTACAAAAATATTTATTTTAACTACAATGGAAATTATGTTCTTAAGGTTGCTCACAAACTGCAGTTAGTCAATTGATATTATTTTTAATTGAATTTTAAAGGTTGTTATTAAAAAATATGACTATTTTCAGATTTGCCGAGAATCTGAAGAGAAGAAAAAGTTGGCTGAAAGCTCTCAAAATGGAAAATGCCAGTAAGTGGCACTACGTGTTTTCACAACGCTTTAAAAAAAGTGATTACAATATTATAAGATCTGAATTAAAAGTGTTGAAAATCAATGCTATTCCATTTTTTCCCCTGGCAACACTATCACCACTTCGTCACACGTACTGTCCAGGTTAGTAGAGAATTATATTGAAAATTGATAATATGCTAAGTAGTCAGTCATTCATACTTCATGAAATAATATCAAGTAGATAGATACCAGAGCATCAACTGTTCTGTTGTTATGTTACTTTTATTGCAGTGATGTAAGTTTGTATATTTCAGAGAAATCTCATTTATTTCAGCTTTGAAAATTTAATTCCTTCGCCACCATTAGTACCCAAGATAGCAAGGTATGTTAAATTAAAAAATATACAAGGCCCGCCACTTTAAACTCTCCTGGTCCTTATTTTTTTATATTTTTTTAAGCAACGGCCATGCCCGATACATCAAATTGTAGATATTATTAAGTTCTTTAAATGTAGCGTGCAGTGATCAAATTTTTTTTGGATCACGGCACTGTATATTTAAATTTGACATACCTTGCTATCTTGGGTACTAATGCCGAAGGGATATAATTTTCAATGCTGAAACAAGTGAGATTTCTTTAAAATATACAAATCTACATCACTGCAATAAAAGTAACATATTTATCAACAAAACAGTTATTGCTTTTTAGGTATCTACTTGATATTATTTCTTGCGGTATAAATGAGTGACTACACAGTATATTATTAATTTTCAATACATTTCTCAAATAACCTGGCGTATGACGAACCTGCTGATAGTGTTGCCAGGGGAAAAATAGAACAGTTTTGATTTTCAAGACTTTTAAACCACATTATTTAATAGTATAATCACTTTTTTAAGTGTTCTGAACACAATGGCACTACTTATTGGCATTTTTCATTTTGAGAGCTTTCAGCCAACTTTCTCTTCTCACCAGATTCTCAGGAAATATGAAAATAAACACATTTTTTAATAACAGTCCTTAAAATTTAATCAAAAAAATATCAACAGACTATAAGTCATCCACTGTTTGTGAGCAACCTTAAGAATGAACTTTTCATTCAAGTTAAAATAAATATTTTTGTATAAGTATCTTTTTTAATAAAATGTGGATTTTTTACTGTTCAAATTAAATGGAAGCAAATGGTGTTTTTACTTTTTGCAAAGCTAATATTATTTTAGTCATTTTTGAGCTTTCACACATTCGCATTCACAAAATATGCCGACCCTGATTTGTTTTGTTTACGTACATGTGAATAGATAAACAACTCCGTCTTTTTCCTCTTTGGCCGCACACTACACATTTATTAGTTATTGTTTCTCAATAAATATTCACTAACTAAATCTTTATAAGTAACTAAAAATCGATTATTAATCAGTACCCAATAACACTAAACTTTAAAATCACTTAAAAACAACAGAGATTAAAATAGCAACAGCAGAATAGCATTGAAAAATACATTCTTCAAGCAAACAAATTTTGTATACCTATTAAGTTTTAAGTTATACAAAAGCATTCAAATAAACGCTGAAGCCTGGAGCCACCTCTGATTTGTTTTGGATACGTTGATATGTAAACATGCAAATTGTTGTTTATGTATCCTTCATAAACATCAGTGTATCTCTTATAGGTGTTACTTATCTTTAAGTATATTATTAACCTGAGTACTGATTAACAGTCTAGTTTTTTTAAAAACTTTTAAAACTGTTTCATTCAGTTCTGGGACATTCCCATAGTTTATTATGAAGGGGACTATGACACTAAGAAAATATGTACATACCTACATAATTTTTCCTCTGCCGTAATTTAAACATCAAATACCTTATTATTCGTCAATCAGTCCTTAAATTTATGCACTTTTAAACCTATATGAAATTATTATCAGTTGTGCTATACACAATAATCATAAAATCTGTATAGACATTATGCAGATCAAATTAAAATACATCTTCCTATATGAGGCATAATATATTTTATATTCCTTCGGTTTTTCAGTTCTGATTTTATTAGATTTAAAGTAGTGATTTGTATTTCAGCACACGTGCAAATAATATCAAATCTCACATAAATTTAAGTATTCATGAAAAACAAATAGAAGATCGTACGACAATCCACTTTTTATTGGCTTTATCAAGCGAATTTGATACTATACATTTTATAAAAAAGCGTCTCTCACGTAAAATTAAACTAATAGTCTCTTTTGTCCCTTGAAGCGAGAGTTCATAGCATTCTGTGTTGAGACGAACTCCTAATCGGTGCCACCTGGGGAATCCCATAGTCTCCAACACCAACCCTTCAGTCGAACGGACGCCCTGAACCGCAATTTGAAAAAACCCCACCTCACGTGTGGCCTTTTCTATCAGAATACCAGATAATTTATCTTTTGTTTCGCGAAGCGTATCCTTTGAATGAGTTCTTTTGTTATAGGCACGTTTTTGTTTCTTATAGCCTCCTCGAAAATAAGCTTCTATAATTACTGTTTTAAAATTCGGAGTCATTATAGAATGTTGATGTATTGTTTAAAAGATTGACTGGAAACTAGAAATTGTTCTCCTTTCTTTGGAAAATATAATGTTAACTCAAAAGTATAATTTTCAAAGGCTTTAATTAAAATAATTGCACGCCAACAACTGGTTATTTCATTGTGCAAAATATTAGTGCATTAGTGCAAAATAAAGAATATGCTGGGGTCTCCCCTTTTTATGTACATTATTATCTGAAGAGATCTTAATCAATTCTTTTATCTTATAATAATAATATATTTTAACAATGGTCATTAATGTAGACATTACTTTATTCTAGCTATTACGTTAATATAGCCGGCTCGGTGGATTAGTTCGCTGGAGCGCGCGCTGGTAAGTGTGACTAGATAATCTCTCCATTGTAGCTGCAGGTTCGAATCTCGCCACCGACACTAGCAACCCAAGTAACATATTCAGTCCTATAAGATACGTAACGACGTCGTCACAACATAAAATACGACTTGCATTTAGACGTGATGACCTTGTTACAACCCTTTTACAACCAAATTTGGATGGTTGGGAAGGTGTTGTCACAACTTTTCATTTGACTTTCATGTGACTTAATTGGATATGACCTTATAGGACTATTAGGTCGTGTGAATACAAAGACGCCTATTTGAATAATTCGGATTATTCGAGCATTAGAATATTCGAATTATTCGAACAGGTATTCGAATAATTCGAATTATTCGAATATCCGAATATTCGAATATCCGAATAATTCGAATACCTATTCGAATAATTCGAATAATCTGAATATTCGAATAGTTCGAATGTTCGAATATTTTTTCGAACGAATATTCGATTACTAAAATCTGGAAAATTCCCAGCCTTACTTTTTACGACTTCGTAACGACCGCCTTAAAGCCATCTACTTTTAGCGTCCAATTAGTCATCTTATGTGTATCATATAACCTTCACATGACAAGGAGTTTCGATAGTCGTGGGTATAACCTTATAACGACTATTAGACGACCTACAGTCATTCAAATTATTTTAACGACCATTTTACAACCATTACACATTTAACTGGGCATATAGGCCAAAAATTATAATTCGAAATGTTATCTGGGAATATTGGTGGGAATGGTTGTCTAACAATAATGTTCTTATCATTGTAGCAAGAAACATCGAACCAATAAAGACGTGATGTAGGTAAAAATGTACTATATACAGTTTTCTATTTTGTCAGTTAAATAAAATACGCTGTGTTGAGATTTTCAATATCTGATGTATTGTTTACACTATTATTGTATTTTTTATGCATATCATCTCATTTAGTAACCGTTTTTTTAATATTTTTTTGTTTGTCTATAATCTTCTTATCTCCAAAATTGAATTGATGGTGATTGTTTAGGCAATGTTTCGCCAAGGCAGTAGGATTACCTTTTTCTTTAAGGGGTTATGTACATTCTGTTGATCATTTTTATGTTCGTCCACTCGTGTTTTTAGATACCTACCGGTTTGACCTATTTATACCTTAGTACAATAATTTTAATTTAATTGATAAAATAAAAAACTGTAAATAATGTGTTTTACCTACATCACTTTTTTTATTGTTTCTATGTTTCTTGCTACAATGATAAGAGCAAATTTATTGTTGTCTGAATTGTGAGATGAATAAACTAAAGACTAATTCTCTGGATAAATAATTGAAAATTATATTTTGTGACTGGATTTTTCAAACTTTTTTTATACCTTATGATTGTCTAAACTGTTAGTTATATAACAACATGGAGAATCTACTTTAAATGTAAGTACCTTATACCTTTTGTAACTATTTGTTTTAATTCAATCATTTGTACTGAGTCTGTCATTTTTGTGTGTTTTTTTTGTGTTTTATACATACATTTTTATATTTTTTTATAATAATTTTAAAAAAAATTCTAATTTTATGAACCTTCAAATTCTTTTAAATATCAAATATTATTTAATAGTAGTGTATTTGTTTGTTTTATAATATAATAATACTTAATTTATTATTCGAGAATATTCTGTGTACGTATTCGTGGTTTTTCTTCGTGTTTAAGCGTTTTGGGTTTTGAAATTTTTATCAGCCCGTTTAATTTTTCTGCTTGCTAAAGGAAATACGACGCAATATGTAACGTCGTACTCTTGCCTCAATAAAGAAAACTGAGATCTTTTGAGATACGGCATCCAGCAGGTTTTAACGTTTTAGCGCACCTGCAGTGTGACTTCCATTGCTAAAAAAGTTAAGTACCCCGTTATGGGAAATTTTATTTGAAATTTCGTATTTTTTATAGTACTATTTTGATCAGCCGATGTACTTGATGGTATAATAACATTTTCCACGAGTGATAAACCAGTTTAGTTGGAATTTTTTTTTGTTGCTAAAAACAAGAAAATATACACTACCAGAAAATAATTCTAGTACTAAAATAATAATTTCATTTATATATATATATATATATATATATATATATATATATATATATATATATATATATATATATATATATATATATATATATATATATATATATATATATATATATATATATATATATATATATTCTGTACCTGGATTGAGATTTTTTTTTCTTGTTATAAGTTATACTTATTCCAGCCAAATTACTCTTGCAAGAGCAAGGTAATTTTTTCTTATAAGTGTAGGTTGTATATCTATTAGTCTATTTTGTTTAAGTATTGTTTATAAGCCCTACAAAAATTGCGAACTATTTCCTTGTCACAATTCATTCTTTACAATAAATCACGTTTGTTAAATTTTAATTCAATGTTGTTTACTCTTTTTATTGCTAGTAACATATATGAATATTTTGCTAAGACTCCTGGATGGGTCATTTAAGTGATTTTGGTCTCTAATGATAAAACAAAAGTCATATATATGATATAAATATATCGATAATGGGAAGCAAAATTACTTGGCGCCATTAAAATAAAATCTAATTTCCCCGCCCTATAGCAACTGCTCAGCGAACCAAAGGCACTTATAGATCGAGCCAGACCACTAGATATACGACTAGCGGTATGCGCAATTTACAGTTGCCCGTCTGAATACAAAGTCAGAACGAAAATTAACGATTGCGTCAGGACGCTTGCTGGGAGGAGCTTATGAGACAAGATAGATTTCAGTATCGCTAAATCTGCGGTGGAGATGGCTGCTCGTTTATCTAACGAAATCTTTGAGTATTAACGTATTTGCTAAAATTTTCAGAATGTTTCACAGTTTCAGTGTTAGTAAAATACTAAAATTATGAAAAATATCAGAACAGCACACAATCATACGAAACAAAACAACAAGTAATTCTAAAAACATAAATTAATCTCATAAATAATAAAGAAAAATAATACCAACTCTAAAAAATAAAATAATACGTAAATAAATAAATAAATAAATAAATAAATAATTCTTATTTACAAGATAGTAATAAATACTAAAAATAATACCAATATAGATGGTCAATCGCAATTAAAATTTAATCACTTCTCTTAGTGTGATATAAATTTATAAATCATTAACAAGTGTGTACTGTGTATGGCAAATTTATTTATCTTCAATTAAATGAATTGAGAGGATTTCGACTTTGGTACCTATTTAGGTATTATTTCTGGTATTTATTACTATGTTGTAAATTAACTTTTAACCTCTATGTTGAAACACTTTAGTACTATAATTTTTATTATATCTTTATTAGTAAATAATTCAAATTAGATGCTCAAAAAGGCTTCCTTTTTTGAACAAACCATTATCTTAACCTACTGTAAAAGCCCCTTCTGTTATTTTGATATTAGTAATAGGTGGTGATTTTAACATCGACTTTAATGTAAATTGTCCTACCCTACGAGAGCTGTCAACCATCTTAAGTTACAACAACCTGCGTCCAACCATTCACGAACCAACTAGAGTAACTTCTATATCTAGTAAGTGTATTGATAACTTATAGCTTTTATCGACGGAAAAACATTTGTATTCAACAAATTGTTGTATCTCTAATGGTTTAAAAGTTATCGAAGAAGAACATACTATTGACTATTTGACATTCATTAAAAACTATAAAAATATTATTTTTCGTTTAAGTTACAGATTATAATTTTGTATCAGCCTGGTATAACGTAAAAAGCAATAAGGTGAAAAATAATGAAAAGAACAATACTCTCAAAAATGATAAGAGTACAAATATTAAATATATTTTACTTAATGTCTCAATATTGCCAATAAAAAAATAAGTCATGCACATTCATCCTTCACGTTTTGAGTGTGAACACAAGGAATATGAGATAATGAGAAATTCAGGACTAATGGAATTTTTATTACCTTTTTTTCTTTTATACAAGGTTATTCCTTTATATAGAAGTAAGTATATATCAATTTCATTTGATAGATAAATATAATCATGAGAATTATTGAGAACTCAAGTTTCTTATAAACCTAGGAGAAAATATTTAATTTTGAAGTACTTATTTATTCCCTATACAATTCATTAAAAAATATATTCCAGAATATACGTATAATCAAATTTGTTTCTTTTCTAACTTTGGTCCCTCAACAGTTATAATTTTATTATTATTTTCTACAATATTTATCAAACTTATTATTTTTATGCGATTTATCACTAGAAATATTACTGAAATCTGTTTAAAATTAATTTAAATGAGACTTTCCTTAACTGGTTGGTAGGAAGTAAAGGGAGCAACAAATGACCCACTAGATCACCGGGTCTTAGCACTCTATAAATAAAAGTACCCAAGTATAGTACATTTGCATAGTCAATGAATCTCATAATTATACAAATGCAGAAGCAATGATTACTTATTTTATATTTATAGACTAAAGGATATTGGAATGATAACTTTTACCATTTTCCATTTATTTAATTTTCTCACTATTAATATTTTGGTTCACATAAAAATGATTATGTATCCCAAAAATTAAATTAAAAATTTTAGAATGGGTAAATATTGCCTTAAGACGAAAATTACATCTTGCATGTTCTACACATAAATTAATAGAAACAGCTAATCCTCCATATACTAAAAGAACTTTTGAGTCCCAACTCCTCCATTCACCAGCGTCATCTTAGGTATACTGAAAATTTAAATATTCCTCACTACCTAACAGCTTTCTTTAAAAAAATCCTATTTTATAATCAGCTTTATATAATTCCATTCCTGTTAACATTAAGCATCTTTCAGTAAAGTCGTTCAAATTTCATTATAAAAAAATTCTTCTAAATCAGTGACAACGAACCCACTTAATGCACATTCTTTCTTATTTTTTCTCTCGTAGTAGAATAATTTGTTTTGTTGTATCCCTATCAATATACATTGAATGAATATTTCATTTTTTGTAATTGTTTATGGTAGATTCAGGGTCGGGCGCAATACCAATGCCATCGCGCGCTTGTTTACGATGACGATGACACGACACATTTCAGTTGTTATCTGTCGGTCGATGCATAGAGTACTAATAAATAATAAATAATGTTGAGCGTAAAGAGTAGAAAACGACCATACGCTGATAAAGTGAATAAATTTATCGGTGAATTTTCGGATTTATTCTATGATGGATGTAAAATAATTTGTAAAGTCAAGACTTAATGTGCTGGAATAAATATGGCTGCAAAATTCATGTAAATAGTAACCGGCATTAAAATAAAAAAATGGCGTGTCTTCTTTTGGAACCTAGGTTTGTGTTTGATTTACTGTTAATGCTGATTACCTGTGATGTTCCCCTGCGCATATTGGATAAACCAGCATTTCGGGAGTTCTGGAATAAATACAATCCCCAGGTGAATTTACTAAGTCGTTCATCGTTACGTAGATATGTACCAAGTGTTCGTGAAGACATTGTAAATAGGATTAAATGTGAATTAAAAAATACACGGCTGTGGCTATGTGTTGACGAGACGACAGATTGTAATTCTATTTTAAATGTTATTGTACGTGTACTCGACCCTGTTAAACCAACATTTCCACTTTTACTAGCTAGCAAAAGACTAACTGCGTGTACTGGCGAAACAATTACGCAGGTGGTGTTGGAGACTTTCGAAAAATTTGAACTGTCAACAAGTCAAGTGTTGATGTTTGTGACTGATGGTGCTGCGACAATGCGTTTGGTGGATCGTTGTCTTCAAAGAGACGATTGTAGGTTTTTACATGTTACGTGTAAAGTGCATGCTTTCCATCTTGTAGCAGAAACGATTCTTCTCCTAAATGGCTTCGAGCATTTCACACACTGTGTCCTGGTATTCCGGAACCACCAGAGCCGATTCTTACACGTTGGGGAACGTGGTTGAAGGCAGCGTTTCATTATGCTGAATATTTTCAACAAATAAAAGCTGTGATACTACAGTTCAACCCTAACGAGGCTGCAGTTATTACGGAAAGCCAGACAAGCTTTCAAGATGTTTCCCTTTAAACAGATTTAAAAACTATTCATAACAATTATAGAGGACTACACGACTCAATAGAGAAATTGCAAAATACTTCGTTGTCGTTAGTGGAATCGCTGCAAATAGTGGACGACGTAAATACACAGCTACAGACTATAAATAACGCAAAAAATAAGCCCGTTATTGAAAAATTCGAGAGTGTATTACGGAAAGATCCTGATTTTACCAAATTAAGACAAATTTGTGATAGTGCTGTTGAAGTTCGTCTACTTGAAACTGGATGTTTGGCTCATAACATGATTCATGCTGGTAGTCCTAGACAGCTTACATGGGAACAGGAAGAGCAATTACTCCACGACATTGAAGAAGATCCGTCTGTAAGTACCAGGATCTTGGAAGCCAATCGTCACCATCGTCGTAGTACTATTCACAGATTCATGCAAAGAGAAAATCTGTATCCTTATCACTTACAGCCGGTTCAAAAATTGCATCCTGGGGATAGGAGTTGCGCTTACAATTCTCCAGATGGTTTTTAAATTGCTTAGATACAAATGAAGACCTTTTTAAGTAAGTATTGTGGAGCGATGAGTCCCATTTTAATCAGAAAGGGGTGTTTAACCAGCACAACTTGCATATCTAGAATTACGAAAATCCACATCAAATTAGAGAATCACATAAGCAAGTGCGCTGGAGTGTAAGTGTGTGGATTGGTTTGTTGGGTAATGACATAATAGGACCACATTTCCTGCCTAGGATATTAAACGCAGAGAATTATGCAAATTATGTGTAGATGTCACTTGATTTAAATTAATAAACTATCTTTACCTGGATACCTATTTCAAAAATTGATTTGCAAAAATACCTTCATTGCGATCTTTAACATGGCAATAATTTCGTAAGGAGTAACTTTTCAAAATTTTTACATAAGTGATTTTCGACTTATTTTTAGTCATAGAGTCTAACCCCGGCGGCTGGGGAATTAATTTTGGCACCCTGTGTATATCAGACTAGGGGTTTTCGTTTTTTTGTATTGTAACTGGAGGAAATCATTTCTTAACTGTGAAGTTTTTCCTTTTTGGTGAGTTAATATTTTTTCAATCTCAATAATTTTTTACTTCTAATACTAACAACACTATTATTTAATTCAATGTAGTTCTTGCTCCTAGACTGAGTAGTTGTTTTAATAGTTTCTATGATAAAATATATTGGAAGTGTTGTTTTTGATTCACTGTATGCCTAAACATTTATACTAGCACAAGATCTATAGGTATTTACTATTATTATCATGTTAGGTTTGAAAGAATGCTTTTAATTGTTTTTTTATTTTTTTCTAGAAGTGCATAAATACGAAGCAATGATATGTCAGATTTTTTAAATGTAGAGAGGAGAATGCTTATTATCGTTTAAAAATTGGGACGATGTTTTGAAACTGTTGGAACTCGCCCAGACATGATTTAACTTCATTGGTTATTAGGATATTACCACTTGTTTCCGATGTGAAGTCGAAATCTATTAGTGGAAACCTGATATCTATTATGGAACAATTGAAGTATTCACAAGATTGTTCTTATGAAAAATTGATCAAGAGTCAACGAATGAATTATTGAATAAATAAATGGTTTGGACGAAATGATATTAATAAGTTAGAGCACTGTACCAAATATGTATGAAATGAAATTGAGCGGCTTTTAAGTTATAATCGAAATAAGATTTTTTTTGTCTCTCTTCCACCCTCGAAAAATAAGATTCTCTTATTTTTTAGAATAATCTTATAGATATTAAAGTATATGTCAAAGAAACAGAACTGTTTCAAGTTTTGCAAGACCAACTGAAATAGATGTTTTGAAGCACTATAAATGCCAAAGCATTGTCAGGTGCATTTTATTTCTACAGCGAACACATTAACACCAAATATAAAGTTTATCGGAAAGGAAAGAAACTTTTTAATTTGCACTCTAGAAGTTTTAATTAAAAATTGTTTATTAAAGTTCCTTGGAGCAAAAGTTAAGCTCTAATTTAAAAAATTACAAATTAGTCTCTATATTGCTAGAACTTCTGCTGTTTGTGTATAATAGAGTTAATAGGGGTGATCACATTTTCATTCGCGGAATAATACATGAAAATCGATAATACATAGTTTTAAACTAGTTGGGATAAAGTAACGTAGCGCAGTGAGCTAAAACGTTAACTGATAGAGATAGCTGGTTTGCCTGCCTGCTGACTCCCGGGTTCAAGTCTCGACTTCGACAAAGTAGAAGTCAGTGGTTGTTGTGTGTGGGGATTTTTTCATCAGTGTAACCTTGCCCGGTACCTGTGTGGCTCGGCTTTGGAATTGGGGGTTTTCTAATTAATGTGGTGTTTATAAAGTCACTTTGATACCCTAGTTGTCGGAGGTAGGTACTTTCGGATGCGGTCATGCGTCATGAAAAAACATCAGATATAACACTTATTATACGATTTATTAGAGAAAAACGAATTGTTTACACTACCCAAACATTAATAATAATAATAACACCATGAAATTACAACCCCTTTATCTCTGAAGGTCTTGAATGACCTTGTGTGGGAGAGAGCTATACATTTAGAGACAATGGACACACACCCAATATCCGAGTATACTACGATTAATCTCTCTCACAGAAAAATTCCAGTTCCTCGACCGGGAATCGAACCCGGCACTCCGAAGTTTCGAGGCAAGTACGTTACCTCTAGACCACGAACCCATTAGTACTAAAATTACGGTACTATCTTACAATTAGGGGATGGAGCGATCAATGTGACACGCAAAGCAGCAAGCAAGATAAGCAGCAACAAAAAAAATCTGATGATTAAATACTATGCGGAACGGTCGATAAGGCAATCGGTAAAACGGTGACGGATGTTAGCAAACACCATGAGGAAAATGTACATACGTGGAAGAAGCTAAGTAAAACACTGACTAAATTAAAATTTCGTTCTGGCTAGTACATCAGGGCGACGACGGAGATACCTCCTTCAAGGACAATTTGACTTCACGAGCCCACCAAAATTGTCGATCAAGATGAACGAATGTCGCACTATTACGCCACAGACAATCTGTTGTCTACGAGCCCACCCAGATTACCTCCGGAGTCCCCGCTGTTTTTCCGGGGACAATTTATTAGAGCACTATGCGCCCACCTAAATTGCGTCCGGGAATATACGAGAGTGCTCTCCGGAAACCGGCCACACCACAGGCAAACTATTAGAACTCTACCAGTCCATCTAGATTACCCCCAGAGTTTCCGTGATGGTTTCGGGAACATTGTCATAGGACCCCACCTAAATTGCATCCAGAATTACACGAAAATTGCGCGGAATCCTAATGCCCCCAAAGATAACCTATTGGAACATTATAGACCCACCTAGATTACTTTCAGAATTACACGGTAGTGAATCACTTCCTGTCTAGACCAATGATAATTTGTTAGAACCATAGCAGCCCACTGAAGTGACCTCGAAATAGTAAGAAGGTGGGTACCCTAAGTTCCATTGATAACTTATTAGAACTCTACGAATACGCCTAAATTACCATCGGAGTTTGAGCTAAAAATCGAATGGACAGTACTGGAATCTAGCACTAGCTAAAACTTACAAAAATTACACTTACTGGTTTCCTCTGGGTGGATGCGGTCGGCGGTAATCGGTCGGAGCGGTTTTCTGCATGTGGCTCGTAGTGAGAGCATCAGTCTCATTGACTAATAATTTTTATGGCGATACGGTTAAGTGGAAGAATAATCCATGTGGAGTAAACTTCGCCGTTTTGATTCATAATAATCTTGTTTAATTTAAAAAAAATCTGGCATTTTATTTACATCGTATTTATGCATTTCTAGAAAAGATTATTAAAATGATCATTGGGTATTTTATAAGCATTCTTTCAAACATAACATGATAACAATAATAAATACTGAGATAAATACCTAGCGTTTTTATAAGTTATCTGTCATTCTTATCTGCATACTCTAGTATAAATTTTGGGTAGACAGTAAATCAAACACAACTCTTCAAATATATTTTATTGTAGAAACTATTAAAACAACTACTCAATTCAGAGAATTGCATTGGATTAAATAACAGTATTCTTAGTATTAATTTATTAAACACCACAGGTAATACAAGCCCCTGTATTCCTTAAAGTACCTCAAGGTACCTTGTACGGGGGGAGAGCTACACATTTAAAGACAATGGACACACACCCACTGTTCGAGTATGCTAGGATTAATGTCTGGTTTAGAAAAAATCCCACGTCCTTGACCGGGGATCCAACTCGGGACTCCAGGCTGAGAGACAAGTGTCCTTACCACTCGACGACGAAGTCACCTTGCAACACCGCCCGTCCAATTACTGGCCCAACACAATTAGCTGGGGGTTATACTTATTGACCGGTAGCTCAGTTAGCAGGTCGTGAATAAGGGCTTAGATTGATTTGAGTTCTCACCAAAATCTAGGCTGGGCGCCAGGACTTTTGCAAGTACCAAATAATTAAAATTTTACTTTAAAAGGTAAAGATAATGTTAAAACTTGAATTCTGTTGGGAAGGAAGTTGAATAAAAAGATATTATTTAATAAAAAGTATAATAATATATATGCACAATATTTCCATTGGCTCAGATGGCCTCTTCTAGTCAAAGAAATCTAGAAGTGGTTAAAGACCAACAATTAACCACACAAAAAATGATATGTTAGTGAAAGAGAAAAAAAATAAACTGACTGATCTCTTACAAATTTCTTCTGACCAAATATAAACGTTCGCTGGGGACGAAGATCTTACACTTCCAATAGGTTAGTCCAGCGAAGAATCTACCAACGGCTAAGCTCTTAATAGGTCGGTGTCAGTTTGAATTACCACTCAGTACTGCAGTTACCCTTGAGAAAAAATACCAGTTGTATAAAATGTCGTTTTCCTGCTCCACCCAGTATATAATGATCAGTTCGATCCACCAGTTATCCTCTTCTCTTGGTCCAGGTATTAACATTAACAAGGGAGAGTTTTATGAGATCAGTATTATAGGCAAAACAAAGTAAAAAGCTGTGACGTTTGAATTGTCCAGCTACGTAGACAAAATATGAGAGTTAACACAAACTTACAGAGTAAATTGCAAACTAAATAAACTAGGATCGGTATTCCACAATATTTTAGGACGTTAAAGACTTCAACTAACTTAAGTAACAATAAAAGTTACGTTAAATAGAAAAAATACCAGTCCAACAAATAAACTAGGTAACGTAAATAAATATTTGCTAAATATAAAACAATATGATAGTTTTCAACTTGAAGGTAACGTTAAATTAAATTATTTATTAGTTCCTCGGAGAGAGGTAATAATGAATTGCAGATAAAGTTAAATAAAGATATATAACTTGACTATATCTTTACTGTAGATAAGCAAAAGTTAATCAATTGCCAGATAACTAGGCAGGTATCTTTGCCAGAGAACTAGGCAAGATTCCACTAGAGCAGCGTTCCTGACTAAACGTTCAAGTAAGCCTTCGATATTTTAAATTTAGAAAAACCATACGTTATTGAGGTCTGGATGCACTAGTATAAAATGATCCACCACAAAATAAATGCACCACATTAGATCATTTTCACAAAGGTTATAAACAAATAGGTTTAGTCCAAAAAGGTGTACCAATCTCCAAATTTCCCCAGTCACCACTGTTCAGAGCGCTATCAACGTAGATAAGTGACCTAAAACATCAACAGACAAAGACAGAAAACAACTAACTACGATACAAAATGGCGACATCCGTTGCCGGGTAAATCTAAAATTTACAATAACCGAAAGTTAGTTTAAATTAGCACACGAACTTATTACAATATCAGAGGGATTTTAGATAAATTGCCAACAAGGCACGATAAATCGATACTGATCAATATTAATGATAGCTGTTCCAAAGAACAACCAAGGTGAACTGATCATCGAAAAGCAAATTTGCCCAAGGCGTAAATTAAGATAATTAAGGTACGATATTATTATGAAAATTACCTCAAAGGTACTTTAATCAATATAGCAACTTTTTAAATAATGATGATCATAAAATCACAACATAATACTAGAAAACATATAAATTTTACCAGACCGCTGAACTAGATATGATTTCCATCTGAACACTACACTAGTAAGATAGAAGTAGCATCATAGTGTTCTACTACCTATACTCGAATATAGTTAGGAAAGAGACAAACATTTGAGAGTAGAGTATGAGCAATAAAGATAGATAGATATTTAATGCAAAAATCTGCAAAACCAACTGTTCCAGTAGAAATTAGTGAGGCCATCTGGACTAGACTAGCAGAAACTTAATTCATCGTGGAACACAACAAACTGGAATGAAATGGCTTGCAATTTCGTTAGAATCTGTAATTCCTATGGTGTTTAATTTAAAAAAAATTCTTAGTATTTCAAGCAAACAAATATTGAGAATAAAAAATAGTGTAAACATTTTTCTTTTTTAGAGTCAATATTTCTTCTATACTTCATCCCGATATCCTCAGTTTAATTCACCCACGAAACATTGTTATCAGTTGGAAAATTTTTTTGGGTAAGGGTCCTTATTTTGAGAAAAACTACTTTTTTAACTTAAATAAGGACCCTTACCCAAAAAAATTTTCCAACAATTGTTATCAGTGTTGTACATAATACTACACGGTATTTGTTGTAAACAAAATTTTTACTTAAAAACTATGTACTGGATTATTTACAAAAGTAGATAATCACACGTTCTTGCAAAAGAGCCGGTCAAAAGGACAACTTTAACATTTATTAATTAATTTTTGTTTAGTTAAATAATTATAGTTAACGGTAACTGTAATAAACGGAAAATAATATGCATATAGCTTCTGAAACTCAGCTAACATCTGAAACTAATCTATTGAAGTGTATTTTAATAATAGAAAGATTTTAACCATCATTGTTATAATTATAAAATAAAAATAGATGGTTTCATAAGAAATAGTAACGTAGACACAGGAAACTGTAATATTTATATAAAGAATACTTTAAATTAAAATTAGTAAAATTTCTTAAGAAAAACCAGAAGTAAAATAACATAAATAAACTATTCACAAAAAAGGCAAAACCTGCTGAATCAGAGTTTATCTTGGAAATGTAAATCTGTATAACGTAAAGGTAAATCGCTCCTCGAAAACGAAAAACTTGTTGAACTCCATTTATAAGATGCAGAACTTGAAAATATTGATTGGTGTTTATCTGGAGGCTTCTATTGAGTAATTTTCATTAGGAAAGTGTCCTTTCAAACCAGTCCCACTTTTGAAAAAATAAGAAAATATAATATTACAACTCTGTGTAAATAGATATTAATAAATGTCAGAAACACAGACTAACTAGAATAATAATGATCTGTGTAGTTATAAGATGAACCTGTCATGCTAGTTTTATTGTGCAAAAATGACCGAAGTGCGGGAAATGTGTAAGTTTGGTATTGTAGTGGATATCAAGGACTTTTATTAACATATCTCATAATAGGATATGAAATACACCAAAACGCCCTTAGTAAAGCCAGGAACAAAGATATGATAATATTAGAAAGAGATCATGCAGTTTTGAAAATAATTTATTTATAACCCACCGAAATTTGACATAAATTCCAAGTCCAGTAGGCCAGTTTTTAAAAAGTATGAATACTTTGACAGCTGCCATAAAAGAGGAGAGTCGTATTTAGGCGTGCCCGAGAACACTTGCCAATTTTCTTCAATAAATCTAGTGGTCAAAAGAACCATAACCTAAAATAATAAATAAAATATCAAAAGTAGACAGTCTTGAAAATAAATAAATAAAAATAGTCTTTGAAGGTAAGAAAAGCATAATATTTAAGTTCAAGCATAAATAAAATACTAACCAAGTGTTACCAAATAAATAGTGTTTCAAGAGCGGTCCAGGAGTTGGCAAAAGTGGTCAGTCTAATTGAATCGACTTAACCCCGAGAATAACTCTCATTTAAAAAAATAAGTTAAAATAAGAATAAAATCTAACCAATAATAAATCCCCAAATTTATAATTCAGGAATTAATTAAAATATTTAAAGTAAACGCAATAGTTTCATAAAAATTAATAACATAAAATCTAATTTTTTATTTGTCGCACAAACGTGTGGCCTAGATTATAAGACATATATTGTCGCCCAACGTGCAGTGCAAAGAATTAAGACATAATATTTAAAGTTGCAAATCGTTTCTGTGTATCATGGTCGTAGAGTACAGATGTACTTACTGTCACCGGCATTCACCTTGACCGCGAAACACTTTCTCCAGTCCAGTCTATTATTAGCTTTCGAGTTGTGTACACGTTAAGTCACTTGGGCGTATTGCATGTTGTTTTTGTGTTTTTATTTTATTTGTTGTACTGTATTGTTGATACTAATTTAATAATAAAGCATGGCAGGCGTACACAGGGGTAGAAAATAGCCATTTTCTGACAAAGTGAATAAATTCATAGGAGAATTCCCGGATTTATTCTATGATGGTGCTAAAATAATTTGTAAAGTGTGCGAGAAAGATTTGATGTGCTGGGATAAGCGTGACGGTGGAATTTACGTAAATAGTGTACACCATAAAAATAAAAAAATGGCGTGCCTTCGACAACACAGTTTATGTTTGATTTACTATTAATGCTGATTGCCTGTGATGTTCCGTTGCACATACTCGATAAACAATCATTTCGAGAGTTCTGGAATAAATACAATGACCGGGTGAAGTTACCAAGTCGCACAACGTTATGTAACTGTCTACCAACTGTACCCGTAGACATAGTAAATAAGATGAATTGTGAATTAAAAAATGCACGGCTATGGTTATCTGTTGATGAGCCAACACATTGTAAAAAAATTCTACTTTAAATGTTATAGTACGAGCACTGGACCCTCTTAAACTGACAGTTCTGCTGTTACTAGCTAGCAAAAAACTAAGTCAGTGTACTAGCTAAATAATTACCAGGGTGGTGCTGGAGACGTTAGAAAAATTTGAACTGTCAAAAAGTCAAGTGTTGATGTTTGTGACTGATGGCGCCGTGACAATGCGTTCGGTAGGCCGTTTTTGCAAGAACAAGATTGTACGTTTATACATGTTACGTGTAAAGTGCATGCTTTACATCTTGTGGCAGAAACTATTTGAAAAAGGTTTTCCAGATGTGGATGCATTAGTAGCAAGTACAAAAAAGTATTTCTTAAATCTCCTAAATGTCTCCGTGCATTTGATAGCAAGTATCCCGGTATTTCTGAACCACCACAGCCGATTCTTACACGTTGGGTAACATGGTTACAGGCAGCTTTTTATTATGCTGAATATTTCCAACAAATAAAAGCTGTGATACTACAATTCAAATCAGATGAGACTGCAGCTATTAAGGAAAGCGAGACAAAATTCGAAGATATTTCCTTGAAAACACCTTTAAAAAAATATTGCGAAGAACTATAAACCATTACATGAAAGCATGAAAAAATTAGAAAACAGTGCGTTATCGTTAGCCGTCACTGCAAATAGTGGACGAAGTAAATCTACTGCTACACGCTATAGGTGACGCAAGAAATGAGCGCGTTAAAAAAAAGTTTGCAAGTGTTTTCAAAATATAAGAATATATTTTCACCAAAGCGAACATCACTCATGGAGACAACCATAGAAACATACCTGATGCTGCAAAATGGCAACACATCTTCTCCAGTTTGTGATAAGCAAGCTAGTTAAGAGGGAGTGTTTTACATACATTGTTATTAATTTTAACAGTTTATTGTTTCTCGTATTAGTTAATTTCGCGTACGCCACTGTCCCACGGAATATTTTTGACAGTCCTAATAATAATATTTACCTATATACAGGATGTATTATATCAAAAGTACCTACCTAAATATCATAATTATTCTATTTAATTAATACTGACATGATGTCTAATTATTACTTATTATCGACGCTACTATCTACAGGGCGTACCAATGTTAGAGTTACTGAACGAAAAAACGTTTCGTTACATAACATCCTTTAAATAATTAATATCCAAAAAATGTATAAAAGGACAATATAAAATGCCACAGGCAAACCCGGTAGAGACTTGTCATGGATATTACTTTCAAAACAAAGGGAAAAGTCAAAAGCCGACATATTTTGCCCTGTGTCTAAAAAATAATTGTTGAAGCGATTCCATTACAGCAAAAGGTTAAATTTTGACACATTTATAAATATTGTCTTCCAAGTAATGAGAAAAACACAAAACGCGACAAATTTTCTCAGAGTTGAAAAAATAAGTAGGGCTACATATATTGCTGCTTCCAGTAAAACTTAAAGGTTTTAATATATATTACCCTCAAAGTATATATTCCCACCACTACATATTGAAGTATAGGGATGAAAATTATCAAGAACAAAGCAGTTATTGCTAAACATTTACATACCAGGTTTCATTAAAATATCTAGGAGAAATTTAAAAAGTAATATATGTAATTTTAATAACCTGTATTTCGGAAACAGTTGGGTTTTTAATAAAAGCTTATATAGAATATTTTCACGGGTTTTATCGGTTGTCAATGTTTGAAAGGTTGACCTCGATACACCCTATATATGCTGAATTTTCAAATATGAAAAATTTAAAACCTAATTACACAAGGACACTGCTCTTAATTATTTTCAATTTTTTTAAGAACAAATTACTTAAATAGGCTAATTGAAATAGGTCGACCTGGGTTAGACCTACCTCCACAGTATTTCTCATCATCCAATTCAATACGAAGTTAGTCAGTCATAAAACATATTAATTTTATTTATACTTACATTAAATATTTGAAATGGACGAAAAATTAACTTTAGCATTATTTTTTTTTTGAAAAACCTTTTGATTTGATGCAAAAATTTGTCCCGGAGAATTTCTTCTGAACCTCCGAGTTCTTATATTTAAGTTTCAGTTTTCCACGTTTAGCCGTGTTCGACAAAACATTATCCACAGATACACAAACAAACAGACAGCATGCTGATTCGGATAAATTAGTTAATTTTAGGCTCAAAATTCTATTATAAGCTGGAAGTTGAATTTTTTTACAACGCCATATTTATCTATGAGTAGATGACAAAATAAAATAAACTATTGGTTAGTGAGTTACCGTCGATAAACCCAGAGGAACAAATATGAATAGATGGACATACGGGTAGATGGACATACGGGTAGATGAACACTGGGACAATAGTATAAACAAATATTACAGGCGAAATAGTTATAATGAGTTCGCCTATAACAATCAAAATGTTGTAGTCAGAAAAAATCATGATTAATCTATTTCTCTATTTTATACATAGATTGTGCTAGGGATGTAAAAAAGACAATAATTAGCTTTAAACATGTTTTGTAAGAACCGGGGAATCATATCATTTGCTCAAGTTACCTTAAAAATTTCAGTGTCATAAATTATCTGTAAGGTGAAACATTAATTATTAAACTGACGGTATAATTAAGATATTAATTACCTTCACAAAATTGAGATCAAATAAATTCCAGACACTTAGGTATACCGATTCTAATTAAGACTGACAAATGTAATAATTAGCTTTGGACAGATTTAGAGTGGAGAGAGAGAAAGTCGATTAAATTCGTGGAGCGCTATTTTAGCCAAATAATACCTGCAGAAAGAGAGTAGACTGTTCCGGCAGAGCAGGAGTGGAGTAAATAAAATACCACAAACCCCAAATTCAGCAATTTGCCTCAAATGATAAATCACTTGGCCGCATGTTGTTCTGAACTGCGTGTGCTGTTCCCGCGGCCACCATTTATATTTTTAACTCCACAAAGTCAGAAAATGATATATTTTAGACACTTACAAATTATTTACTTTAAATATTCATTGAATTATCTGCCTTTTGGGACTTTTTAAAATGGATCATTTTTAAAAAAATGTATAATGTATTACACTTTGGTATTGCGGTATTCGTTTATCAAACAGAATTGATAATAAACCTTTACGTCAACAGCACACGTAATATAAAAATTTGTAACCTTTAATAAATTATGTATTCGTGTAAAGCTGAGCACTTCATCACTCTCTCTACACAATTCTTTTATAAATAATATCCAGCTTTTAAATTGGTAATCGATAATTGTATCATGGTGGATTGTAAATAATGTATTTTTGAGAGGAATTATCACGACTTTATTATTGCTGAATGTTATATCTGATATTTTTTTAATTTCTCTCTTTACTCCTAAGTTTAGTACCATATGAATCATTCTTCTACACATCAACCGCTTGCTGCATTTGATTATACATTTCACTAGTATTAGATTCCGTAACTTATCTGCATTTGATATATCTGCTTGCATTATCACAACCTCTTGCTTGGTTTATTGGCTTGCTTTTTTGTTATTTGTATTATTGGTTACATTATTTAATAATAATAATTTAATAAAATGCCGTATATTTTTTTATTTGTGGGGTCAGTCTTAAATAAAATAGAGTAAGTGAAGCTGAAATTCTGTCTTTTATTTAGAGCATAAATAATAAATCTGGTCGTAAACCGAAAAACAGTTTTCGGCAGGTGAAGTTAACCATTTCTATGAAAACCACAACTATACACACATATCCTGAACATTCCGTAACTTCACTGAGTCATCCTAGCCTCTATCATACCGCCGATAGAATAAAGTGGTGTTCCTATACTTTAAAACAGAAACTGGTGCTCAAGGTCGTACCATAAATAAAAGTTCAACATGTCACTGCTGTAGTAAAAATGACAATATGACAATAATTGTATTGTTTAATTCCTTAATGGTAATTAAAATATATATCCTAAATTTAATTTATTTTATTACAACACTGACCCTTTATACAATAAACAAACTAAGAAATCACTTAAGTAAATCAGTTTACTTGTTAGTGAAGAGAATAAATTTTTTAAATAAAATAAAAATAAATAAATATTTATTGTTATTTATACACATCACACAGATATTCATTCATTCACATACCTCATACATACACCTATAAATAGGGGAAACTGTTGTACCTGGGGACATTTTAGCATTTTTAATTTTTATATTTTTTTCTAGCCAACATATACAAAATCAGACTATTCTTGCATTCTGAGCATACATTTAAATAACATATTAGAAAATTTTACGTTTCTAACTTATTTCTGTATTCACGTTTTTTCCCTTTTTTATATACCTATGAAAGTGTCCCTAGGTACAATGAGTTGTTGTACCTAAGGACACGATGTAATGTACCTAGGGACAATAAAGGAAATGTAGCTAACAACGAAATACTAGTTAGTATTACTAAAACATTTATTAGAAAATTTATAATGAAACACTTAAAATAAATTCTTGTATTCAGATATGGCTTTATGTATTTTTTTAACATTAATAGTATTAAAAGATACTGGAAATACGTATGTATTTGATTGCTGAGAAGATGAACCTACTGTGCTTGGTTGGGGAAGTTTCATAACAATATCATTAATATGAGCTGTGTATTCTGTCTCGTCTTCAATAACAAATGTGTATCCATGTGCAAAGGAAACTTTTTTTTTAAATATTTTATGATTAAATCGTTATTATCTACCCTGCTTATAACAGTGGCTACAAAGTTATCAGAATGCTTTTTTTCTTTAAGTTGCACCAAAATGAAATCACCCTGCTGGATGTTTTCTAGAGAAAAACTGGTAGGATCTATTTCTAAGTCTGCCAAAGAACTGTCATTGTCAGAATCATCGTCAACTTCCCATTCATTTTCAATATCTTCCTCTGATGATGTTTCTTTCATGTTTAACTTTCTTTTTACAACTCTTTTTGTTTTTTTTCAGTTCAAGTTTTCGTTTTCTCTGCATAGCTTTTTCTTTATCCTTTTGAATTTCATTGATTTCGGGAGTGTCTGTAAGTATCCACGCTATGCCTTTTTTTACGTCCTCTTGAAGTCGTTCCCTTTCGAGGGGGAGCTTTCGGAATAGGCCGAATCTCATGTGGTAAAATAATATTGGAAATTATAGAAACAGTCCACCAGTACTTGTCGATGGAGTATTTTCTGCCTTGGTCATTGAGTTATCTGAACTTCGAGGAGGCACTGTTATATCAGATGATGAAGGTTGGTTTTCCAATTCAGACAAACTAACATTTAATGAAGGGGACATAGTTTGAGGTGAGACAGCTGCTGTTATTACAGATGTTTCGTTAGAAGAAAGAGGTTTGATTTGAGATGAGGCTTTGGATAAACTTGGGTCTGTTCTATCTGTTACGTTTGATGGCAGAAAGCCTTGTTCACCAAAAATGTCACTATTTAAGGGATAAAGCCCTGATACTTGAAATCTTTTAGTTATATTGCTTGGCGTAAACGCCTTGAGGTAAGCTGTGTTTGCTAATTCAGCAACATCATAAATAGTAATGGGCTTTCCAGCATTACCAGGTGTATTCATCGAGTTACTCACTGCACTGCTATAGTAGGTCTTAAAGGGCCCATAAACACATACATCTAGGGGTTGCATCCTGTGGGATGTATGTGGGTGAAAGGTCACTAAAATAACCCCAGAACGTTTTGCCAAATCTATAGTCGGGATCAAAACATGACTCTCATGGTTATCCAGCAACAAAATGACCTTATCTTCTATAGTTGGCTTGACATGAGAGATAAAGTGTTGTAAATATTTAAAAAAGACATCTTCATTTGACCATCCACTTTTATTAGCAGCTCCGATTGCTCTAACTGATGCTCCTTTTAACATATGGTTCTTAAAATTTGCCCGGGGAAAAACAAATAATGGAGGCACCGTGTTACCAGCAGCGTTGATGCAACATATCATAGTTACTAGGACACCTTTTTCTGCTGAAGTCATTCCTCCGATTTGCTTTACTCCTTTTGGTGCCAATATTTTAGGAGGATGTTGTACCGTGGTAATCCCCGTTTCGTCTACGTTGTAAATTCTTGATGGTTCAAACTTTCCTTTAGCCAAAGCACTCTTATAGGCTTTAAAAAAAGCTTCAACTGTTTCTTTATTGAATGACATGGACCTTGCTAGACTTGTACCCTCGGGTTTTCTAAGTGAAAGTGATGCAGAATGTCTGTTCCGGAAACACCTAAGCCAATTATCTCCTGCTTCCTTTTTCTTGTCCCATTGGGATGGATATTTTTTTTTATTTGTAATTGCATATTCACACGCCAACTTTTTAACATTTGCCAAATTTAGACCGTAGTGCATTTTGGCAGCCATTTTTATGTAGTTTACCAACTTAGACTCTTCAGTCATTGAACACTTTCTTAACCTGATAATTAGGATTATACACAAATTGATTTTGGCCGGAAGATTTAAAGTTTTTAACAAGTCTTATCAACGCCGATTTTGCAATTCCAAACTGTCTCGCTGCAGCTCGAATTGAAAGATTTGTATTTAAAACCTCCTGAACAGCCCTCTCTACATTAACTTTAGAGGGCCCCGGTCTTTTCTTTTTTTCTTTACTTCTTGGCATACTTCTTGAATCCTGAAAGGACACATGAAAGTTAATAAAAATATTTTGTTGTACCTAGGGACACTGAATATTCGTCCCTGGGTACAACGAAATATTCGTCCCTAGGTACAACAGGAGTAATGACATTTCATAAACAACCGAAAAAAAATATTTTAGGTTAGAAACACAACAGTTTGGTTATTAAAATAAATAGTCAATATTCTGACCTTTCACTATGTGGTATCATCATTTACAATAATTGAATCAGTAATATGCAAAATGAATAATACTAACATTCAATATACTTACTTAGAAATACGAAAATCACTAAATTAAATATAACACGTGTTTACACTCTCCGATAACTTACAAGACTAAATAGGTGGAGGGCGGTCATTGTTGCCATATTGCCTTATAAATCTGAGTTTCTTCTGGCATTCGGTCTAGCACCTAAGTAGAATGTCCGCAGGTACAACTGTCCCTAGGTACAGCCCCTTCCCCTACATAAACACATTCACACATTTAGTTTCTTTTCCTAGGTAAGTATGTTTTGATTTATGTATAATGTCATGTATATCTGACCTGCGCGTATCTAATATCCACTTTTTTAAAGTGGAATGGAAACATACTACAACTTTTTGTTGGAAAAATTTTGTTGGCTAAGGTTCCTTATTTTGAAAAAACTACCTCATCAACTTGCCGACGTTTCAGTAAATTTTATTAAAGTGTGCAGTGCAATTAGTTGTGAGTTTTTCCTGGTCATCATAAAAATTGTATAAAACAGGAAACAAAAACAGATAAAATCACTTGGTAAGGAGTATTTTACGTTTGGTTCTAAAAGGGCCAATGTCATAATTTTATAGTATGACGTTTTTTTCAGAAAAAAAACTGACATTGGCCCTTTTACATTAATTGAAAAATTATTTTGAGTTTCACTTTGGCCGTTTAGACTGGAAAAAATAGGTACAAAGGATTGTTTAAAAACAATTCATTACAATGATATTGTAACTAAATTGTAAATAACATTAAATTCTTTGTTTTAAGATAACAAAATATGAGTATTTGATACTAAATACTACCTTCTGCTATATTTTCTTCACCTTCAGAGTCAGTGGTTGTTGAAGATACTCTAACAGTGTTTAAAAATTGCAGATAGTAAGGACGACTTGCTTCATAGTTTATTTCAATTTTTAGTTTTCCATTTGTGTAATGTATGATGGTTCCGATTTATTCTAAATGACCCGTGTAATGCTAGAAAAATCGAAATCCCGACAAAAATACTAAATTACGTGATTTATGAGCAAATAAAGTTCATCAAAATGGTTTTTGGAAAAACTCAATTTTTTTCAAATGGAACCATATTGGTGCCGAGGTACCAATAAGGAATTTATTCATGTGTCGTATTAAAATAGGCGATAAATACAAACAAAATTACAGCTAAAAGAAAATAAGAAAATACAATTTTGTTCTAATTAAATGTTGAGAAGTAACTAACTAAGGTGGCTTTGAAAACAATGAAATATTTTGCTTGTCAAACATTTGTTGGTTTACCGGTGTTTTATTGTGTCTTTAAAAATTGTAAGTGGACATGTTAATTACTTATGGGGAATGTAGAAAAAAATGCGGCTAGACACCTTTATGGCGAACGATATCCTGATAGACAATGTCCAGCGAGAAATTATTTTAATCATCTTGAAAATCAATTCCGAAGTGAGCTCAACAATGATCCTGAAGAAAATTTCATTCTTGACGAAGGAACGGAAATTAATGTTTTGGCTCGAGTAGAAGTTGATAAGACTGTTTCTTTAAGGCAAATTGAGTTTGAATTGGAAATCACTCACCAAACAGTAAACCGAATTTTGCACAAATACCAGTATAAATCTTTTAAATACCAATTGCACTAGCACTTGTACGAAAATGGTTATGAATGTAGGATGAAATATTACAATTGGATTTCGCATAATGACGTGCAGCCAAACAATGATTTTTTGGGAATGATTTTATTGTCGGACGAGTCTAGGTTTACAAATTTGGGATTATTTAACCGACAAAATACAAAATATTGGTCACAAGAAAATCAAAATTTATTACGGGAGGGTAACTTTCAAATGCGGTTCGGTTTCAATGTTTGGCTTGGAATAATCGGTAGTAGAATCATTGGTCCAATAATATTTGATGGACTCCTGACTCGTGCCAGATACTTGGGATTTCTGCAAAATGAAATTGAGGACAGTTTAGCTGAATTACCTTTCCATTTACCACAGGAAATATATTTCCAACAAAATGGCGCTCCTCTCCATAATTCAAGGATAGCAATTGATTACCTTCAACGGAGATTCGGAGAAAACGTAATTTCGACGAATGGTCCTGTGAGCTGGCCTCCAAGGTCACCTGATTTAATACCCCTTGATTTCTTTGTTTGGGCTATTTAAAAAATATTGTCTACGCAACCGCCGCACAGTGGGGTAATTGATACCAATTACATGGTCAAAATTATTTTGCTGAATTTTTTACTATTTTTTGAATTGATTAGTATTTTAACTTGGTTGAATACTTAACATTTACAATTTAAGGGAAAAATTATACACACGTAAAAGTTCTTAATAGAATTTTACTTAAAATGCTTCATAAATAATTATAAGTCTATAACACTCAGTCATTGTAACTAATTTCTTCCCTTGAGAACTCTTCAGGGTCGACCTAATAATCCGGAGGTAAAATCATGTCTAAAGCTTCTTTGGAAAAAGTTTTTTTTGTAAGTTTTACGCATGAAGTTAAAAAGAATTTGTTTAAAACATCCGTGTTACACAATTCCCGACTACATTTTCTGAAGATGTTCAATCTATAACGCCTAAAATACTTATTTCGGGCCTCTGAAACTTCTTCTGACAGTTGGCCGACAGGAAGAAGTGCATCTAAAATTAATTTGCTTCCATAGGTTAGTATCCTCCGTCTGAAAAGAGAATAAGAAAAATTTATGTTTTCTTATTTTTATTGTTAATACCAAAACATTTTTAAAAAATTATAAAATCTGAAACCGCCAATTTCCGAAAAAATGTTTTTGTGGCATTTAATTGTTAACATAATAAACTAAAAACCGAAACTGAATATGGGGGTTGGAAGACTTTCGGAGAATAACAAAATCCATTAATAATTGAACTTGTTTTAAGAATCATGGTGAAAAAAATCATAAAATTTAAAATGAAAAATAGTGGCTTAGTCGTTATTATATTCTAACATTAAAAAATATTTAAATTAATACATACCCTTAGACGTTGAGGCCATAATTCCAAATCCGTTCAAAAAATATAGGCGAAAAAACTTAAATAAAATATCCATTTTAATATCAATCAATTTCACTAACGCACAACACCACAATACAAAAGCTTAGAAACAACCAATGACCCGTCACTACTTGTATCTCAATTTAAGGTATAAGTGGTGAAAATTTATCGAGCGAATACCTAAGAATTCCTAAAAACGATTAAGCATGGAAAATTCTCAAATTTGCAAAACTGATTTATGGCCCGGTTTTAGGTCCCAATACCCCAGCTATGGGAACTGAAAAAAAAAAAAAAATTTTTTTTTTTTTTTCAGTTCGAGTTACCAGAAGCCGCAGTAAGCAGTTATCTGTTAGAACCTGAAGATGGCAGATGAGATTCTGCCGAAACGTCGTTCAGACAACCACGGTCCCTCTCGGGGCCTATCACCTACGCGGGAGTATACCCGGAAAACGAATTTAACATTCACCACCCGCGAAAACCTGAAAAACAACATATATATATATATATATATATATATATATATATATATAATTCAACGGGTACGCCATTTGCAATTTATGCATTTTCCACCGTGCAATTTTCTTTATGCGGGCGTACCCGGTTGAATCATTTTTTTTTTTTTTTTTTTTTTTTTTTTTTTTTACTGTAATGTAATTAAAACCGCGTCTAACTCCTTTCTCTGTTCATATATATATATATATATATATATATATATATATATATATATATATACATTTTTTCTTGTTGTTTTTTTCTTGGGAATATGGTTCTTGTTTTAATAATTAATTTTTTTAATTGTGATGGAATTCATTTATTAGTTTTTTTGTTTTTAGTATAAACGTTTCGGTATGGATTTATACCTTTTTCAATGTATTCTTAAATTTCGATTCTCAAATGTGGCACTAAACTAATTTTTTAAATTTTTTTTTTATGATTTATGTACACTTTTTACATAAACCATAAAAAAAAGACTTTATTAAGTTAGTTTAGTGCCACATTTGAGAATCGAAATTTAAGAATATTATTGAAAAAGGTATAAATCCATACCGAAACATTTATACGAAAAAAAACTAATAAATGAATTCCATAACAATCTAAAAAATTAATTATTAAAACAAGAACCATATCGTGGGCTTAAAGCCAAAAGTGACCAAGTCCAAAACCAGCATTTTCTGGTTTTTTTGACCAAGTAACAAGAAATTCACTTACTTTTTTTTTGCAAAAATTGACCAAGTACTGTGAGAACCCTAAAGTTGTTTTATTAAAACAAGTTTTTTTGATCAAGTCTAAAAATAATACATTTTATGCGAACAAAAAAAAAATTGTTTTGATAGTGAGATTCAAAACTTTAAATTATGATATTTATAAAACATTTATATGGATTTTCTACTTAAATTTTTATTCTTATAAGCTTATGTTTAAAAATTAAAAAACAAAATTACCAGTTTCTCAAAAATGAACATTTTGGACTTGGTCACTTTTGGTTTTAAGCCCACGATATTCTCAAGAATAAACAACAAGAAAATATATAGAAACAAGGTTCAAGAAATGAAACAGAAAATAAACTATATACAGGGTGAGCCACGGTGGGTGGAGTATTAAAAGTATATGGAGAACGGATCAACCGATTGCTTTGAAATTTTGGTTACCAAGATAATCGAGTATGATCTCTCCAACTAAAATATTTTCGAAAGTGCGGTGTTGCCACTTATACGTAAAACTGGCAACATCTTCGTTATTTTAAATGGAATACCCTATATATTTTTGCGTTTTTTGGATCGTCGTCTCTTTCTGAGTAACTTTTATTAATATTTCCCTATACCTATCTCAAGCCGTTTTCGAGATAATAATTCTTTTCTGAATTTATTGCCAAAAATTTGACTTTCAGTAAATCGTGTTTTCTCCTGCCTACGCAGCAATTAAAAGATATTTTTTTTAGTTGCGGCTAGGCAAGGCCTGGGGGCATCTTCTCCATTATTCAAATGTTTTGAATATCATACAGGGTGAGTTAGAGAACGCTTTCTACAAGTGACTTAGAAAAATGCACGAAAGTCAATTTTTTTTAAATGGAATGCCCTGTATATTATTACTGATTCAGAAAGGCGATACATTTACCTCTTTAAAAAAGGTAATATACTCTATACCTAATGCACACCGTTTTCGATTTATGGGCACATTTCTGTAACCTTACCAAGAATATTAGTCTTCTGGTATATCATAACGGGTGGGCCATGAAATTTTTGTTTTGTCATTTTGTAATGACAACAGATGTTATTTTTCTAAATAAATTTGACGTTAGTGATATTTGCACCTAATTTGAATAGCTATGTAGCACAAATATGGCAGAAAATAATTATACAAACACGGTTTTAATTGATTTGTTTATTATCCACGGAGAGTGCAATAAGGTTATCAGCAGAACTTCAGCAGAAGATTTAATGAGAAATATCCGAATTTGCCGCAGATAAACAACAGAAAGTTTTTACGAATTCAGAGGAATTTTATAAATTTTGGTTCGTCATTAAGAGAAGCAAGAAATTTACCTAAACCTGTGACATCTGACGAGGTAAATGAAATCAATGTGCTAGCATATTTTCATGCAAATCCCCCGTATTCCATACGTTGTGCTGAGCGGGATTTAGCATTGCCATATTCATCCATTCGAAAAATACTAGCAAACCATAGAATGCATAATTACAAATTTACAAGAGTCCAATTTCTCATGCCTCAGGATTATCTACAGAGAATAGAATTTTATGAAATGTTACTTGTACGTATGCAAGAGGACTCCAATTTTTTTAAAGAAAATTATATGGACTGATGAATCAAAATTTTCTAGGGAAGGGATTTGTAACACACGAAAACGTCACCATTGGGCCACAGACAACCCTACGTTACTAGAGAGGCTGGCTTTCAAGTCAAATTTAGTTTCAATGTGTTTTGTATGTTAATGGATGACAAAATAAAATATTACATATACGACGAAAAATTGAATTCCAGAAAATATTTAGACTTCCTTGATATTATGTCAATTGAAAAATATATAACTTGTTGGTATCAACTCGACGGGGCTCCTGCACATTGTACACACGAAATTAGTATGGAGTTGGACCGCTTTTTCGATGATCGTTGGATTAGACGTTTGGGACCGTGGAATTGGCCTCCGAGGTCCCCTGACCTTACCCCGTTAGATTTTTATCTTTGGGGTACTCTTAAAGATAGAGTTTATAAAACTCCAGTCCACAACAGGGAAGAATTAGAACGTCGAGTGATTCAAGAGATTGAAAACTTGGACCCCGCTGAAATAAGAGCTGCTACAACAAACGTCGTCCATAGTCGTATACAAAAGTGTCTACTATATATTATATATATACTAATGGTCTACATTTCGAACAATTATAACAATATTTTTAAGATTTTTATATTTATTACTGTTATCGGTATTATTTGTTATTGCTACTTAGACTTTGTTACTGTTGTTGCTGCTTAGTTATTATTTTTTCCTAATACTGACACTGTTATTGTTCTCTTAATGATGAACCAAAATTTATAAAATTCCTCTGATCTGCGGCAAATTCGGATATTTTTCATTAAATTTTCTACAAGTTCTGCTGATAATCTTATTGCACTGTCCATGGATAATAAACAAATCAATTAAAACCGTGTTTGTATAATTATTTTCTGCCATATTTGTGCTATATAGCTATTCAAATTAGGTGCAAATATCACTAACGTCAAATTTATTTAGAAAAATAACATCTGTTGTCATTACAAAATGACAAAACAAAAATTTCATGGCCCACCCGTTATGATATACCAGAAGACTAATATTCTTGGTAAGGTTACAGAAAAGTGCCCATAAATCGAAAACGGTGTGCATTAGGTATAGAGTATATTACCTATTTAAAGAGGTAAATGTATCGCCTTTCCGAATCAGTAATAATATACAGGGCATTCTATTTAAAAAAATTGACTTTCGTGCATTTTTCTAAGTCACTTGTAGAAAGCGTTCTCTAACTCACCCTGTATGATATTCAAAACATTTGAATAATGGAGGAGATGCCCCCAGGCCTTGCCTAGCCGCAACTAAAAAATTATCTTTTAATTGCTGCGTAGGTAGGAGAAAACACGATTTACTGAAAGTCAAATTTTTGGCAATAAATTCAGAAAAGAATTATTATCTCGAAAACGGCTTAAGATAGGTATAGGTAAATATTAATAAAAGTTACTCATAGAGAGACGACGATCCAAAAAACGCAAAAATATACAGGGTATTCCATTTAAAATAACGAAGATGTTGCCAGTTTTACGTAAAAGTGGCAACACCGCACTTTCGAAAATATTTTAGTTGGAGAGATCATACTCGATTATCTTGGTAACCAAAATTTCAAAGTAATCGGTTGATCCATTCTCCATATACTTCTAATACTCCACCCACCGTGGCTCACCCTGTATATATATAGGTACAAACATAATGACTTTAGTGCGTAATAGTAATGACACGAATGTCTGTGTTATTACCATTACGTTTCGAATTTACTGGCAAATAACTATGTTCTACTTGCCCACTTTGATGGGTTCTAACTTCTATATAAACTGATTTAAGGTAAATTTCCTTGATGGAAAATACTTAATTAAGAGACACACTGTGTAATACAGAATAATATACATGTACTAAAAATATCCAACTTTTAATCTAGTGATACATCCCCATTATAAATATTATCCCTGGAAGTGTATATATACACTCCAATAAAAAGTGTATGGCCCCGTCTTCTTTACTCAAACATATTTATATTTCCTAGTTTTCAGAGTCATCAATGTGACTTGGATAGTGGTTCAAAAACATTTTTTAATCAAGGATGGAAATTGAGAATGAATGTTTTACATGTGCGCTAATAAACTTTTTTTATAAATTTGTTTAACATCGTCGCTGCCAGTAATATTTACATGTTTTTCAAAATCGTTGATAAAATTTATTGAGATATTATTCATTAATCATTAACATGTTTGAAGATTATTTTTAATTTACAATTAACATTTTAGAAATAATATACTATTAGAGCTCAGAGCATTTTTTATTTTGCGTATATTCTGAATATTCCATTTAATTTGAACATAGCTGTGATAAACAATAAACACGAAGAAGGGCATCTATGAATTTTCGAACGCATTTCATTATTAGACTATTATTGCTGTGATTTCATTGTTATGTTAGATTGAAAAAAAAGTTTCAGTTGAAATGGTTACTGATTCTTTAACAATTTTTCGAGTTAAAACTGCACCATTGGAACAAAACACATTTTTACTGGAATCTTGCTTTAGAAATGAGTTCAATAATGAAAATAGTTAGTGCACGTATTCGCACCGTGACTGTTACGAGAAATTCTGTGAGTGTTATCCCGCTTTGGCCGTAAAATCTACAACCATTATGAAGGTTGTTACATTTTTAAACTACAATAGAATAAATCGAGAATAGACTATAGTTGATCTTGAATTGAGTTGAAACCTTTGATGTGAAGGTAACACTGATGTGGTTTTCCACAAAACACCTTTTATTGTACTCAACGTGCGTTTCGTCAATCAAGTTGACATCACGTGGAGATGATTAAGACTAACCTTATGCTAACAATGTATCCTCTTTATACCTAAACTGTTGTTACGCTTGGGTGAACTGTGACTCACTAACCAATAGTCCGGGCTACATGGGATTGGCCCTCTATTTATACTAGTTTTACCCTTTCTAATTTCCAATATTTCAAAGCATCCAGCTGTCTAGTATTCTTAGTTCATCTTAAATTGCTACTATCTGTTTTAGAGTTGTTCCCAAACGATTCTTCAGCAACACTAGGCTTGTCTGTTCTACCATATTTGAGACGGGCCATATGCTCTTTGAATCTAATTTGAATTGATCATCTAGTCTGTCCAACATATTTTTGATTACAGTCCTTACAGCGAATTTCGTTTGTTTCTGTTTTGTCATTTGGGTTGCCTCAAAGTTGTTGCAGTTTATTTCGCGATGAATGAACCACTGTTATACCTATATCTTCAAAAATCTTACCAATACCACGGATAAATCGAGGAATGTATGGAATCGATACAAATTTCGGACCTCCTCTTTCATTTTAAAAGGTCTCTTTAAATTTACGTTTCCTAATTATTTCATCAACTAACTTACAGAATATCCATTACTCACAGTTATATCCTTAATCAATGCCTTTACACTTTCAAATCTCTCTTTATTGAGAGAGCAGTTTAATAGGCTATGAACTAGAAAATTAAAACTCGCCATTTTGTGTTGATCATAATGGTGAGAGTCCTTAGGGATGTATCTTAAAGTACTGGTTGTTACAATATTTTTATGACTATAGCGGGTATGATAGTAAAGAAGAAAACTATTAAAAATGACTTTAAAACTTTTACTATTTTTAATACCATGGAGGAGCAATAATAACAACAAACTTTCAATACTGCCAAAACGTAATTTTACACTAAAAGCACTTATGTATCAAAATATCAACTAAACATTTTAAACTACTCAAAATACACATTTGACCTAAACATGAAACTTATTTGTTTTCATTTATTCCAAACTTTTCATTTCAATTTCCAATCTTTGTTTCTCGAATTTATCACGAGACGAGAGTATTTTTTTACGTACAAAGTAGTAGCGTACATCGATGTATTTGGTACGTTTGTGGAACTCGGAGTTTTTTATTAACCGTATCGCACTCTGATTGTCTATGCACAAAGTTATAGGCTGAACTATGTTTTCACCTATATCCTTAAGTAGCTGAACTAACCACATCGCTTCTTTAGTAGCACATAACCCGGCTCAGTCTTGGTAAGGATACACTGTGTTGCCGTTAACTATTCCATGTTGATGCACCTTTGCATATTTTAAACACGTAGTGGTAGAACATCTAGTTTGGATATCAGCTGCAAAATCTGAATCTGAGCAACTGATTAACAAATTGTTTTGGTCACATTTATAATAAATACCATAATCAACCGTATCGATTAGATATTTTATTATAGGTTTTACTGCACTTTAATGCATTGCATCAAAATCATTTATGTAACTACTAGCTACACAAACTGATAAGTAACATGTCCCACTAAAGAACACTCTGCTTCTACCGATAACTTTGTATGTGTATCACTTGATACACTATTATGTTGGGCATCTTCTGGTGAATTTAATGATTTCTTTTATATAATTAGACTAATTAGTAAATATCCTCAAACTGTTTTATTTCTATTCCAACAAAGTTAGCTTACTGACAGTAATTTTAAAACAGTTTTATAATTATTTCAAAATCATGTTTATAGCCTCCATACTTTTGCAAAATATTAGTCCATCGTCAACATAAATAATGAGAAGCGCAGTTTTGTTTTCAAGTTCACTCCTGTATATGCAAGAAGCAGCCGCATAAGATTTAGAACCGAAACTGGTGAGGAAGCTATGAAATTTAGTGTTCCAGCAACGTGTAGCCTGCTTTAACCCATACAACCTCTTTTTAAATGACCACACCAGGTTGTTTTCTTTTTTGCGTCATTGGGTACCTGCATATAAATATTCTCTGACAAGTTGCCATGGAAGAATGCCGCCTTTATGTCGAATTGCATTACTTTGTACTTATGATTAGCCGCTGTTGCAAGAAGTATACGTAAAGAATCATACCTAGTTGTTGGTGAAAATATGTCATCGTAAACTATGCCAGGTTTTTGAGCACAACCCTTGGCACACAACCTTGCCTTATGTTTATGAATAGTACCATCTGGATTTCTCTTGACTTTGAGAACCTAATTAGAACTAATGGCCTTCTTTCCATTAAGTAAGTTTGTTAACTTCCATGTCTTGTTCCTCACTAGGGTAACCAGTTCGGATCGGGTGGCCTTCTGCCACTCTTTCGAATTTTCACTTGCCATGGCTTCCTCATAGGTCTGAGGGATGTCAGTCTCAAAAGTCACAAAATTTAACTCATAATTTTAGGTTCCTTTTTCTCTTATCTCTGGCATTTTTTCTTCTTCTTCTTCTTATCTAGCGCTATTATCGCTGTCCTGAGCTACACCTAGCCTAGCTTCTTCTTCTCCCTCTCTTTAGTTACCTAAACTATCAACTTCATTATCTCCGTTGATAATTATGGGAATCAGCTAATTTTGGTCCTCAAAACCCTGATTTGTTTCATTAAATTCTATAATTTTCACTGTTATTGTCACACCCAATAAAAATTTTCTTTTCATCTTTGGATTCAAGCATCGTCGGCTTCTGATCTAGAACAAATACGTACTCCTCACAACCGAAAGTTTTTTGTGGTTTAAAGAGGGCTTTTGCCAAACCAGAGCTAAAATAGAGTTGAATTGGGTACTTGTGTCATCGGCGTTCTATTTAGCAAGTAGATAGTCACAATAACAGCCTCAGCCCACAAATACTTTGGCACTCCTGTCTCATATATCATGCTCCGAGCACTTTCCATCATAGTACGGTTGTCCCTTTTCCTTCAGCATTCTGCTATGGAGTATAGGGCGCTATGGTTTCCAATTCTATTCCTTCTTTAACCAAAAACTTCTTAAATTCTTTATTGCAATATTCTAAACCATTGTCAACATGAAAAAATTTGATTTGCGACCCAAATTTATTTTCTGCTTTACCAACTATAATACTACAGTCTTTGATTTTACTAACAAACAATTATAATAGCCAAAGACAACAGATTTGTTTTTAATAAGGTAGCACACGCGAAAAATCATATTTAAGCAATCAAAAGTACTTAGAGACCTGCACAGAAGACGTCGACATTGGTCCAGAAACATCACTAAAAATACATTCAACAAGTCCTGCTTTTACATACTACGTCTTCTTAAAAGGTGTTTTGTGCCGTTTACCAAACGCACATGCAGCAAAAAAACTTATTCATGTCTGTGCAATAAACGCCTATAACTAAACATTTTGACATAATTTTTTTTATTGAATTTACATTTAACTATCCTAGTCTTTCGTGCCACAGTGTAAGATCTACACTACTAACCGCGTTAGTCAGGCAAACAGTTGTGTGAAACTTATCTTGTAGAGATTGTTCTGGTCCCTAACAGCTACAGCCATCACAGCATCATATTTGAAAATCTTTGCAGTGTTGCCTTGCTTCTCAATTTACTGCCTGTCACCACTCCTTCTGACACTGTTTGTTGTTCTTTCTGACCAAACACCATTCAGTAACCTTTTGATTTTTATACTTCCTTTACCTTCAACTGACAAAATTTGGTTGTTTTCTAGACTAACTGAGCCTTTTGTTTCGTCTAAAGTAGAGAAAAAATATTTTCTGTAAGAAATATGTGCAGAAGACCCACTGCCCATAATCCAGATGTCCTCCCAGTAAACAACCTGGTTGTTAACATTGAATGCTGTTGCATTTTTTTGACTGTTATTGGCGTTGCCGTCAGTTTTCTCTTTATTTCTTTTCGGTTCAGGACAGTTGCTAGCATAGTGTCCCTTCTTTTTATAATTAAAACAAGAAATCTTGGACATATCCTTGCTTTTTTCTTGCAGCCTTCTTCCTATTATTCAATGACATTGTAACTAGAGCCGCTTCAGTTTTCCCATACACTACCAAGGATGCTTCGTCTAATAGCCTGGCTGTAAAATTTCTATGGTTTTCTAGTCTCATCTACTGACAATCAAGCCTGACAAACATTCTTATATTTCGACAGTTGTGTGCTTAGCATTTTAAGTATGATTGCTGCATAACTGATGGTATCTCCCAACTCTTTAATCTGTTTTGCCAAATTTTCGACTTTGGATATCTGGTAGGCAATTGTATTATTTTGTAACATCTTGTATTGATGAAAACGTTCGTGTACAATCATTTTATTTAACTCTGGTTTTTGATTTGAAATAACAGCTAGCTTGTCTAATATCTCTTTAGACGTCTAACAATTTTCGACTAGTTATCTATCTGAGTGAGTTCATTGCGGAGGTGAGGACGAACATATTCAAGAAAATTTCTTGTTCCACACTTCCAATTCCTGTGCCTGACTTGCTGGAGATTTTGGAACGGTTCCATATATCATTCCAAATACGACTTTTACCTTAAGGGCACATTTACCCTATAATTTCCATTGTCTGTAGTTTGTACCATCGAATTTGCAAATGTTGCCGATTTTTACCCTGCCCAATATTTTGTTCGAGTCGCAGCACACCACACAACAAGAGTTCTTATATCATGACCATTATTGTTCAACTTTTTACGTTTTATGCCCGCTTTTACGTAACCTGGTCCTACAACCTTTTGGAATTTATAGCGGTAAAGAAGCAAACTATTAAAAATGACTTTAAAACTTTTACTATTTTTATTTCCGTGGAGGAGCAATAATAACAACTTAAACTTTCAATACTGCCAAAAGATTATTTTACACTTAAAACAATTATGTATAAAAATATCAACTAAACATTTGAACTACTCAAAATAAACATTTGACCTAAACATGAAACTATCTCAACATCTATAAATTCATATACAACAAATACACATATAAACATTCCATTTTTATTATTATGAAGGTTTATAGGTAAGTAACATTTTGGTATGGATGTTGTTTTACCACATGATAGTTCGAATTGTACAATGATATAACAGTGCAATAAAAATAAAACAAAATTCAGTCTAATGTAAAATATAAATCAATAATCTGAATGGTCCTTGTATTTATGAATCGACGCTTAAAAATGTAAATTGACTAATGATACACAAAAAAATGAATAATTCATACTGGTATGAAATTTGTTGGAAATAATATGTTAGATGTGGCCAATACTAACAGTTTGTTTATTGTTATTTCATGCAGTTTTCATGTTTTATTGAATAAACTAATTACTATGAACCAAACTATAATAGTTTTGAGGTAATATGTGCCGTGGCATATTCTATCACAACGTTTACGAAACATCACATAAAATACATAAATTCAACTAGATGGCTAATAATTAAACTCTAGGAAAACAGAAATAATGAAAAATGGAGAATGGCCCCATTGACACATAGGCCTGAAAACAACATAACAGAAAAGATACAACAATACTAACATTTCCAACCATGATTTATAAATTATATATCCAGTCCTCGATATCACTTATAATTTATAAATAATAAATTATTTAACAGTGTAGTCCGTCTCTGGAGAACCACCACGCACAACGTTTAAATATTCCTGTTATCCTGCCCTCGACACACTTGCCTCCCCGCTGCTCCGTATTCGTCATTCGACTTGTTGTGCTTCAACTGCGCAGACGTTCCTTCAGTGAAAACTAAGACGGTACGAAATATTAGACATCTCCTACTCGTAAGTATAATTTCATAATTAGGTATACACATTCTTTTAGCTTAACAATGGGAAAATCTAAAAAACAAGAAAGAGACTCATCAGTAGAGTTGGCAAAAATGCGCCGCAAGACATAGGCGTACGCACTATAATAAGTGTAAGAAAAAAATTAACTAGTAATAAATACAATAAATTGTTTCTATTTATAACAATGTATGTACAACTTACCCTCTTAACTAACTTGATTATCACAAACTGGAAAAGATGTGTAAAAACTTTGCAGCATCATGTATGTTTCTATGGTTGTCTCCGAGAGTAATGTTCGACGTGGTGAAAAAATATGCTTATATTTTGAAAACGACCATTCGACATTTATTGAGGTAATACAAGTCTTTGAACTCACTTAACGGATCTGCAGATGCACCATCAGTACCATCACAAATTTGTCTTAATCTGGTAAAACCGGTGTCGTGCTTATTTGCAGTGACTCCGCTAACGCCAACGCACTGTTTCGTAATAGCGTCATGTAATCCTTTATAGTTCTTGTGAATAGTTTTTAAAGCTCTTTCAACAGGAACATCATCGAATTTTGTCTGGCTTTCCTTAATAACTGCAGCCTCTTCTGGATTAAATTGTAGTATCACAGCTTTTATTTGTTGTAAATATTCAGCATAATAAAATGCTGTCTCCAACTATGTTCCCCAACATGTAAGAATCGATTGTGGTGGTTCGGGAATATCGGGACACTTGCTATGAAATGCGCGAAGACGTTTAGTAGATTTAAGAAACACCTTTTTAGTATTTGCTATTAATGCATTTACCTTTAGAATACCTTGTAGAGTAGTTTCTGCCACAAGGTGTAAAGCATGCACGTAACATGTACTAACCTACAACCGTATTCTTGAACAGAACGGCCTACTAAACGCATTCTTGCGGCACTATCGGTTACAAACATCAACACTTGACTTTTTGACAGGTCAAATTTTTCTAACGTCTCCAGCACCACCCGCGTAATTGTTTGGCCAATACACAGTTAGTCTTTTGCTAGCTAGTAACAGTGGAAATGTCGATTTAAGAGGGTCCAGTAAACTTACTATAACATTTAAAATAGTTTTTTTTTTCAATCTGTCTTCTCGTCAACACATAACCACAGCCTTGTATTTTTTAGTACACTTTTGATCTTATTTACAATGTCTTCGCTTGCAGGTGGTACATAGTTACGCAACGTTGTGCGACTTGGCAACGTCACCTTGGGATTTTATTTATTACGGAACTCCTGCAATGGTTGTTTATCGAGTATGTGCAGCGGAACATCACAGGCAATTAGCATAAGGAGTAAATCGAACATAAACTGTGTTGTAGAAGGCACGTTTGTTCCAGCACATTAGGTCAGTCTCGCACACCTTACAAATTATTATAGCATCATTGTAGAATAAATCCGGGAATTCACTATTATATTTATTCACTTTGTCAGCGTATGGCCGTTTTTTGCCCTCGGGCAGGTCTGACATACTCTATTGTTAAATTAATATCAAGAATAAAATACGAAAAATAAAATTTTAACAATACAACGGAGAGAAATAAATTAAGTTATTGACACCTCTACGCATAACAGTAGACTAAAATAATAAACAAGTCTCGCTTACGTACTTGGGTATTTCTCTACCGGGCTCCGCCCATGATTTGCGGATCGAAATGCCAACTCTACTCATCAGATGACCGGCAGTCACGTGAAAGTCTGCTTGGGCGAATAGAAAAGCTGGAACGGAAATTAGAAAAGTCAAAATGACGCAGGGACATGCCTCAGGCTAATAGAACTAGTAGATTAGATTAGATTAGATTAGATTAGCAGTCTATTTCACCTCCAGAACATAGGTACCGCTCTAGGTCGAAATTGTCACACCATTCACATCAGTTCAGAGCAGAATCACGGTACCGTGAGAATCGAAGTCCGAGCAGCTCGATATCACGTAGATCCCACAGCACAAACCGAGCCTCGAACGACACGACGCGACGGTTGCCAGTATTACAGTTGACGACTATACTCTGCGCGTTATGGCTCTTTACAACAGTATAAATACAGAGGCGGTGCGAGAAAGGGATATTGAACAAACTGATTTATCTGATGAGGCTCCCCCTGAGTTATTAATTCATAATGACTTGGATCTCCTGGACGATGTATTGCATATACTGGGTGAAGACCCAAAAATAAGTAAAAATAGCATCTTTGAGTTGCACCAAGCATTATGCAACAGGTGGTCACGTATTTTGGCGAATGGTTTCCCGAAAGAGGAGTGTGAGGAGTTATTAGCGCTGCATGGTTTGCCGGCTAATTGCACAGGTTTAACACCTCTTAATATTACCCAGAAATAATCCCAGTTTTATCTGGACCTTACATGAAGAGAAATACATGTCATGCAAATTTTCAAGACCATTTAAGCTGGGGCGTAACAGCTGTAGGTAAAGGTACAAATATATTGTTTAAAGAGGAACATATTCCTAGATCTCTAAAAGAGAAACTCTTACCAAGTCTGGTGGACTCTGTCCGCAGTCTTTGTAACTTATTCTATAGTATATCTCAAAGTAGGCGAAATTAAATTACGCCAGTCCTAAGCAAGCAGATCAAAGATATAGTAGAAAAAACAAGTCCTGAGGAACATTTATGTGGGCCTGACGTGGGCGAAAAAATTAAAGTAGCTAAATCCTTGGAAAGAATGGGTAAAGAACTGCGTCCAGCGAGTCACCAAACTCCTTCCTCTGTCAGTTTTCTAAAAAAAAGGGGGGGAGGGAGTGATCAACGACAGCATACCGGTTACCAGCAGTTAAACCGCAAACACCCGGCTGTCCAGAGAGGGAATCGAGGCCACAGAAAGGCGCATCCTTGAGAAATTGGAAGTATCGGCAGCAAAGGAGGGGATACTAATAGTAAGTAATCCCTGCATAGCAGGAAGACGTTTTTGTTCTACGATGCATGGAAAAACTTAGCAACAAATCCCACTGTTTTGTCCTGGATGAAGGTTACAGACTCCCTTTTTCGTAGAATGTTACACAATTCGTTTCTCCAAAAAATCTCAAATTTTCTAAAAACGAAGCAGAAATGATTTCAAAGGCAGTTAATGATCTTTTATATATGGTCGCTGCATGCCTTTCCGCTCTTTGCACTAGTCTTGAGAAAGTTGCAAAAAATTATACAGGACAAAGCGGGGAGGATAATATATATACCAGCCTGGCTGTCTCAGGTCTGGTATCTATTATTGTTAAATTTACAAACAAGAGAGCCAATAATATTCGAACCAAGTGCTGATCTGCTATTATCTCCTTTCAGAGAGAACCATCCCTTGTCGAACAACCTTTCCCTGGTAGCCGTCATATTATCAGGGAAGCTCTCCCGAGGAAAAGTATTCTATACTGTGCCATAGACACGATTCTATCATCCCTGTTCGCTACAACTCTTGTTCTCAAATTATAAGCATATTTTTTCACCACATCGAATATTACTCTCGAAGACAACCATAGAAACATACATGATGCTGCATAGTTTTTTTTTCAGTTTGTGATAACCAAGCTAGTTAAGAGTGTAAGTTGTGCACACATTGTTATAAGTTATAACAGTTTATTGCTTTTATTACTAGTTAATTTCTTTTATTATACTTATTATGATGATAATTATAAACAATTTTTATTACTGGTCTAATTTTCACATTATTTGTTATTTTTACAACTAGTTTCATCCTATTCGGACATTTTCAAGTAAACTAAATTATACATAGATTTTATTTTCATTTATATATAAACTGAACTGAATACAAGGATGGGTCACTTTATGGTTGATCATATAACCCATAATTTGTACAGATGTTATATCTACAAATATAGAAGGTTTCTCAAGATAGTAAAACATATTATGGTGTGATTTTTATTAACAGCATTATGTTATCTGAACAAGTTTAATAACGGAGAATTATTATTTAAATCTATTTGGTCGTTTAATATATTGTAATTTTTATTCCTATTTAATTTATTTATTTCTAGCGCTTCTAATAAATTAAGTTTTTACTTTTCCCACAAATATGTAATATTTTATGTTGATGGTCATCAGTTTTATTATATGACCAGAATCTGTTAGCTGTTTATAAAAGTTGGAGTGTAATTTTTGTGTGTAAATATGTTCTCTATAACTTACCCAGAACGATCTACCTGTTTGACCTACATATGAGGCATTACAATCTAACCCATACACACTAGTTGATTGATTCGACCTTTACTTGATGAAAATCCATTTTACAAATAAACACAAAATAAACTTCTGTTTGATTTTCACAATTTTAATAAACTTATGACAATTGTTTCGCCACACAGTGGCTTCATCAGATAGTGAGTACAAGACTAAATTCTTTATTACAAAGTGTGGGTATATATATCAACTAATCTAGGGTAATAAAATGGAACAGTAATAAAATAAGGTACAAAATAATTTAGAAAATATTTAACAGCGGTGAACAGTTTAAATCTAGCTGGTCATTTAAAATGATATTACTATTTTTTAATTTATTAATTTCTAATGTCTAATTTCTAATGTCTTCTAATTGTCACTATTAGAGACATTAGAAATTAATAAATTAAAAAATAGTAATATCATTTTAAATGACCAGCTAGATTTAAACTGTTCACCGCTGTTAAATATTTTCTAAATTATTTTGTACCTTATTTTAATACTGTTCCATTTTATTACCCTAGATTAGTTGATATATATACCCACACTTTGTAATAAAGAATTTAGTCTTGTACTCACCATATCTGACGAAGCCACTGTGTGGCGAAACAATTGTCATAAGTTTGTTAAAATTGTGAAAATCAAACATAAGTTAATTTGTGTTTATCCATACACACTACATATTTTAGAAATATCAGTTTCTTGTTTTGCATTGAAAACATATCAGCTTATATTTTTGATGTTTTAATATTAAATTTGGAAAATTTGTTGATAATTGAATAGGAGAGCTGACCTGATTATGGTAATGAAATATATGTTTTATCTTTTTTCTCGTTAATAGTGGGGTATAGTTCTTTTAAGAGGGACTTATTTTGTTTGTTGTAGATTAGATTGTTGATTATATTTTGAGGGTATCCGTTATTATGCGTTGTAAGTCTTATTGTGTCTAGTTTTTCTTTTAAATCTGTCCCGAATAAAGGTAAGCTGAAGACTCGGTGTATCATAGATTGATATTTGGCTAATTTGTGGGTGAGAGGGCTATAGGAATTATAGGGGATGGTGGCGTCTGTAAAAGTTGGTTTGCGGTAAATATTATAGGAAAATGATGTTTTATCTCTTTTATAGTTAAGTCGAGATTTATTATTGTTCTGTGTTTCTAATGTGAAAGTTATATTATTATGTATGTTGTTGATAAAATCTAGGAGTATTTTTAATTGTTTATTTGTCCTTTTAAAATCTTATAAACACCTAACAGATTTTAGTCATACAATAACTGATGACCGTCGACCTAAAATATTATATATTTGTGGGAAAAGTAAAAAAACTTAATTTATTCGAAGCGTTAGAAATAAATAAATTAAATAGAAATAAAAATTACAACAATTATACGACCAAATAGATTTAAATAATTCGCTGTTATTAAACTTGTTCAAATAACCTAATGCTGTAATAAAATTCACACCATTTACTATCTTGCGAAACCCTCTACAATTATAGACATAACATCTGCACAAATTATGAATTATATGATCAACCATAAAGTGACCCATCCTTGTATTCAGTTCAGCTTATATTTAAATGAAAGTAGAATTTGTGTATAATTTAGTTTTTTTGAAAATGTCCGAATAGGATGAACGTAATTGTAAAAACCGTTGCCAATTACTTGGGGATTAGAACTTCCTCACCGTAGTAAATCTCGAAGTGTGGTGGAGTTTATCATAAAAGTAATTTTTGACGTTTCAAAAAAGTCACATTGGTGGAATGTCACAAATATTTTCTTTTAGACCGATTTTGCTCATCAACGAAATCAATCTCTTCCTTGACCTCTAGAATGTGTGTACCAAATTTGAAAGCTTTATCTCAAAAACTTTAGCTGCTATCGCGAACACAGACACAGATACAGACACAAAATTTTTTCTGTGTGAAATTTTGTGTATCGTCATAATTCGTCGAGATTCGTCCAGAAATGCAAGAAATATTTTCAAAATTTATTTCACGAATAAATAACTTCCTCATTTTGAGGGGTGAGAAAGTAAAATAACAAATAAAGTGAAAATTAGATAAGTAATAAAAAGTGTTTACAATTTTTTTTAACCCTTAATTTGACAAGAGTTGATTTAGCTAATTTATCGTACAAAAATAGGTATATTTGATAGGATTATGTCTATTAGGACCCATGTATGCCAAAAAAATTGAAAAATTTGAAGATGCCAAAAAATTGAGTTGTATCTTATAGGACACACTGCTAAATAATAGAAGATCTATTGCTAATATATTTTGTATCTTATAGGATACAATACCAAAAATTAGTAAAGAAAACTCATTATATTTTAAATGTTTATATTTATAATGGATAAGAAAAATACATTCAAAATGGGGTACAAAACATATAGTCAAAAAAACGTTGCCTAATTATTGTTATGAAAGGTGTAAAAGTAGTTACGGGTTTTTACCAATCACAGTCTTGCATCGCATTTGGTACAGATCCAGTGAGTTTCTCCAGACTTACACAACGGCATCTACCTTTATATCAAGAACAGGCCTTATTTTGAAATAAGAATCGCCGTTCTGATTTCTGTTATTGACTAAATGAATATACTCATTTGTTGATACCGTTTCAAAGGCATTACATCAATATCATTTTATCTAAATTATTTGATCCAATACTCTAAATATGATGACATATCCACTATACCCATCAAAAATGTATGGCTACGAAATCGTGAACCTCGTTTTCAACAATATTTATAGATTTTCCTGTTTCTTGACAAGAATATAAATTAATATTCTCCGTAATAAGCTGAATAGAAAAAAGTGTCTTGACATATTGCAGAGGTGATTGTTCTTCGTTTGGTATTGAAAAGTCGTTATCAGGTATATCTACTGAATACTCAAATTCTTTGTTGGACTATGTATTTGTTATATTGGGATTTTTCACACGCCTCTTACTGGTTTTTTTGGTGTTATATATTTTAGAATGTTCCTTCTTCTTTTGACTTTGTTCCGCTTCCTTACTTTCCTGGCCTTTTTTCTTTGAATGAGATCTTGTTTTCAATGGGGTCAAAACATGATTGTGTTGGGGTTGTATTGTCGTCTGAAATGTTTTTGATAGGTGTTTTTAGTCCTTGTAGTTCAATATTCGGTTCTTCGCCCTGTGCTGAAGCGATGTCGGTATCTGAACTGTTCAAAATAATCTCATCAAGTTGTTTCTGCAATTGAGCTAGAAAGTGAAAATGCCTCAGATGAGTAGGAATATCTATCCTGATCATTTATATCAAGTATATTTTCTTCATCATAGTCACTTGACTCGTCAGATGTAGAAGAGGGAAGAAGGAGCACAATTTTATCTCTACGAGTTGGAAACATTTTGTTTTTTTTTCTGAAATAAAAAATAAATGTTTGTTGTTTTTATCGTAGATTTTAGTTTTTTTTACAATTAAAAATAATATATTTTTTTAATTCGGATATCAATATAATGTAGCCAAAAAAATATACAAAACAAACTTGATACACCATCCTGGAAACTTGGTAATGTCGACAATAGGATACATAACACACGTGACCCATCTTCTTATGAATTTGGTAATGTGGATAATAATATAAAAATGCTATTTTTTGTTGCAAAATATCACAAATTTTTTTCTGGCATATAATACAACATAGATCAAACATCTAAGAACAACGCCTAGTACTATTTTATATAAATATCCGAACAATATGTGTAAAAAACTAATAAAACTTACCTTATGACACGATCAGCTGTTGCACATAGCCGCCATTGCAAAATAATCATAGAGTAGTTTCAACAAATTTGTATAGATGGCTGAACTATTAGTAAAACTGTATAAAGTAGAGCGTATTTGACCAGTAAACTAGATGGCTCACCTTGATTTGGCCATTAACCATAAATTATGTGTTTATAAATATAGCGTATCCTATAAGATACGGTATCAAATTAAGGGTTAAATCAAAATTGATTTTCACAAAGTAACTTCATATTCAATCAACTATTTGATCACTAATATGGCTCTATGTTGGATCTTCCAGATCGTATGTAAAGTTTAAGATTTCCACGTTAAATCCAGATCGATAAAAATGTATCACTCACAGAAACACGGACACACAGACACACCGACAGCATGCTGAATAGAAACTAAATATTGATTAAAATAATAAAATATATATAATCACATTATTGCAACTATTCCCTTAGGTTTCTGTTAAATTTGCCTGTGTTTACAACAATTCATAATTAACAAACACACACTTAAAATAACATCCTCTAATTACTATTTGTGCTTTTGTATAATTATCCTAATTAAATATGAATAATGTTAGTTATGTTATGTATATAAACGAAAACAAATAGAAATTCATATCTAGTTTATACAAATTCGCAAACAAAATTAAATTAAGTGAATTTCACGATTCAATTGTTTACCAGTATTTATCTGTATAAAGTAAGCAAAGCTTGGTGTATGAGAAAGTTGAACGTCTGGGAAATTAAACTATGATCGAGTTAACTGCTACGAAATCACCGCCAGCTTGATCCTAAGTCATCTCAGCAAACTCGACGATAATAATTATCGTTAAAGTTTCCAAAGAGAACAATTTCACTAACGTTTGATCTTAGATAGTTTAATTGTTATGAAGTTTACAGATTCGATTACTGAAATTCTTCTAATTATTTCATCAAATTACGTCACATTAGAGCTAATTCTTGGTGTGCTATAAATCGCATGGGACAATTATTGTAAATTTCCCTGCCTGCGAGCAAAGCTAAGACCATCGTATTAAAATATCCTCAAGCAACGTGTATTAGCCGTAACACTGAATATTTTGAACATAAGAGTTTATTTGACGGAGTCTTGTATGTATGCTTGTATGTGTATGTGCGTATAATTGGGTACATATTATTTGTGAGCGTGATTGGTAACATATGTTAGACTTAAACTTAAATTTTTTATATAAATTTTTTATACAATAGATTAAACGTAAAATGATATCATTAAATTCTGCCATCTGAGCCATATTGTGACATATCTGTCATAGGCGTCTTTGCTAGAAGTTGCTAGAGTAGTTCCTTGATAAAATTTACAAATAGTACCTAATAAACATTAAAAGTAATACTTAAACACATGATATTAAAGTTGTAATCCTCTCACTTTATTTAATTAGAGATTAAATAAAGTTGTCACAGACACTTCTTGATGATTTATGTAATTTTTGCCATGCCATTTTATTGCGATTGCTTGCTAATAAAAAATATTTACCAAATAAATAGAAATCCTTCTTGATGCCGTGGCGAATACCATTCGCATACCAGTTTCTGATTATTGCCTTCGTCAGTGCGACCGGAAACCTGTCTGCGAATGACAATCGCAATAAAAACTTAATCACTTCTCTTTATATGAACAAATTTATAAATCGTCAAGAAGAAGTGTGTATGGTAACTTTATTTAATCTTCAGTTAAATAAGGTAAGAGGTTTACATATTAGGTATTACTTTTATTATTTATTACTATTTGTAAATTAATCTCACCTCTCTATTAGGATACCATGGTGGAATAATTTTTAATATACCTTTATTAGTCCTTGATAATATTTTACATACCAAAGTTAAAAATCGAAATAAAATTGTCTATATTTTGGTGTACTTCCGTACCTTTGTTAACAAGCAGGGACCCAAGTCTCTCCGTAACTTCTTGAGATGCATTTATAAATGCGTTTGCAACAAGAAATTGCCCGGACGTAGGATATAAGGACGCAATAATTTTATGCAACCGTGTGAAATCCAAAGTAAACGGCTAACAAAAATTGGAGGGTATAAATTATATATATTTATGAATTATTATGATGTCATTTTGAAGTTTGTGTATCTGTTTTCTCAAAAGATATGGATTAAGGTAGTTATTTTTTTATCAATAAGGGGTAGTTTTTCATATTTTCTGAAAGGGACTGTTCTTCTGTTTACAAAAATGTGTCATAAGTGTGGGGTTACATAAGAAAATTATTGAGAAAATAATTAGTACAAATCTTATAACTTTGAACAAAGAAATTAAATCAAATCTAAGTGACTCGTCCTGACTTAACCTCTGCCCACAAAATGATATAAAATTATTATGAAAACAAAATGAATTGAAATGAATTGAACATTTTTACAAAAGAGGTGACAAATATCGAAAAAAAAAATGGTTTTATTTTTTGGGCCCCTCCATTCTTTTAGGTTCAGAACCGCCCCAGTTAACAAGAGAACTTCTGAAAAACTTAAAATTTTAAGTACAGCCTATTGTGATTTGGTTTTAAGGAAAAAATCTTCCTTAATATAGTTTTTGTTTGGTTATTAATACTTCACCAAATAAATGTAAATTAATCTCTACCTAGGTAGTAGAAATGATACATTCCAAAAACTATACGTTTCTTTAACATGCTGGCTCATATGGTGGCGTAAAATTTATTAGTTGCTAAGAATAAAATATACGAAATCCCAAGTTCTTAAATTCCATGATTTTGGTTCTACAGGGTGATTCGTAATTACGGAGCAATATGGCCGATAATGAACAAAAAATAAAGTGTAACTTTTTATATAAACAATAGTTCAATACCACATAATAAACCCCCAAAGGGCTAATGAAAGTCACTTTTTGATCGATTCTTTTAAACAGCTTAACCCTAGAAAGGTATCGATATTCAATTTTACAGTATTGGTATCGATACGTAAATATTACGTATATTTTTATAAGGAATACGTTAAACTATGAACAGATAAATTGATAAAACAGAATTTAAGTTGAATTAGTTTATTTTGTAAAGTAAATCTATACACTGTTATTCGACACATCTGCTAAAGAGAAAAGAAACTGGGAACCTTAGCCACGCCAGAACTTCATGCGCATACGTTAACTTTATATATCGAGTGACAACGGTTTTATCGGAAATGTCATCAATATTTAATTTTTAAATCGAGCACCCTGTATATTTTAACATATTCTGATTATGCATGAAATTTTTTATATAATAAATGAAAGTTTTTGATATTGCTCTCAAATATGGCGGACATTTCAATTTTTTATGAAATTCAAAATTAATAAGTGAAACGCTTTGTATAATGAAAAATTTTCAAGAAAGCATTGGATGTCATAATATGGTTCATTTTTGATATTTGGGTGCAATATGAAGCGAATGTTTTTCGTTATAATGAAATTATTTGAAAAAATTCAAAATAATTTTTTCTGACTTTTGGGCGACAATTACTTTTTTTTTTTTCAAGTAGTAACCTTTATTTTTTCCTTCCCTATAGGAATCGTCATAATTTAAGCTTTAAATTGGTTTAAGTGTAATGGATTTTTATTATAAATAAATTATGGCAAATTTAAAATATTTAGGAAATTACGATGAGAAAAATATCGAGATGGCACTTACAGAAATTAAAAATGGTACATCGAAGAAATCAGTTGCAAAAAAAATATAAATTTCCGAAATCGACAGTACAGTTTTGTTTGGGTCCTATATTTTCAAAAATCATCCTGGATATAAAACGTATCTCTCAGTGAGTGAAGAAGAAGAAAGGTTGTTAAGTAAGGCTAATAATGTATTTTTAAGTGCGGTTCTCGATTGTAGCTCTGAAGGTGACTAATGATGGCAACAGTTTTATTTAATAAAACAGTATAAAGTCTGAACGTCCAATAAATTTTTTTCACTTATATTATTGTCAATATTTGTGAACTTTCAGAACTTTTTTCTAAAGATACATAATGCGCATTTAGTGCCCCATCATATATGAATCACTTGTTTCTTCATCCTCAAAACACTTCTTGGCACTTTCCAAACACGAGATGATGTGCCGCCATAATCTACACTTTGTGGCTTCTTACTTTCTTAAAGAAAATATCTGAATTATTAACAAAAATCTTAAACAATATTGTAGACATTTATTACCGAATAGCGAAACTATTTTTATTTGTTTTTTAAATATTTTGGTAAACTTTTGTAGCACATAAATTATTTTTTCAAAAATGTATAGCTTACATTCTTGTTGCCCTAGCTTTTCGTATTATAATCTATAAATGATTATTGCAGAATTAAATCATTTAGTTGAACTTTCATTTTACGCCGCTTTCTTTCCCTGTATTCCTACAATGAATTATTCTAGTCTAAATTCGTCCAGCGTTTATAATATCTAGATATTCTATTTCTCTATTTGCTTTTGCTCTGCCTAATTTCTAACAACAAAGTTTCTATTTGACATGTCCAGCGAGTTTATAATGTTTTAATGCCTTAATAACGTTTTAATGCCTTAATGCATTCAAGATACTAATGAAATTTTAAAGCTGCTAATTTTACCAGTACATATTTAAAACTATGTCAAATAAATAACAAATAAGTATATTATGGCATACAAAATTTAGTAGTTTTACAATTATAAAATTTCACAAAATATGAAACAAAATAAAACATGGAAACAAAGGCTTTCCTTACTATTGATAAAATATCTTGTGTAATTATATTTAGTTCGTTGCGTGCACAAAAGCAATTTTAAAACTGACGTCTGGAACATGAGTTGATGACGAAATAATAAATGCTTTTCAACATTCTAGGATTTGGGGTAACAAATTAAAGTTTCGTTAACATTTTTATTGATGTTGACTGCGAACAATTATGGGATAAAATTGAGGGAAGAATATTAATTTAATTCAATTATCAAGTTAGATTTATATAAATATTTAACTATTGATAGCTGTAGTAGTAAAATTTCAATGTACTAAAAATTCCAATCTGTTAGTATCATGTGGGTTGTAGCAGTTTTGTTAAACTCAGGTCAAAACTCTGGATAGGACTAGTACAAAGATACTAGAAATCAAATGAAATTATTTAATTAATTTCTATTAAAATTGGAAATCGATTCATGTTAAATTTCTAACAGATCTAAGAACTTTGATGTTTGCTCTTGATCGTTTAAAAAAAAACTCAACTGAAAAATCATATGCAGGGTGTCGTAATAAAGTGCAAGCAATTGAACTGTCGATTCGTTGTCGAAAATTAAGGTGGTTTTTCATATAAAATTTCTCAAAATTAGCCTTTCCTCTCCAGCTACATCCCCCTTAATAGGATGTGCCAAAAAACGTTTTAATTCAAAAACTGTTTTAGTTTAGTTCAGCCGTTTCTGAAAAAAAAGGAATAAACAACAGGTACCTAAGTAATCAGTCCAAAGCAATGAGCATAATTATATAATTTGTTGCTTTAATCTTTGCGTGTACGTCACAGTTACCAGCTGTATGAAGTAAATAAATTTAAGGTCAACTTTACTTTTGAGCAATGGCGTGTACTGGAGAACAATATTTTTTATACGTTCCAACACTGTAATAAGCAGCGATAGAATTTACCAATCGGATATGACATAAAACCAGGGTCGGCTTTGGGTGGTTATGTATCACAGTTGCATGCATATATGAAACGATATCTTACCTTTAAAATTTTTTTAAGCGAATTCCATATCCAAAGTTTATAAAGTTAATTTATTATAAGTTCACTCAAATAGAACTGGAGGTACAGGGGGATATACTTAACAGTAAATTATCCACACAAGTATTTTTCACTGCCGGTTACAATAATAAAAGTATGTTATTAATATCTGTTCTAAATGTTGTCTAGTTAAACTTCGGCGTATTGCGTTGAAAATCCATTTATATTACGAGAAGAACTCGTCGACGTCGACTGAAGTAATTGGATCATACTTAAACTATGTAGATTATCACAAAGTCACCACATTCATGTACCGTGTAGCAAAGTCTACTTCTTTGCCATTTAAAAGATCTATTACTCCTGCCATCGTAACAAATCCGGAAGGTGAAATATCTAGGAATCACTCTGGATAGATCACTTAATTGGAACTCCTATCTGGAAAAGGTAATCCACAAAGCAAAGCTGTCCTTATGGACATGCCGTCGTATTTGTGGCAAATCCTGGGGCATGGGTCCCCAACAAATTTACTGGATCTTATCACGGTCATCAGACCAATAATAACATACGGATCCATTGTTTGGTGGCCGAAAGGATGACAACGGACGGCCACATCCAAACTCTCTGGACTGCAGAGATTAGCATGCATGACCGTAACGGGAGAAATTAGCACCACAGCGTCAGCTGCAATGAAAATCCTTCTGGATTTATCCCCTCTTCATATATATCTGGAGAGTGAGGCCAGGTGCGCAACCTACAGACTACAACAAGCGGCCATTAATATGCCGCAGACCAGTATCATGGAGCGGAACAGGTTGCTCGATGACATAGAGAATCACAGCATCCTGGGAATGCCCTCGGATACTATGCCTACCATGAGCAACTACGAGCTGACCTTCAACATCCTTTCTCCAGAAAGAAATGAGTGAGAGCGGAATAAACCCGACCTACTGAAGGCAGACAGTTGTTGGTTTACAGACGGCTCCAAAACTCCCGAGGGAATAGGAGCCGGAGTACATAGTTACAGACCAAGGGTGAGGATATTCTCAAGCCTAGGTACTCATGCAACTGTTTTTCAGGCTGAGGTTCATGCCATTGAACTGTGTGTACGAAGGCTGGAATATATGCATCTTACACGCAGATCAATAAAAATGTTCTCAGATAGCCAAGCAGCTATAAAAGCTCTTGGCTCCTACCGGTGTAACTCTAAAACGGTATGGAATTGTCAGAAAGCTCTAAATCATTTGAGCAAAAACAACAAAGTGACTCTGGTCTGGATACCCGGCCACCCTGGTATGGAAGGTAACGAAATAGCGGACTACTTAGCCAGAGAAGGAACGTGATCACGATTCATCGGACCAGAACCAATTCTTGGCATATCCTCAAGTACTGCCAAGATGGCTATCTCAACCTGGGATGAAAGGAAAACTCTCCAGTATTGGCAAAAGTTACCAGGATTAGTTCATTCGAGGGCGTTTATAAAATACCCTTTGAAATCAAGAGCTAAGAAACTTTTAGAGTTAAACAGGGTAAACCTGAAAACTCTAACAGGCCTATATACCGGGCACTGCAGACTAAGCTATCATCTGCATAAATTCGGCCTAGCGGAAACGCCGAGTGCCGTCAATGCCAGGAGGATGATGAGAAGGCAGACCACATCTTATGCACCTGTCCCGCTGTGGAGAGGATCTGATTATCAATATTTGGCAAAGGGCAACTGCTGCCAGAGGATCTTGACACTCTCTCACCCAATAATTAAGAGACTGAACTTATTGGGTGAAATATAATTAGGCGTGAGCCACAATAGGCCTGCTGATGGCCGCAGTGGAGGGTCTACTGAGACCTACTCACAACAAACCAAACCTAACCTAACCTATTTGGATTTAACTGCTGTATTAGGGATTTAACATTTTCAAAATGACACTAATAGTACGATGCTGCCTCTGGCCAAGTTCATCATCGTGTTATAATGCGCTGTGGAGGTAATGAAGAATTTGGTAGAATTTCATGAAATAACCGTATGGTATCTAGTTGTTATTTCTTAATGAACGTTGGATTTTGGAATAACTTTTACCTAATTGATCGACTGCATTATTTATATTACATTCAGAATTTTCTAAATAATAATACAATGTTTCAAAAAAAGTCTATTCGCGAATAAATATGGATGAGCTTACCTTCGAAATGAAGCAGTATATCTAGCTCTTCTTCCTGGTTTGCTTGAACTACATACTTCTTTCTACTAAAACTGGAGGTAAAAACGGTATATGGTAGGTGTAACAGATGGTATATTTTTAAAATCAGGAACAAAGGATCATTCCAAAAATTTAATAATATACAGGGTATCCCATTTAAAAAAATATATCGTTTTTTTGTATCCCTTGAAATCTGCATGCTTCTGTACTTTTAATATCATTTTAACAAAATTCAGTCATAGCCACACAACTTTTATTTAAAACTTTTTTTCTATAGGCAATAATAACGATGATAAGGGATGAGTAATTTATAATGAATAACCCTGTACCAAAAAATGTATTACAGCGATTTGAAAAAACTAATATAGGTACTATTAAAAAATGTAAAATCTACAAACGATTACCTTACATCTTGTATTTGATTGAAACAAAATTTCGTCTATTAACAACAGCTTATTATCAGCTCGATTTAAAATTTCATTTTTCGTATGAAATAAACAAGTTTAATCTTTCCGTAATAAAACGTTCAATCTGTTGCACGTTACTTAGATACATATATTGAAACTATTCCGAAGTCAGGAAGTTAGAAAATGTAATCGACGGCAAAGTAACTCAAGCAGATTTATGAACTGTTCTAATGTAAGAAGTTGGTTCGTTTAGTTAAATACGTGTTCAGTAAAATTATAATGACAGGTAATCTGGATGTTCAACATTTGCAGATGTAAACTAAAACATCTCCGGAAAGTTTAGTTTCTAAATTCCGAACGAAATTAACCGGGCGAAGCTCGAAGAGGTTCTTAATTGCAAAAAGTCTTTTCCAGTTTGTTACATTTACAAATTGACACGTTCTGGCCCACTGCAGCTTCTAGCAACATTTGGCTAAGAACGGCAGAAGTTGCTAACTACCTTTCTACCCATTACAACACAACTGATAAAAGAAACACCATTACCAACGGCTCAAGTTTCGTTCCTAACTGTTTCGACTTTCTCGAGAAAGCAATACCGCCACCTGAAATGTTAGATCGCTATTGCGGCAGCCACATGTTGCCAATCTCACGACGATGCTCCACTAGCGGACAGAAACTTTTTTTATTAAAAATATACAATCCAACGTATACGGTGGCACTGTTTATTTATTCCGAATCGATCGCATAATTTAATGAATTTAAAAATTTAAATTGTATTGGAATTATTAAATTAGAGGTGTTTCTTGAGACGCGAATTTTGTGACTTTCGACTTTAGGTGTCAGATATTAAATAAATTTTTCCATAATGCCATACCCAATACGTCAGGTGATATTGAAAACGGCTGAAAGTTAAAATTAATTTTATTTTTAGCTTCCACTTGGGGCATCAATCTCATAATTAATTAAATTTTTAATTCAACTTCCTTAAATTGCCAGCATTGTAGGCACATTTTGTCATATACTTCTGTGGACTGAAAATTATGTTTATTCTTCTTTCGATATTTATTAATTTACTGTCTATCAACAAAATTCTTTGCATACAGCTTATTTAGTCGCATAGTTTTAATGAATTGCTCGAGGAATTGCCTGTCATTTCTTAAAATGTCCACATATTAATAAATATATTTTTTTTAATAGACATATAACTTTTCTAAAATTAGTGTGGCCTGCTATATTTAATATAAAATTCAGTGTGATCCAACACTGGGTTTAAAAATAATAAAAATTTGGAAAGTTTACTATATGAGGAATTAATTTAATAGACTTATAGTCTGTCTTACAGATATCTCAGGAATAAAAAAAATTTATGATCTATAAAAGTGAGGTTTGCTACTATGTGGATTTATCTTTCGTTAAACCTCTGTAAATTCGTGTTTATGTTTAAAAATTAATGTTTATATTTCATCTTCTCTGGATTTTATGATTGATCTTATTTAATTTCGTAAAATATTCCTCATTCAATAAATTTGTAATTTTTGTATTATATGTAATTGTGTTTAAAATTACAGTAGAATTTATTTTAATGGCAGGTAAAATTTTAATATTTGTTTATAGCATATTGGCTAAACAACTAAATATTAAACAACCAAAGAAAGTGAGAATAGCAGAATTCCATTATACATACCTCTCTTGTTTAAAAATGCTAGTTATGCAATGCGACAGCTGAAAATGAACACTCGAGAGTCCTATTGGAAGTTAAACCCATTTGCAGGTAGGTACTTTAGAAAATACATTTTATAACGCTCCCTATGTCAAACCCTCTTGCTGCATAAAAAGACTATTACACAGGCAGATTTCATCATTACGTACACTTTCCCTTTCAATTCTGTCCTATTATAGGTCTCCATTTAATGTAAAAATTGTTCTCTCATTTATTTTATTACCTGCTATTTAAAGCATATCATATTACAAGGTGATTCAACATAACTGCTAATCTGCAGAATTTAAACTATTCAAAAATAAATAAAATATACAAAATATGGAATGATGATGAACATTTAATGAACCTAAATATACAATTAAACTGTCTTAATTGAGGTGGATCATCAAATTGCTCTGCCATTTATAATTCAGTTACATCAAAAAAATTCAGAAATGGAAAAAAAGTCCGGATTTTCTTTTATAGATTTCAATATCTCTAATAATATATTAATTTTTCAACTTTGTAGAGTTGCCGCCGATGCATTATGGGTCCGGGCAACCAATACCATCTCAAAAAATGCCAAATGTGAAAACCTTACACAGCCCCACAAAAAAAAAGTTCATTACCACGACCCAAAACACATGGATCTCGTGTATTTTTCGACGCTGAATTCGAATCCGTAGTTAAAAAAATTTTTATTAATTTTTATAACATACAACCTATTTTACTGCATTTCTGTGTTGAATCAAGGTACAAAATGACCACAGTCTACAACAACACAAAAAGACGCATTTTAGATTTTTTGCTAGTTACTGCCGTTCTCTATAGTTGACAGTATATCTATATCCAGAGGTACCTAACTAATCATCATAATTAATTACAATATATGGAAATGAACTATTTATTATACGATTTCTAATTATTATTTATTATCGACACTAGGCGTACTAACGCTGGAGATCTCAGAAGTGGCTCCAGCAAGGTGGTGGGCACTTTCGACAAATTTCGTAACAATTTTACTGTTTTTATTAAAAATAAATATTCTGTTTCAATAAAATTTTGTTATCGTGTAATGGATATGCAAAAAAAAGGATAACCTAATGATACATCCTATGACAGTTAAATAAAAATGGGTCTAAACCTTACGTTTTCATTTGCATGTGTAACTTGACGTAGTTGTTGAGCGTTCAGCTCGTTATTATATAGTAAGTTTGTTTTGTTGGTTGTTTTGAACAATGAACCTTTTTATTTATTAATTTCAACTAATAGTATAATTTAATATGTTGGTGTAATCTTGGTCTAATTATATTCTGTTGCCACTATGTTTTAAATAGGTAACATAAAACAACAAAAGGAATACTGGCCTGAACAAATAGGTACTCATTATTCTGTAATTAATACAACCAAATTATTTGACATAAGCTTTGCCACTTTTTTGCTCATTAAGTTTACATTGAAAAATTCGTCAATAATTGAAAAATACACCTATAATTAAAAAATATTAATATTAATTAATTCTCTTTTGAACAATCCGTCATCCCAAACTTTACGTGGATAATAATTGACAACATAATTAAATTAATCTGATTCTTTCGAGAAAACATTACACAGGCATTGTGATAACACTTAACTGGAAAATCAAGTGGGGTTATGGTGGGGTTGTCTGATTGAAGCCAACTTAGACCTTTTCATTCTATTATGAGGAGCTCTTTTGTTGAATAATATTTATGTCAGCGGCATGCCATTCCAACTTTCTACATCAACAATGGTTTTCAAAGGCACTTGTAGCGTTCCCTTGAGTAATAACTCAGTATTTGTTCACAATTTCGCAGTATTTAGTATTTTCCTTTATTTAGTCAATTAATTTCATACGATAACATGCAGTTTCATATCAAATTTCCATTCAATATGCCAGATGTAAGTGTGAATATTTTGTTATTTGGATTAAATGGTAATTGAAATTAATTATTCGTGAAATTAATAAAACAGATATTTCAGATTACACCATTATGTAATTACTTATTTACTGTGTAACCGAAACAAAATTAGGACATCACCAACCTTTTCTTTAAATGTCAATTTCCATTTATGGTAGTGCCATTTGAAAGATCACAATATTTTACACGTTGCACAAAAATTATAGTGTTAAATATTTTTTTTAAGAAAACTTAAAATTTTTGATGCCCATTAAATAAGAACAAAAAAAAAGATTTGATGAAAAGTGATTTAAAACAAACTAAATGTTCAAAATGTGCTTCTTTCAAATCCCGATAACGTTGTATACGACTAACAAACATTAGTAATGACATTTCTGCTTATCTGGCGTGCTTCCTGCCGGATTTTCTCTATTAAAACTTGTAAATGTGCAGATCTATTTATTTAAACTTTGCTTTTTTAAGTAGTCCTATAGAAAATAGTCCAACAGGATTAGTTTCAGCGATCTAGTATTTTCGAACATGCGTCGTGTAATGTGGGGAAGCACTGTCTTGTTGAAATATAATTCTTTTATGAGAGTTCCACAGGGTTCGGTTCTAAGGCCTATTCTATTTGTATAATTTATAAATGACACATGCCAAGACCTTCAAACTAATGTTCCTTTGTTTGCTATATCTTAAATTGTTTGTAAATATTAAGTCTGATGAAAATTGTGATCGACTAGAGCATGATCTCTCAAAAATTATTCGAAGCCCACATTGCAAATCTAGGAGTGAAATGTGCTGTCTTGTCTTTTCCCCCTTCTTGAACATACGACGCACCGACGAACTGGTGGTCGGCGTGTGCCATCCGGTTTTGGCATTCTGCTAATGAAATGTCTTTCAATGAGCCGCAATGGGTGTTCCATAGGTGCGTGATGAGGAGCCTCCATGTTGCAATATTTTTCAAATATTTGTCGTGCCACTGCTAACTGAAAGTCGGCAACAGGCGATTTTTTCTTTGTGATGAGATTGTACAGAGAGTGAGAATTTATTATGGCCATATCTTGAAAATGAAAAAACGGTTTTTTATACCACTTCATACACTTCGATTGAACTAATCAACATGTCCGTCTTGTCCACACTTCCCATATTTTGGTTATAATCGATAATACAATTTGGTTTCATTACCTGCATGCCTGTTTGACGATCTGTTTTATTCGTGAAGGACATTTATAGTCATGTAGCGTTGTTATCATGTAAATGTCTCTTTTCTCACACCATTTTAGCACAAGCGCAGGACCGCTGCTTCTAAAGGACATTTCACCTCTTTTAAATTTTTCATCCAATTTAGACATAAACTTTCGATTTTTCTTTATGGTACCACAGGAATTTGTTTTGTTGTCGTGCAGCAAAAGTGACAAAGTCGGACTGTTATACCAATTATCCAAATAAATCGTGTGGTTTCTATTTAGATAAGGGTTCATTAGAGTGGTTACCACTTGACCAGATTTTCCAATTCTTTCATTTTTCTTTTCCAGAGGATCTACATTTGTACTGCTCCCCGTATATACTATAAAATCTAGGCAAAAACCCATTTTACAGTCGCAAAGCATAAATAACTTTACGCCAAATCGATGGCGTTTCGAAGGAATGTACTGTCTGAAAGACAACTTCCCTTTGAATAAGACGAGACTCTTATTGATGCATACTTTCTCAAATGGGGAAAATACTTGCTTGAACTTGTTTCTGAGATAATCGATAACGTATCTCAATTTATACAGTTTATCACCATTGTGGGGTAGGGCATTATCACAAAAATGCGATATTTTCAAAATGAAAAAAAACCTGTCCCTTCTCATGATCCTTGCAAAAATAGGGGTGGATAACAACGGATCTGTTGACCAATATTCGTAAAGCCTGAGTTTTTTGCATCTGGTCATAAGTAAAGAAATACCAAAAAAAGTATATATTTCAGCGACAGTTACATTGGTGGGATTGTGATTTTTCTTCATAAAGTCATCATTATTTTCTCTATAGTAGGAGACTTGTCTATTACATTCTTCTGTGATATACTCCACACATTCCCGTGTGAAAAATAATTCAAAAAGGTCTAACTGAGTGGAGTTCTCTAAAAAAAAAACAGTCAAAGATAAAACATATTTTTTTTACTGAAAGCATTATTTTTACCCTGTATTCCATCAACATTGCAACCATTGTTTGTTTCGTCAAAGACGAAAATCTCTGGTTTACAATTCGGGTCAAATTGCCAATTAAAACTATAGGTGTCATCTTCGTCACATGCTGTAACCTCTGCATTGTTATCATTGTGAACATCCGGCTCGTCCTCGGACATGACTTCATTTTCTTGATTATTTTCAGGGGTGTTCTGACAAAGCGCCTTCAAGTTCATCGTCATCGCTTAGTCCGCTTGAATATACTTCGCCACCAAAGTCGTCGTCTAAAAATAAATTGTTCGCTATGTCCGCCAACACTTTTTCTGTTAGAGATTTCCTCCAAGACATGACGAAACTCTTCTAAATTAGACGAAACAAACCATAGAAACAATCAAGTACACACGAGAGACTGTACGAGTTACGTAAACAAAACTTCTCTAAATTAGGCTATAAAAACCACTAAAACAATTAAGTGCACACAAGAAATTGATCGAGTCCCGTATAAAGACGTGTATTTCGATGTTTACCACAGTATATTAGCGCACAGCATGGCCGCCACTACCAATCACAGCGTTATATTCAAGGTCTGTCTCTTGTGACCCAAACGCACGTAATCGTACGACACTCGTAGCCTGTGCTACAGCATAAACAAAGTATACGTCGCTCGTATTCGATTGTTGAGACGTAAAAATACGTCAGTCGTATAGAAAGGGTTTAATTTTTTGTTAAAATACTGATCATAATCGATATGGAGAAAATTTTTTAATAACAGCAAATTAATATAATAGAAGAAATGATAGTAACGAAGTAAGTAAGGTTTAATAAAACTGTTCAATATGACCGCTATTTAGCCGATTACATTTTTGATATCTACGCCTAACTGAGGTGATTACTCTTCCGAGAGTATTGGCATTTATTGTGCCGAAAACGTCCCTAACTCTGTCTTCTAAAATATCGATAGTTTCCGAGCTTTCAAAATCATACACTTCATTTTCCAGCATCCGTCACAAATAAAAATCAGAAGGGGTTCTATCAGGTGAGCGCGGAGGCCACAAAACTGGTACTCTATTTGAAATTATGCGGTTACCAACATTTTCTTGCAATATCAGTCTAACATTATTAGTATTATGTGCAGGAAAGTCATCTTGTTGGAACCACAATTCGTTTATTTCTTGTTCTATAAAGAGCTGTCCGAGATAACTCGGGTTAAACTTGATTTTCTAGAAGTTCACGATAGGCTGCTCCCATTAAATTGTTGTGAAACATGAATAGACCAATTAAATGGCGATCTAAAAATAATAATTAAGGAAAGGGTTATAGGCAGATCATAGGAGTAGAATGGGAAGAAAAAAGGTAATACCTATCATGCCGCACCAAACATTGAATCCAAACCTAGTTTGGAATCGTTTTTTTGTAGTTACATGCGGATTTTCTGTGGCCCAGTGTTGATAATTGTGCTTGTTAAAGACTCCACAATTTGTAAAACAACTTTCATCGGTCCATATAACTCTCGATTGAAAATCAGGTTGTTCTTCTCATTTTTGATTAAATCAACGACAAAATTCAAGTTTTCTACCAAAACCATTATTGTTAAACAATAAGCAAAGCTACCTCGTCAAAAAAATAACATTACTTAAAGTAAACTATAGGTGAGAAGTTCATTTCGCTCTTAAAAATTAACCAGTGCGCCTAAAGACATGAACCAAAAAAGAAAATGTAGCAAAGGAAAACGGTTCTTAACAAAAATTGTATTTTGAAAGAATTTGGTTACGAAATTATTCCACAGGGTGTTTTAAAATAAGGGGTTATACAACAACCTTTTAATTAACCCTGTATAATGACTAATACGCCACCATTTAACAAGAGACTGGATATGCAAGTTGAAATTAGTCATTTTATCTACAGTTTACTAATTTATGAAAATTGAACTAAAAATAAAAAAAATTAGTAAATATTACCAAATATTACCTTGTGTTTTTTTGCATGTGAGTGTAATAAGTATTCTTGAACAATTTGCAATAATGCCACTAATATTTAGTGAACAACTGTCAACTGACAGTAATTCTTATTATTTGTGTTAAACTACAGCCTACTAAATTTGACTGAATGTTATGTGTGAATTTGGCCGTTTTTAGAAAATCGTGTTCCAAATTTTACTAATTACTAACTATTTTGCATGTAAGAATACCCTTGATGAAGAGGATTTATTTGTTTAAATTTTGAACACTTTATTGACAATTTTATGACAAATGAAACATAAAAATTGATATTTTTAAAAAATTGTACAAATAAAGCAATTTAGAGTAGATATTAAGTACCTACATAGATAATAATTAGTCGCCGTCTGAATAAGACACTTCCTTGTCTCTGGCTTTACAAAAACTTTTTGATTTTCCATGGCCTACTATTTTGTTTTGTTAAGCAATAGATAACTTTTCTTAAAATTAGTTCCTTGAGAAACAATTTTTCCTCATCATGTGATATCAGAAAGCTCCTTTTAAGCGCAATCTGAAAAACGAAAAGACCAATATGACTGCCATAAGAAAAACAAAAGTTACCTCGGATATCACGAAAACAAAAGACTATTGAGCATTCGTTTCTAGACCAAAATATTAGTCTCCAAAAAGGGTCCTAATAATGTAAAAGTTTAAAACCTGTCGGACCAAGGATTACTTGGTCATAAAATTTTAGTTTCTCTTGGAAAATCTCAAAAAAGGTTTCAGTTAGCCGTGATTTCTTAACAAATTTTGATCCAGCATAAAATTTGCTAAAACATATCCCATTTAACCCACCTTGTAGCTCTTACCGTTTCCGAGATCCCAATGGTGATCATCCAATTTGAGACACACGGTGTATAGATATGATAATTTTATATTACCTTTTAATTAGCAATTTTGTAATATCCAAAATAACAGGAGCAATATAATTTCAGGAGTTAACTTTGACGCCTGTTGTTCAAAATACATATAAAAATACAAAAAATTCTTTAAAAGATCGAATACATGTTAAACATGTCAAGTATAAACTGACAAAACCAAAAAGTCCTTATAACTCGTGAGGGGAGATATCGAAAAATAAATGAAAACAGACCCCCTCATACTCACTGGCAGCCTACTACCCTGTGCAGAATTCTCAATCCTTTTTGGACAACAAATAAAACAGTTTTGAAAAAAATTCTTTGAAAAATTGAACAGATTTTTATTGGCTGGCCACGTTAAACGTCTGCTGAGTGTGTGAAATAAGAAGTGTATTCGCTTGCATTTAATTTGTTGATCACCCTCTTTATATCATTAAAATAAACATAATAATAGCTTACCACTTCTAACCATATGCCCCAACATTTTATAACATGCTGTGGTGATAATGATGTATTCGACAGATCGTCTTCAAATAATTTTGTTCGAGACGGCACTTTTGAAAATATCTTCTTTACGCTGGTTTTAATCTGTTTATTATGGGATAGCAGTCTCTAACAGTTTCTGCAATTTGATGGAGTCCGTGTGCTAAACAAGTTACATGTAATAAATTTAACCTTCGAAGGGTAAGGTACGGTCTCCCAGACCGAGCCAATACATTTCGTACAGTAGTTCACAAATTATCCGTCACAGCGTATTCCTACAGAACACTACCCTACAGCAGTACTGTTGCAGATGTTGAATGGTGTGCACTACTGTGTGAAATAATAATTAGACCGGTCTTACAGACCGAGCTTACCTTTTGTGATATTTTTTTTTTTTTGCGAGTTTTTAATAAAAGGTAAAATTTTTGTATATTTAATTGAAAATTTTTGAAATTTTACAACAAATTATAGATGGCGAGTTGGGAAGAAGAGCAAGAACGGTTAGGACGTCTTATGGATGAGCCAACAGATTCTGAATGCGAACCAGACGTTGAAGATGATAATGTGAGTTTCACTGAAGACAATGTTGAAACTATTGAAGAAAATACAGACAGTGAACAAGAATTTTCTAATAATGAACTGGATGAAATAGCTCAAGAAGTTGAAATACAACAACGGACTCACCGCGTAGCAATATTTGAAGGAAAAGACGGCACAAAATGGTATAAACATAGTATCAAACAAGATCATGTTAAAACACGTTCCATCAATATTGTGTCTTATTTGTTTGGTCCTAAAGGAGAGATAAGGCATGCACGAAAATATTTGGAAATATGGCAATATTTTTTTACGGATATCATGTTAGAAAAAATCGTAAATTACACTAATGTATTTATTCGAGGCAAATCTTATGATACAAAACAATATTCTACGTACAGGACTACAGACATCATTGAAGTAAAAGCACTATTTGGTTTATTGTATATATCTGCTGCACAAAAAAAGTAGTAGACAAAACTCTGAAGATCTTTTTCGTACAGATGGTACGTCTATAGAAATATTCCGATTAACAATGTCGCATTAAAGATTTAAGTTTCTAATGGCTCATTTACGTTTTGATGATAAACAAACTAGAATCCCAAGACAGACCGAAGATAAATTGGCAGCGTGTAGAGAGATATTTGAAATGTTTGTTGAAAATTTACCAAAACACTTTCATCCTTCAGCGTATACAACCATAGACGAAATTTTGGCCGCATTTCGTGGAAACTGTAAGTTCAGAATCTACATGCCAAGCAAACCTAATAAATATGGCATTAAAATATACGCAATTCTAGATGCAAAATTTTTTTATACCATAAAATTGGAGGTGTACATAGGTAAACAGACAACAGGACCTTTTGCTGTTGATAATTCAACATTATCTCTAGTTTGCCGATTGTGTAAGCCACTACGTGGTTCTCATAGGAATGTCACTATGGATAATTTTTTTACCAGTGTTCAAGCTCTAAATAAGCTGCGAAATGAGTACCAACTAACAGTAATTGGTACACTGCGAAAAAACAAACCGCAGATTCCAACAGAACTTTGCGTACGAAGGCCGGAGAAAACATCAACAAGCAACATGCACAATGGTGTCATACATACAAAACAGATTGAAATGTTTTTCTTTTATCCTCAATGCATTTCAACGATAACATAGATGCAGAAACTGGAAAACCAGAAATATTTACCGATTATAATAAAACAAAAGGAGGCGTTGATACACTGGATAAAATGTGTGAAGCTTATAATTGTGCTCGTGGTACTAGCAGATGGCCGATGGTTATTTTCTATGAGCTGCTAAATATTGCAGGTGTTAACTCATACATAATACTAGAAGAAAATATTACGCGGCGCTCAGAAAATCAACATTTACCGCGACAGATACGCATAAGGATCAATGAAATTTTGGGCAAAAACGACTTAGAAAGAAACCCAAATCCAACTGAAACTCACGGAAGATGTGGTTACTGTAACTCTAAGAAAAATAGAAAAACGACGTACAGATGTCACTCTTGCAAATGTTTCCTTTGCCTTGAACATCTGAAAGGGGTGTGCGAAGAGTGTGCGTCCAACGTCAAAATGTGGATGAATAGTTTCGCTTCCAGATAGGTACCACATAATCAATATTTTCTTTTCTTTTTTACTAGAATATGTTCTCTCTGTTTGATATATGAAAAGCTAATTTTTGTTTGCAGTTTATATAATATAATAACTAATAAAATGACGCTACCAAAAAATATTGACTTATTTTCAAATGTCAACATTTTGCACACAAAATACATTTAATAACGTAAATTTTATCCCCAGAGCTTAACATTTATACAAGAATTACACAGATATTAGAATTTTAGTAATAAACGATTTCGTAAATTATTGGCGTAATTTTACAAATTGCGGTCTGGCGCACCGACCTTACCCAAATAACGAAATTCCGCACCTTACCCATGGAAGGTTCAATATACTTGTATGTGTTTTTTAAGCACCCTGCAGATGCCTTCATATAAGAAGCTAGGTCGGTTACATTATTGTTCTCCTTAGAACAAAAAAAACAAGCACCATTTTGAGGGTTAACTACCGGAAGCCGTTATTGTCGCAAGTGGTTTCCGCAGTCGTTCTGACAACCCATAGAGCAAAATCGAACACGGCGGTCACAGTGAAAGGGTTAAAATAGTGCTTCTGCAAAAACATCTCGGTTACACCATATTGTATACCTATGTATGATATGATGTATGTACGATGTATTTACTCACGGTCTTTAAATGTGGAACTCAAAACGTTTTACCTAAAGATACCTCGACCATTTCTAAATTAGAATGTACTGGTATTGTCTGGAATCCACAATATGATATTCATATTTTTAATTTGGAAAAAATTCAGAGAAAGAATGTTCAATATCTTCATTTTATGACCGACGTATCCAACTAGAGGTACCACACAATCTGATTTATTAGCCACTTAGCCTCACGACGAGTCTACTTTTCTGTATTGTTTTTATATGGATTTCTAGCAAATCATGTCGATTGTCCCAGTATTCTTAGCTCTAGCATATGTATACTTCAATGTTCCTTTTTTTCAAACTCACTCCCACTTTTTTTATTTAGCGATACCAGAAACAAATACACTATACTTTTCAGCTATTTATAGTATGTGTTTAAATTATTTAAAGTATTAGTCAAACTTTTATATTTTCAATACATTATTTTTTTTTATTATTATTAAAATTAAGCATCAAAGGTAATACAACCTCCTGTATTCCTGAAAGTACTTCAAGGTACCTTGTGCGGGAGAGGGCTATACATTTAGAGACAATGACACACATCCAATATCCGAGTATGCTAGGATTAGTAGCTTCTCGACCGAGGATCGAACCCGGAACTCAATGGTGAAAGGCATGAATCCTTACCGCTTGACATCTATTTGATTTATAAGCTTTTTTTTTTGTTAATTTTATTTTGTATTATATCTGACGACTATACACTTTGTATAGATAGATCGTATTGTACAGTTTTGTATAGTGTTTTATATTTATTTGTACTTTCCTGCCATTTAATTGGATGCTTATCTGTCTGGACAGCTATATTCTTAGATAAATAAATAAATGAGGGATATCAGGATATCCTTAGTTTGAAAACAGAATTGCTAGGACAAGAATTATCTCCCCCGAAAGGAACTGTAAATAAATTGCTTCAGTTAGTGTTTTCAAAAAAGGTAAGAACTTACCTACAACAACACTACACCACAAATTCTACATATATCTCTTTCCAGATTACAAAACAAGCAAAAACTTTTTATACATTAAACCATTTTTTTTTGTTGAAGAAAAAACTGGTTTTTCAATTTTTTCTTTTTTTTTCCAAAAATTTATATAACCGTTCATAGGAGATAAATTAAAATTTGACATTTCAGAAAGATTTATGTAAGAATTTCATTGAATTTGACATAAATTTTAATAAACATCGAATCTGGAGTTGCACCAAGCCTACAAGCCTGACATGGCCATTCTTGATCATAAGACAAAGGTGATGATTCTCATTGACTTCTCGGCACCTGCCGAGAAAAATATCGCCTTAAAGGGCGAGAAAAAATTATCCAAATATCGCGGTTACCGGTACAAACTCCAAGTACTTTAGTTAGGCTACTGAATCAAAATGGCCGTCCTAATAATCTGCGTACTCGGAAGTCTGCGATACCTTTAGAATTGAAAACCATACTGGTCTGCCAAAAATCTGTCGGGTCGTTGGCACGTCAAATGCATGAGGAGATAATCTTAGGTTCCCTCCGTTTGCTTAGGGCGCATGATTCTGGGACCTACAGCCACTAACATCGCATGGTATTATAGAGTGGCTAAAGTTCCGAATTTACAAATGTATCAAGATGTTTAAATGTATAATAGATTTTCTGTGATTTAAAAAAATATGTACATAAAAATGTAGTGCTATTTTAAATTTGGTCCATACATAATTTTTCTTTATATTTTGTTTTGTTTGCTATATGTTCATTTATCTGAAATTACGTATTAAAGTATGTATGCATATCTGTTGTTTTTGCATATAAATATGGTATACGTTGTTTCCATAAAATTATAATTTAAAATATCAGAAACAACATAAGTTACTGGTATAATGAATAGTCGGTTTTATTAGCAAATAATAGAATAGAATAAGAAATTAAATAAAATGATAATAAATATTTGATTTGCTGAAAAATTATGTAAATGAACTAGAAAAATACTTTTGCAATTAAGGAAAATAAAAAAAGGCGTTTTTACTCTTAACACAAAGCTATCTATTCAAATAACTGTTTTATTATAATAACAAAAAATATACCTGTAGGCAAATAATAATTTTTTTACAGCTCATATACTACGTATTTATTGCATGTTTATTTGTACAAGAAGCACATTCCTGCGGTAAGTTTAAGTAGAAAATTTCAAGGGTCCGATTCGCAGTGGTCGTCCAGGTAGGCTTTTGAAGTTTCCAGTAGGAAAGTAATTAGAAACGTTTTATTGGAAACGCACAAAAGGAAGCGAAATAGCAAAATCTCAATTTAAATTGACCGCAATCACGTATATTAAAGTTATTATAACGTCCTACAAAGTAATAATTATTTTTGACAATCTGCGTATAATCTCATTTGTAAAATTGTAATAAAAATCATACCAACAATTGTCTGATAACATGAGGATAAAGTAGCAGTATTTTTTTCATGTATGTATATTAGGATGGTCCTTAGCTATAGAAATCGAAAAAAAATTTTGAGATTATTTTAGGAACTCCCCCTCAAAGTTGTGCTACATTATGAGAAAATCTTAAATTTATTGGACAATGGGAACACGTGCCATAGACTACTTTTTTATAATAGTCAATGACTAGTCGTTTGGTCCTTCGTGAGGACGGTAAGGCACCTTTTTTTCTTGTTTCTATATCTGTGGAAATATCGAAATGCCTTGGTGCCACGTTCAAAATGGCGTCATTTGAAGATGGCGGCCATTGATATCCAATGACATGTATTTACTCTTAACTCGGTTCCGATTTCAATATATATTTCTTTAATGTCAGTTTATATTATGTTCTTTATTTTGTAATATTACTAATTTTAATGTATATAACTAGGTAACTGTTTGCCCGTAAAATCTAAAAAACTAAAAATGTGAATTTTGACCAATTGTATTTTGTGAGGGAATTAACAATTATATTGAATAAAAAAAGTCATACAGTGAGAAGATCATGTTGTAAAGTCTTTGGTATAGTCGTGATATGAAAATGCGGGAATTGTGATGATAAAACCAAGCATTTTAAAGGATGAAGATACAACATTATTTGTAAGCTCCCTACAAGACAGTTGGGAATCAATAGTGACATCTAGATCTTTAAAAATTGTCGCATTCCAGTGTAGTACCGTTAATATTGTAATCGAATCGTAACTTGTTTAACTTCCTGATAAACGAAACCATATTGCAATTTATATTTGCTGCACCAGTTACAGAGTATGTTTAAGTCTGCCTGTAATTTATTACAGTCGGATATGCTATCAATTTGATGGTAAATTTTAAAGTCATCAGCATAACAGAGATGGACATTGAAGATCAAGTACGATATCATTTATGAATATGATAAACAATAAGGGCCTCAATACCGAATCCTGTGGAACTCCTGACTGAGATATAAATTTCATAGATCTATGACCCTGGTATTGTACACATTGATTTCTGTTACGAAGACAGGATTCAAAAAAATAAATTAATTCAGGGAACATAATTTTTTTTAATAAAATACCGTGGTTTATTCTGTCAAATGCTTTAGAAAAAATCCGTATAAATGACATCGACGTATCTACTTCCGCTAAGTATTATGCTATGCAAAGTAGGTTCGTAGTTGTGGAACGTTGTGAGACAAACTCATATTGACTGATACAGACACTTCGATGGACTTGTGGATAAAGAATCTTATGTATGAGCATTTCGAATACCTCAACAGAACTATTTATAATTATTAGCGTGGTAGTTTTGTATATTAGATTTACTGCCTTTTTTTGTGAAATGGGCAAATTTTTGAGACTTTCCACTTATCAGTAAACGTATTTATTTACAAACCTAGGTTAAAAATGTGACGGAGTGGTGAAGATAATACGCTTGAACAGCAGGCCGATTTTATAATTATGGCCCCCCTCTTTCGACAAGGCCGAACGTAAATAATAAAATCTCTGGGTGTTATTAAGAGTAGAATTCTCGTCTACTAATGCTCTAAAACAATCTTTGAAGTCGATCCAGTTCTGATGTTGGTCCTCAAACTTTGGCAAATTTATAGCCGGTAATTTTGTTGTATTATTATTATTTCCCGCATTAAATGAGCCACGAATGAAACCATTAAATCGATTGTCCGTCTGTAGTGTTTTCACACAATTTTGTTTCAAATTTGGAGCAAATCTGTTTGGCTACCAACAATGTTTTAAAATAAAGCGTGTTCCAATAAGACGGATCGATGTTAACAGTAAATAACACAATGTTATTAGCAACAAATTTTTAATTTCTTTTTTGAATCATGGCAATTATGTGTGAAAAAATAATATCGGCCAAATGTTCGCCAAGGCCTCGGCGGCACACCACCACTCGATGGTCCAAATTTTTTATGACATCTCTACATAATTGCTCATCGATGTCACCAATATGCCTTCTTATCTCGTCCTTTAGCTGCTGAATTGTTGTTGGCTTGTTGGCATAGACTTTACTCTTGAGATAACGCCAAAGGAAGAAGTCCAAGGGCGTCAAATCGCACTATCTTGTTGGGCAATTTACTTCGCTGTTTCGAGAGATGATGTGACGTGGTAACTTCTCATTCAATAAAGCCATTGTTGCATTGGCTATGTGGCATGTGGCGCCATCCTATTGAAACCACAAATGTGCATATCGATAGCATCCAGTTTAGACCATAAAGAGTTGCTATCATGGCACGGTAACGCTCACCATTCACCGTGACAGAATTCCCGGCATCATTTTCAAAAAGAAACGGTCCAATGATTCCGCCAGCAAAAAATGCGTACCAAACAGTGACCTTTTGTGGGTGCATCTGCTTTTCAACAATCGTCCTTGGATTTTCATCAGCCCAAATCCGGCAATTCTGCTTATTAACGAAGCCGCTAAGATGGAAATGGGCTTCATTACTGAAGATGATTTTTTGTGAAAAATCCTCATTGATTTGTCTTTGCTCATGCATCCAATTGGCGAACGTGCGGCGCTTCAAATCATCAGCATGCTTCAATTGTTGCGTTAATTGAATTTTGTAGGCGTGTAGAGACAAATGGTGCTTTCACATCTGCCACGACTTAGTTTGTTTAAATTTTTTAACAATTTTTCCAATTGCACTTTCGGTTGCTGACCAAAAAAATCGCGAAGTGCGCGAAATGCATTTTTGTTTGAACGCCCATTTTCGTAATAGGCTTCAATAACTTTAACATGTTCTATTGTTAATCTTTCCATGGTTGAAATTGCCAAAGACTGAACGTGCCAAATGTGAAAACAAATGTCAACAATCATTTGACGTTTAAGCCTCATTCACATGTAACTTCGATCTGTCTTATTGGAGCACCTGTGTCAAATTGCTAACGTTCAATCGAATCTTCTAACACGCCTGAATCTAACATTTCCAGTTCTGATTATTCTGATTCTTACCATGCGTGAAAATATCCAGATCCCTCTGGTCCTGCCCTATTTGGGCAGTATTAAATTTTCACTTTAATCTGCAAATATTTTAATTTCCAAGAATCCGGAAACGAATAATCATTTGATAAGGTTGTATTTCATCGTGTGGCATTATGTACTGTCAGCACCGGCTTAAGCTCCAACAATGGTGTTAAAAGAGAATAAGAAATTTTAAAGTATTTCGTTGTTCCAGTTACTTATTATTTATTCATTTATTGTTATTAACAATAATATATATGTCATTATGTCTTTCGTTATTAACCAAAATATGTTTTTCTGTTCTTAACAATAATGGCTTTCAATTTTCCTTTTCTAGTAATATATTATCAGCAAAGGTAACAGTTATTCAAACCTATTCGTTTTGGCTCGTAATTTTTAGTTTTTTGTTTGTCCTGTTTTGTCATCCGATTGCCCAGTCTATTTCAAAATTTCGTTTCGTCCAGTGGGAATATTTTTATCCCAAATATTAGTTTTCTTCCATTTAGAATTAGCTCTTAAAAATAAATTAGAATGAAAATATTAAATTATAGTAGTACTGGCCAAACCGAATGCGGCAGATTTCTATGCACAATCATACGCAGATGATTTAGCCACCATGAAAACAGATCAATTTAAAAGTAACTAATAAAAAAAAATGTTTTCTTAACCGCCACTGAGGTCACCGAAGTAACTCCCAGAAAATTCTAGGATTTTATGTTGAGAAAAAGAGAGACGAGGCCCTACAGTTTATTGTGGAGTCCGAACCACATCTAGGACATTGACAGTTCTCTCTCATCTTAATCCGAAACAATTTACAAACAAAATTTTGAAGTAGTGGTGCGAGGTATGTGAGACTTCTCGTATGGTCCAAATGCTACTATCCAATCGACATCATAGATGTCTCTGTGGCGGATAGCGACTTGCGAAGCAAGTACCGAGAGCGGCGACCTCTAGCCCAGGTGGACTAAAGTACTATTATTAAATATGATTTGAACGAAACAACTACTCAGCTGGCAAATACCCCGACCTGTATTGGATTATACCTTAAAATCATGATAGATCGGTAGCCAATATCATTTGTCAATTCCTAACCAGACATAGACCGGTTTCGAACTTATTAGTTCTCCTCAGTATGCCATAGGTTATGGAACAGACAAATGATAGTGGCCAACTTATTAGTCATATATTGACTAAGGTAAATTGAGTAGTGGTGATGATTTGAAGGTATAATTCAATACAGGTCGGGGTATTTGCCCGCTGAGTAGTTGTTTCGTTCAAATCATATTTAATAAAATTTCTAACTTGCTCTGGGATGGATTCGAACCATCGATATTCGGTACCAAGAAACTACCTATATGCGCTTTACCTACTCGGCTACCATGCCCCCAACTATTTCAGGAATCATTAAAAGAGTTCTTAATGAAGTTCAAATCTGGTATAGGTAATAGATATCGGGTCTTTACCAATATCGGCAGGACACAGATAATAATATTCACTAAAAAATGTCCATATTTCTTCGTTTATGGGTACACAGTATACACAGTACACAGTACACACAGTACACAGTACACACAGTACACACAGTACACAGTACACACAGTACACAGTACACACAGTACACAGTACACACAGTACACAGTACACACAGTACACACTTATAACTAACTCCATAATCTAAACTATCATTGAAGGACCATGTGGTGAAAATTAAAAAGACGAAAGCTTGCGCGTCTTTATGGATATGCAAATGCGTTTTCAGATCGAAGTGGGGTATAAACCAAAAAACTACTCTTTGGATGTATACTGCGATAGTAAAATTCCTCTTAATATTTGTAGTCTTGATGTAGTAGCATCCGTTAAAGCGCCTCTCAATTAGGATTCGTTTATATCAATTTCAAAGATTAACCTGTTTAGGTATAACAAGATAAGTGAGGACTACTTCTATAGTTGCAATGCAAATCATTTTGGGCCTCACAGCATTGCACATTGAAGTGGAACTTGAAACCGGGAACTAACAGATTACTGAAGAATGAAATATGGAGTAAGAAAAGTTGTCGCACACGAAAGCCCCAGGCTCCACCACCGGTAAGATACCAGGTTGCTATCCAGTCAGAAGATGACCATGATCGGTTCCTTCCAATGTGATTATTTGCTATTCCATACACACACACAGTTGTATTTTCTAGTTAAGATGACTGGAAACAAAATATAATTCATTTACTGAGTCCCAGATATCCGGAACGGTATACCTCTAGGAAGTATCAGAGGGTAGAAAACGAAGGAATTCTTCCCGTTTTATTTGTTTATATTGCATCGAATTAAGTCTGGAATAAATTTAAAAATTCTTACCAAGTTTAGTTGCTGTAACTCAACACTTCCTGATTTAGTGACGTATATTTTGTTCCTCTTTTGCAACTTTGAAGAGCTGTCACTTTTCAGGGAAGCATTTTTAAATAACATTTTTGGACGGTTATCATGGTTTTTATACGAGAATATACTCCTCAAATTTTTAGCATTAAAGAATCACCCTGTTTATTATACAGGATGTTTCATAGGGGAAATGTGCATTCGTTAACTAGATGTAGGCACTTATGTGGTTCCAAATAACTTATTGTTAATGGGTCCAACATCCTTCATTACCAAGATACAGGGTGTTATATTGGTTTTGCCTATTTCTTTCTTATGCCACAGCAATTTAGTTATTTACTTAGCAAAGTAGATTGGACTTTACTGTACTATGGAACTGATGTAAATGCGGCCCATGACAAATTGTACGAATTCTTTAATAACTATTTTAATCAAGCTTTTCCTATTAAGAAAAATGACGTGTACTCTAGAGCTAAGCCTAGTAGTTAGATCACGAAAGATACAAAGTTTCTTGTCAAAATGATAGATGTTTATTATTATACTTAAAAAAAGTTTACAAATTATTATTTCATAACCTACTATAACAGTTATTGCAAATTACTTAAAAAATCATAAGTCGAACTCAACAAAATCATGTAAACAATATAATATTAAACGCTGATAATAAAATAAATGCCACGTGGGGCGTTATAAATAATACAATAGAAGAAAATAACCGGTTTTAAATAATATAAAAATAAATATCAACAAGGAATAAACATCAGACTGAATCACTATTGCTTCCGAATTTCAGAATTATTTTATACATGCTGCTGGGACTTGGTCAAAAATTTAACTAATCATCACTCATCAATGGATTATCTGAATAAAATAAATTTAAAATTTTAAATTCATTTGTTTTTCCAGTTATAGATTCTCGAATAATGCATAAACTTAAACCGAAAAAATCAACTGGAGTTAACGATGTTCCAATCGTAATTGTAAAAGAACATAGCAAACAAACCTCTTACGTTTTTAGTCAACCCTTCGTTAACTTCAGGTGTTTTTCCAGATTGTTTCAAATACATTATTATAAAGCTGTTATACAAAAAGGCAATAAAACATTAACTTCTCAATTCTATTTTTCTCATATCCGCACTTTCAAAAAATACTAGGAAGCAGTTGTTGAAGAACAACTTTTAGGTTATCTAGAAAGTAAAAACGTCCTTACAGATTTTCAGTACGGTTATCGCAAAAGTTGCAGCACATCAGATGCTACGTTTGAACTTTTAGACAATATAAGTAATATAATAGAATGTAAACAATTGCCTCTTGGAATATGCTATGATTTATCTAAGACGTTTGATTGTGTGGATCATTCTATACTATTAAATAAATTGGATTACCTTGGAATCAGAGGAATAAAAAACAAATGGTTTAAATTATACCTCGAAAACCGTCAAATATTAGTAGAGGTTTACTTTCATAATAATTCTTGCACAAAATAATACTCCCTTCCAGAGAATAATAAATATGGAATACCCCAGGATTCCATTCTGGGACTAATATTATTTCTAGTATGTATTAATATCTAGTCTGATGAATAATTACATCAGTAAAATTTTCACTATATGCGGATGACACAAGCATTTTTCTTTGCAGTAGGAAATTTCTAGGATGAAAAACTGGATTGGAAACTTCACACAAATGTAATCAATAAGAAGTTGTCTAGTGCAGTTTTTCCCATAGGATTATAAAAAATGCAGATAACACAAGCTTTTTTAGTTAACAACTCAAATATCGATAATTTAATTATAACAGCACAAATGAAAATCACCGACATATCTGAATGGTTCTCATCTAACATATTATAACTTAATATAGAAAGGACCGTCAAGATGTTATTTCAACCCATCAAAAATATACTTACCTCAAAATACATTGATCTCAAATATTGGAACCCGTTTGTAATACGAAATTTCTAGGTCTGCATATTGATGTAAAACTGGATTGGAAACTTCACATAAATGTAATCAATAAGAAATTGTCTAGTGCAGTTTTTGCCATAGGGATTATAAAAGATTGTATTGGTTTTGATGCAGCTAAAACAATATACTATGCGTATTTCGATTCCTTCTTGCAATATGGGATTGAGTTTTGAGGAAATTCAATAAATGTAACCAGTATATTTTTAATTCAAAAGCATGCCATACGTACCCTATATGGCCTAGATAGATACGACTCATGTCGCAATTCCTTTAAATTATTACAATCCTTCACTATAACTAACCCGTACATATATCGCATATCCTTGGCAATATTTAAAAGAAAATGTAATTTAATAACACAATCACAAATCCACATACACAATACAAGAAATGAGGATACATATATCTACCACCATGTTATAATTATAATGTTAGACGAAGGGGTTCTCTGTACATGGGGGATAGATCCTTTAATCATTTACCACAGCATATCCAAACAATTAGAAATCTAAACATAATCAAAGGTAAATAAAAAACTGTTCCATCACCTCACGTATTTTACAATTTCACGGAATTTTTTCGAAACCACGTTATAATCTTAAAATTTTAATATAATACAAAAGTTTTTAGACCGACTTATTAATTGTTGGAAACATGTTTTTTGGGTAAGGGTCCTTATTTTGAGAAAAACTACTTTTTTAATTTGCCGACGTTTCGGTAATTTTTTATTACCATCTTCAGGGCACTGTAAGATATAAAATTATGATGTGTAACATTTGTAAAAAATGTAAATAAAAAAATTTTTGTTTACAATATAACATGTGGAACAAACAATAAAAAAAAAACAAGTAAATGGATATATGCGTTACAAACATACACAAAACACGTGCATATACATATAAATAGATATTAAAAATCAAAACATATTAACAATAATTAAAAATATTTAAATATGCTTTTTTAGGGCATCTCAAAAATTTAATTTAACAACATAACATCTCACTTGGTAAAACCACATAAGCAGTGAAAAATAATAAGTACTTACATTAATTATGAGTTTTTCCTGGTCACCATAAAATATATATAAAACAGGAAACAACCAGGTAAAATCGTTGGGTATAAAGAAATTTTCTTTAATGTACTTATGTAACATATAAACACATATATATATATATATATATATATATATATATATATATATATATATATATATATATATATATATATATATATATATATATATATATATATATATATATATATATATATATATGTTGTTTTTCAGGTTTTCGCGGGTGGTGAATGTTAAATTCGTTTTCCGGGTATACTCCTGCGTAGGTGATAGGCCCCGAGAGGGACCGTGGTTGTCTGACATTTCAGTTCGAGTTACCAGAAGCCGCAGTAAGCAGTTATCTGTTAGAACCTGAAGATGGCAGATGAGATTCTGCCGAAACGTCGTTCAGACAACCACGGTCCCTCTCGGGGCCTATCACCTACGCGGGAGTATACCCGGAAAACGAATTTATATATATATATATATATATATATATATATATATATATATATATATATATATATATATATATATATATATATATATATATATATATATATATATATATATATATATATATACAGGGTGAGCCACGGTGGGTGGAGTATTAGAAGTATATGGAGAATGGATCAACCAATTGCTTTGAAATTTTGGTTCCCAAGATAATCGAGTATGATCTCTCCAACTAAAATATTTTCGAAAGTGCGGTGTTGCCACTTATACGTAAAACTGGCAACATCTTCGTTATTTTAAATGGAATACCCTGTATATTTTTACGTTTTTTGGATCGTCGTCTCTTTCTGAGTAACTTTCATTAATATTTCCCTATACCTATCTTAAGCCGTTTTCGAGATAATAATTCTTTTCTGAATTTATTGCCAAAAATTTGACTTTCAGTAAATCGTGTTTTCTCCTACCTACGCAGCAATTAAAAGATCATTTTTTAGTTGCTGCTAGGCAAGGCCTGGGGGCATTCCTCTATTAATCAAATGTTTCGAATATCATACAGGGTGAGTTAGAGAACGCTTTCTACAAGTGACTTGGAAAAATGCACGAAAGTCAATTTTTTTTAAATGGAATGCCCTATATATTATTACTGATTCGGAAAGGCGATACATTTACCTATTTAAAAAGGTAATATACTCTATATCTAATGCACACCGTTTTCGATTTATGGGCACTTTTCTGTAACCTTACCAAGAATATTAGTCTTCTGGTATATCATAACGGGTGGGCTATGAAATTTTTGTTTTGTCATTTTGTAATGACAACAGATGTTATTTTTCTAAATAAATTTGACGTTAGTGATATTTGCACCTAATTTGAATAGCTATGTAGCACAAATATGGCAGAAAATAATTATACAAACACAGTTTTAAGTGATTTGTTTATTATCCACAGACAGCGCAATAAGATTATCAGCCGAACTTGTAGAAGATTTAATGAGAAATATCCGAATTTGCCGCAGATCAGAGGAATTTTATAAATTTTGGTTCATCATTAAGAGAACAATAACAAGTAACATTTCACAAAATTCTATTCTCTGTAGATAATCCTGAGGCATGAGAAATTGGACTCTTGTAAATTTGTAATTATGCATTTTATGGTTTGCTAGTATTCTTCGAATGGATGAATATGGCAATCCTAAATCCCGTTAAGCACAACGTATGGAATACTGGGGATTTGCATGAAAATATGCTAGCACATTGATTTCATTTACCTCGTCAGATGTCACAGGTTTAGGTAAATTTCTTGCTTCTCTTAATGACGAACCAAAATTTATAAAATTCCTCTGAATTCGTAAAAACTTTCTGTTGTTCATCTGCGGCAAATTCGGATATTTCTCATTAAATCTTCTACAAGTTCGGCTGTTAATCTTATTGCACTGTCTGTGGATAATAAACAAATCAATTAAAACTGTGTTTGTATAATTATTTTCTGCCATATTTGTGCTACATAGCTATTCAAATTAGGTGCAAATATCACTAACGACAAATTTATTTAGAAAAATAACATCTGTTGTCATTACAAAATGACAAAACAAAATTTCATGGCCCACCCGTTATAATATACCAGAAGACTAATATTCTTGGTAAGGTTACAGAAAAGTGCCCATAAATCGAAAACAGTGTGCATTAGGTATAGGGTATATTACCTTTTTAAAGAGGTAAATGTATCGCCTTTCCGAATCAGTAATAATATATAGGGCATTCCATTTAAAAAAAATTGACTTTCGTGCATTTTTCCAAGTCACTTGTAGAAAGCGTTCTCTAACTCACCCTGTATGATATTCGAAACATTTGATTAATGGAGGAGATGCCCCCAGGCCTTGCCTAGCCGCAACTAAAAAAATTATCTAATAGAAAAGTTTTTAGACCGACTTATTAATTGTTGGAAAATTTTTTTGGGTAAGGGTCCTTATTTTGAGAAAAACTACTTTTTTAACTTGCCGACGTTTCGGTAATTTTTATTACCATCTTCAGGGCACTGTAAGATATAAAATTATGATGTGTAACACTTGTAAAAAATGTAAATAAAAAAAGTGTATATAATATAACATGTGGTACAAACAATAAAAAAAGTTATTAAATAAATAAATGGATATATGCACCTACAAACATACACAAAACACGTACAACGTATAAATAGATATTAAAAATCAGAACATATTAACAATAATTAAAAATATTTAAATATACTTTTTTTTAGGGCATCTCAAATTTAATTTAACATAATATCACACTTGGTAAAACTACATATGCAGTGAAAAATAATAAGTACTTACATTAATTATGAGTTTTTCCTGGTCACCATAAAATATATATAAAACAGGAAACAAACAGATAAAATCGTTGGGTATTAAATTAGTGTACTTATGTAACATATATACACATATATATATCACTTATAAAGGTACAATTAATTATCAGACTGTAATGCGTGTAATGGTAATGACACGAATGTGAATCTTTCTAAACGTTAAAGTATGCAAAACACATGAGAAGGGATAAAAACCATCATAGATAAAAGAGAAAAAAAAACGATTATTTGCAATAATGGCAAGGACTGATTATTTGTTTAATATTTCGTAAATAATGCATTTTAAATTATAGCTATTTTTTACCTAACTTATTAATAAGATTAAAATAACACGCGTTTAAGTTCTCAATGTCTTTCCTTGAATTAACTGACTTAATTTTCTTTATATTGACCATTTCTTGAAATTTTCTCTTTTCAAGATTATGCTGTCTACCTACTATTGTTGTTTCATCAAAATTAAATTCGTGATTTAAACATTTGCAGTGTTCTACTAGTGATGTTGTGTTTATTTTATTTTTGTTTTTAACGTCTCTCATGTGCTCTTTCTTTCTGGTTTTTAAGTATCTACCTGTTTGGCCTATATAACTTTTTTCACAATCCTTGCACGGTATTTTGTATATGACATCTGACTGTAATTCTTTTGGTGTTTTCACTTTTAAATTTGTAAAGAAATTTTTCTTTGTCGTATTTTCACTCTTAAATGCAACATTAATTTTATCCGTGGAAAGTACCTTCCTTACTTTCTCAGAAAGATTTTTAACATATGGTAATTTGTAATATGTTTTTGTGTCTGAAGGTGAGGATCTAGTTGATAAGCTGTTATTATTGTTATTTATTATTCTGTTAATTAGTGAAATTGGGTATTGATTTTTTTATTAGATAATTTTTTATTAGTTGTAAATTTTTATTGTGAAATTGTGGGCTTGATAAATGAATTGCTCTATATTTTAAGTTATTAATGATGTTTAATTTGTTTTTAATAGAATGTTCGGAGTTAAAATTTAAAAATCTCTCTGAGAAAGTGGGTTTGTGGTACCAGTCCACGAGTAATACATTATCAGTTGTTCGTATAACTTCAACATCTAAAAAGGATAGTCTATTGTTATTTTCAATTTCTATTGTAAATTGTAACTTTTCATGGAAGCTGTTAAACACGTTTAATAGTTCTTCTATTTTTGTTTTAGGTATTACCAGAAAAATATCATCCACATACCGTTTAAAAATAGGTACTTCAAAAGACAATTTGCTTAAGCAGACTTCTTGTAAGTGAGACATGACCAAATCTGAACAAACAGGAGACATACAATTCCCCATACCTAGACCATATATTTGCTTAAAAAATTCCCCATTAAAGTTGAAATAACTGCTTTCGGTGCAAAAATTAAATACTTCTAAAAATATTTCTAAAGAAATTGTTGTATGGTTTTCAATCAAATGCCATCTATCTTTTATAATGTTAATCGTTAAATCAATGGGTATGTTTGTAAATAGTGATATCACATCCAGGGATACCAATATATAGTTGTCTGGAACTGTTTGTCTTTTAATGAATTCAGCAAATTCAAAAGAATTTTTAACATATTTTTCATCTTTTGTAAAAGCAAAATTTAAAATATTACTGACATATTTTGTTAAATTGTACACTGGAGAACCTATGAAGCAAACAATGGGTCGTAGTGGTAAATTTGGTTTATGTATTTTGGGTAAAAAATACATTTTCGGAAAAATTCCTGTGTTGCATTTAAGTACTCTCACTTGATTTTTGTCAATAGCTTTATGGTTAAATAATTTATCTACTAATTTATTGTTTTTATTTTGTATGGTAATAGTTGGGTCTTGGGTTAACATTTGGTAAATAGATTGATCATTGAGAATACTGTAAGCTTTGTTGTCGTAATCATTTTTTCCTAAGACCACAGTAGTGTTACCTTTGTCTGCTTTTGTTACAATTATATTATCTTTGTTATTTTTAAGGAAAAGTGTCGTATCTTTTATGTCTTTCATTATATTTTTATTGTACTTTTTATTAATATTAGATAGTGAATTGTTATTTGTGAAATTTGTTAGAATGTTAATTACTTTATTTCTTTTTTCATTACGTTCTTCCTCTATTTCGTGTTTATTAATAATATATTCTGTATCAATTAAAATATTTTCAAGAGGAAAGTTATTTTCTGTATAAGGTAGATTAAATTTATCACCTAAGCTTAATGAATACTGTGTATTATTTGGAATTTCGATGTCACTATAATTAATGAACCACTTTTTTTCTATATTATAGTTGTTTTGTGTGTTTCTCTGCTCTCTAATCAATTTGTTAAGTTTTAGTATTTGTTTTCGTTTTTTCTCATTGAAAATTTTTTTATAATAAATATTTTCACTGTTATCAAATCTTTCAAATATGTTTTTGGATACTGTCTGTAATATTAATTGTTTTGTAATATGTAACGAATTTTTGATTTGTCTTACCTTCCAATATGAGTAGTTGATTTCAATATTTAAAATTTTTTGTTGAAATGTTGAGAGTGCCTTAAAACAAGTATTTACAAAAGGATTGTCTTCATTAAGTAAAAAATGTATACACTTGGACGTATGTAGTATGTGAGGCGGTAAAATTTGTTTTCTTCTGCAATTTGTTAAAAACTTTGAGTGATTTTCATAATTAGCCAATTTTTTAGTAAGGTTTGCCCACATCTTAAATTGTTGAGTAATATCATCACCATACTGATAACGAATATCTTCTAAAAAACCCATAATGTTATATCTATCCTGTGTCAATGATATCCCAATTTCTTCTTATGTAATAGAAAAGTTTTTAGACCGACTTATTAATTGTTGGAAAATTTTTTGGGTAAGGGTCCTTATTTTGAGAAAAACTACTTTTTTAACTTGCCGACGTTTCGGTAATTTTTATTACCATCTTCAGGGCACTGTAAGATATAAAATTATGATGTGTAACACTTGTAAAAACTGTAAATAAAAAAAAGTGTATATAATATAACATGTGGTACAAACAATAAAAAAAAGTTATTAAATAAATAAATGGATATATGCACCTACAAACATACACAAAACACGTACAACGTATAAATAGATATTAAAAATCAGAACATATTAACAATAATTAAAAATATTTAAATATACTTTTTTTAGGGCATCTCAAATTTAATTTAACATAATATCACACTTGGTAAAACTACATATGCAGTGAAAAATAATAAGTACTTACATTAATTATGAGTTTTTCCTGGTCACCATAAAATATATATAAAACAGGAAACAAACAGATAAAATCGTTGGGTATTAAATTAGTGTACTTATGTAACATATATACACATATATATATCACTTATAAAGGTACAATTAATTATCAGACTGTAATGCGTGTAATGGTAATGACACGAATGTGAATCTTTCTAAACGTTAAAGTATGCAAAACACATGAGAAGGGATAAAAACCATCATAGATAAAAGAGAAAAAAACGTATTTGCAATAATGGCAAGGACTGATTATTTGTTTAATATTTCGTAAATAATGCATTTTAAATTATAGCTATTTTTTACCTAACTTATTAATAAGATTAAAATAACACGCGTTTAAGTTCTCAATGTCTTTCCTTGAATTAACTGACTTAATTTTCTTTATATTGACCATGTGGTCTTAGGAAAAAAATGATTACGACAACAAAGCTTACAGTATTCTCAATGATCAATCTATTTACCAAATGTTAACCCAAGACCCAACTATTACCATACAAAATAAAAACAATAAATTAGTAGATAAATTATTTAACCATAAAGCTATTGACAAAAATCAAGTGAGAGTACTTAAATGCAACACAGGAATTTTTCCGAAAATGTATTTTTTACCCAAAATACATAAACCAAATTTACCACTACGACCCATTGTTTGCTTCATAGGTTCTCCAGTGTACAATTTAACAAAATATGTCAGTAATATTTTAAATTTTGCTTTTACAAAAGATGAAAAATATGTTAAAAATTCTTTTGAATTTGCTGAATTCATTAAAAGACAAACAGTTCCAGACAACTATATATTGGTATCCCTGGATGTGATATCACTATTTACAAACATACCCATTGATTTAACGATTAACATTATAAAAGATAGATGGCATTTGATTGAAAACCATACAACAATTTCTTTAGAAATATTTTTTAGAAGTATTTAATTTTTGCACCGAAAGCAGTTATTTCAACTTTAATGGGGAATTTTTTAAGCAAATATATGGTCTAGGTATGGGGAATTGTATGTCTCCTGTTTGTTCAGATTTGGTCATGTCTCACTTACAAGAAGTCTGCTTAAGCAAATTGTCTTTTGAAGTACCTATTTTTAAACGGTATGTGGATGATATTTTTCTGGTAATACCTAAAACAAAAAATAGAAGAACTATTAAACGTGTTTAACAGCTTCCATGAAAAGTTACAATTTACAATAGAAATTGAAAATAACAATAGACTATCCTTTTAGATGTTGAAGTTATACGAACAACTGATAATGTATTACTCGTGGACTGGTACCACAAACCCACTTTCTCAGAGAGATTTTTAAATTTTAACTCCGAACATTCTATTAAAAACAAATTAAACATCATTAATAACTTAAAATATAGAGCAATTCATTTATCAAGCCCACAATTTCACAATAAAAATTTACAACTAATAAAAAATTATCTAATAAAAAATCAATACCCAATTTCACTAATTAACAGAATAATAAATAACAATAATAACAGCTTATCAACTAGATCCTCACCTTCAGACACAAAAACATATTACAAATTACCATATGTTAAAAATCTTTCTGAGAAAGTAAGGAAGGTACTTTCCACGGATAAAATTAATGTTGCATTTAAGAGTGAAAATACGACAAAGAAAAATTTCTTTACAAATTTAAAAGTGAAAACACCAAAAGAATTACAGTCAGATGTCATATACAAAATACCGTGCAAGGATTGTGAAAAAAGTTATATAGGCCAAACAGGTAGATACTTAAAAACCAGAAAGAAAGAGCACATGAGAGACGTTAAAAACAAAAATAAAATAAACACAACATCACTAGTAGAACACTGCAAATGTTTAAATCACGAATTTAATTTTGATGAAACAACAATAGTAGGTAGACAGCATAATCTTGAAAAGAGAAAATTTCAAGAAATGGTCAATATAAAGAAAATTAAGTCAGTTAATTCAAGGAAAGACATTGAGAACTTAAACGCGTGTTATTTTAATCTTATTAATAAGTTAGGTAAAAAATAGCTATAATTTAAAATGCATTATTTACGAAATATTAAACAAATAATCAGTCCTTGCCATTATTGCAAATAATCGTTTTTTTTCTCTTTTATCTATGATGGTTTTTATCCCTTCTCATGTGTTTTGCATACTTTAACGTTTAGAAAGATTCACATTCGTGTCATTACCATTACACGCATTACAGTCTGATAATTAATTGTACCTTTATAAGTGATATATATATGTGTATATATGTTACATAAGTACACTAATTTAATACCCAACGATTTTATCTGTTTGTTTCCTGTTTTATATATATTTTATGGTGACCAGGAAAAACTCATAATTAATGTAAGTACTTATTATTTTTCACTGCATATGTAGTTTTACCAAGTGTGATATTATGTTAAATTAAATTTGAGATGCCCTAAAAAAAAGTATATTTAAATATTTTTAATTATTGTTAATATGTTCTGATTTTTAATATCTATTTATACGTTGTACGTGTTTTGTGTATGTTTGTAGGTGCATATATCCATTTATTTATTTAATAACTTTTTTTTATTGTTTGTACCACATGTTATATTATATACACTTTTTTTTTTATTTACATTTTTTACAAGTGTTACACATCATAATTTTATATCTTACAGTGCCCTGAAGATGGTAATAAAAATTACCGAAACGTCGGCAAGTTAAAAAAAGTAGTTTTTCTCAAAATAAGGACCCTTACCCAAAAAAATTTTCCAATAAAAAATTATCTTTTAATTGCTGCGTAGGTAGGAGAAAACACGATTTACTGAAAGTCAAATTTTTGGCAATAAATTCAGAAAAGAATTATTATCTCTAAAACGGCTTGAGATAGGTATAGGGAAATATTAATAAAAGTTATTCAGAAAGAGACGACGATCCAGAAAATGCAAAAATATACAGGGTATTCCATTTAAAATAACGAAGATGTTGCCAGTTTTACGTATAAGTGGCAACACCGCACTTTCGAAAATATTTTAGTTGGAGAGATCATACACGATTATCTTGGTAACCAAAATTTCAAAGCAATCGGTTGATCCATTCTCCATATACTTCTAATACTCCACCCACCGTGGCTCACCCTGTATATATATATATATATATATATATATATATATATATATATATATATATATATATATATATATATATATATATATATATATATATATATATATATATATATATATATATATATATATATATATATATATATATATATATATATATATATATATATATATATATATATCTCACGTATAGAGGTACAATTATCAGACTATAGCGTGTAATGGTAATGGCACGAATGTGAATCTTTCTAAACGTTAAAGTATACAAAACACATGAGAAGGGATAAAAACCATCATAGATAAAAGAGAAAAAACCGATTATTTGCAATAATGGCAAGGACTGATTATTTGTTTAATATTTTGTAAATAATGCATTTTAAATTATAGCTATTTTGTACCTAACTTATCTTTTAATAAGTTATGAAATAATGATTAAGAAAAACATTATTTTGGTTTAAGGTCGGACCTGTCATTTCTTTTTTGAAATACTTTTATGATAGTAAAGCATCATGTTTTGGCGTTTTAATTACTCAAAGGTGAGTAATTTTATTAATTTGACAATAAAAATAGTTTTTTAAATTTTACCTCATGGAATTTTCTATAAAATTCAATTTGTGATAAAAAAGGAAACATATAAAATTAAATGCGGAAGTGTATAAAGTATGCTATTTAGTTTATTTTTACCGCTGTTTTCAAATATCTAAACAGATTTTCAAAATTTTGTTAACAGAATGTTGTTTTTGGAATATACCAAATTGATATTTTTTTATGAAAGCTGACCTGCATTTCCACTTTGGTTAATAGGTTAATCGATTCGGTAAAGTAAGTAAAACATACCTACTGAATAGCAAATTCTTATACAGGGGGGTTCGCATACTGTGGCTTAAGAAAGAAATAGGCACAATCGATAAACAATTGATAACGGAAGTTGTTAGACTATTTAACCATGGGTTTTTTGGAACCACCTAGGTGGTATCCCACATCCACAATTAAAGTATGTACATTTCCCTATGAGACACCCTGTATATATTGTTTAGTTTGATACAATTTAATTTCCAGCTTCTTGCTATATTTATGTGAGTATATTCCATAAAAGGTAATAGCTTTTGAGACCTTGTAACAAAAAACTGGAATCTTATTATCTATATAAGAAAATGTTCAATATTTTTTTTATTACAAACGATATCGTTGAGGCACATAACAAATCTGTGGTTAAAAAAGGTCTCGAAAATAAACGATTGAGAAAACAGGAGTATATTTTTCTTAGAAATTGCATCATCTTTCTTGTGGCTTGGTGATATACATTGGATGTTCGGTTTTATATTGCCCACTCATTCACTTGGCTTTGATTTGATTGCAAATCTTTCGAGCTGCTATCTGTTACATATCGCAAACTGAGAATTTTTTTATTTTTATTTTTCAGTACATGTATGGATCCTTTTTTTACCTATTTACCGACATAATATTTTCATACGTAGACAAATTTAGCAAACTCGCATATGAACTAGTACATATGTATCCGATTATAACTTCTATGTTTATACTATAGATATATTAAATATTAATTAATGTATGTTTTTATAGTAATAAAAAAAAAAAAAAAAAAATATGAAATAAATGTTAAACATTAAAATGATATTACTTTTCTAACCCTTCTGTTCTAATCAAAATTTTTAGTTGACTCTGCTGGAGAATATACCAAACGTTCCACTGAAGACTTTACTGTATCTGAAATATTAAGAGGTCTTACTTAAATGGCACATCCTATTATAAATATTTTTAAGTCCTTTAGTACCGTGCAGTGATCCAAAAAAATTTTTTTTGATCACTGTACTGTATATTTTTATTTAACATATCGTGCTATCTTGGGTACTAATGGTGGCAAAGGAATATAATTTTGAATGCTGAAACAAGTGAGATTTCTTTGAAATATACAAATCTACATCACTGCAATAAAAGTAACATATCAACAAAACAGTTGATGCTTTGTAGGTACCTACTTTATATTATTTCATGAAGAATGAATGAGTGACTACTTTATTAATTTTCAATATAATTCTCTAAAAACCTGGACAGTACATGTGACGAACCTGGTGATAGTGTTGCCAGAGGAAAGAATAGGACAGTACTGATTTTCAAGACTTTTGTTCAGAATTTTTAATAGTATAATCACTTTTTTAAGTGTTCTGAACACATGTACTGCCACTAACTGAGATTTTCTATTTTGAGAGCTTTCAGCCAACTTTCTCTTCTCACCAGATTCTCGGGAAATCTGAAAATAAACACATTTTTTAATAACAACCTTTAAAATTGAGTTAAAAAAATATCAACAGACTTTAAAACATCTACACATTGTGAACTACCTTAAGAATGAACTTTCCATTCAAGATAAAATATATATTTTTGTATAAATATCTTTTTTTAATAAAATGTGGATTTTTTACTGTTCAAATGGAATCAAATTATTCCTTTTTTATTTTTTGTAAAGCTAACATTAGCTAACGTTGATGAAAACAACTAAAATACTTATCAGACAATGTCGTCGTAAAATAATTGACGCATATTGTTTCCGGGTGCTGTAAAAACATCTTAATGGCAAATTCTAATTCTAAATTTAATAACGTTTTTAATTTTTTTCTATGTCGATTAGTTATTGTTTTATTCATAACAACTTCTTGTTCTTCTATGGCACCATAGAGCGAAAAGATTAGCAAATTTGCCAAATTTAAACATACCTTCTATTTCACAAGCGGTGGGGGTCCAATTTGAAGCAACCTGTATAATAATAATTGTACCTAGTGATGGGTAGCCGGAAATTTCGCCCCACGGAGAAATATCCGGCTTCCAGAATATTTCTGAGAGTGAGTTTGTGTGTTTTAAAGAAGTGGTATATTTTATTTATAAAAATATTTTAAACAGTTTTTAGATAAATACATATTGAATTTAATAGATATCCAATGTATCAAAGTTTATAATTCTACCTTCACTCGTTTTGGAGATATTTAGAGAAAACCATTGTCGTGACTCTCCCTTTTGGGGCAGAGTTACACTCTTTTGGGAAGCATCTTTGTTTATGGGAACTCTTTTTGTTATTTTTGGTCGTAGAGTTTGCTGGAGATTTGCACGCTAATTTCGGGATACACTTATTTTCAGTGAATAAATTTGGTTAATAAGAGATAGCAATTAGCAAATATATTGAACATATCCTTAAAAACACATTTTTCCCAGAAACATGATAAAACTGATATCACAATATTTTAAGTCAAACCTAGAAGAAGCATTCCATGAGTACATTTTTCCATTATTGTCACAAAATATGATCTCTCTATTGATTAAGTACCTATAGAATACAGAAAATATCAAATAACTGTGATCAATGTATTTTAAATATACCAAGGTTTGATCACACCTCAAAAAGAAATAACCTCTTTCACCTAGTCGATATGAAGAATCTTCAGCTGCTTTATTCACTTAGAAGACGCAGATGCAGATGCACAATGGTCCAAAATCAGAAAAAAGTTGACAAAAATCTGATTATTGTCATCGTTATTATTGCCTATGGAAAAAAAGTTTTAAAGAAAAGTTGTGTGGTTATGACTGAATTTTGTTAAAATACTATCAAAAGTACAGTAGCATACAGATTTCAGGGGATATAAATAATAATATATTTTTTTAAAAGGGATACCCTGTATATTATTAAATTTTTGGAATCATCCTTTGTTCCTAATTTCAAAAATATACCTTATGTTACCCCTACCATATACCGTTTTTGAGTTATTAAACGTCGAATATCTTAGTTAAACTAGTAACTGTAAATATAGAAAAGTTAACATTATTAAAGTGAGCTATGAAAATGACAACTATTATGTTTGATAAGTGACATTTCTTTCTCTACAATTGCAAGGGAACCAGGGACGTTATAAATTGATCGCTATCTCATAAAGTGGAATCGAAGAACTGTTGCTAATATTGAGAAAGACCGCTACTATCGCAACCCCATTTTACTAACAGTACTAAACTTCTTACTGTTTCAGAAGAAAGAGATAATATTACGAGTTTTTGCATTTTGGGAAACCGTATGATCCAGAAGGACTTGTACTTGAACTTCCGCGGACTGTTCTGTTACTGTTAGGGTGTCAATTGAAGGATAACATCGAGGCTTGGCCTATAAAACTTTGTAGTAGGAGGGGTAGATATCCGCATGTTTTTCTTTAGCTTGCTGTCTAATAAACATGTACTGACGTTTCGTTAATTTGGCTTCGACAGTTAAAGAATCCGCCTCATCTGGCGTTAACGGGACTAAGTCTTCTTATTTTTGTGCAGCATGCCAGGCCTTACGAATTTTCTTTGCTCGAGTTGGTGTCGTAAACACAGCTTCAGTGGTTATTTTGGCTTCTGAATCTCTTCACTTAGATTTCAAAGCCACTTTCGCAGCGTAAGTGAGTTCTTCCGCTTCAAACTTTGTCGACAATTTTACAGCCCATCGCCTCTTGGTCCTCGAACTACCTTCTTCAAATGTTACCTTGGGTCGACCACGACCCGATGACTTACTTGGTTCAGCACTTGACTTCATCAGTTTCCTCCAGTTCTTTTTCTTTGTTAACATCAAAATTGCTGTCAAGCCACTTTCCATGCTTCTGACGGAATCTTTTTCGATTGCGATTGCATTTGTTCAATCTTGAAAAAACTTCACACAGATTTCACGAGATTCTTCCGATAAGAAGTCAAATAGTTCTCTTCTTGTAGGCATTCTAAAATAAAAAATAAAAAGTTGGTGGTTTCTTAAGCTAGGTTAGTTCAGGGTGGGGGCGATGCAATCGCTTTAATATATACGACAAGTGCAATGGAACAACTTCGAGTAAAAATGCATTTTACTGCGGCATAGAGAAATACCTAGAGTATATTTTATAATGAAAACCTCCATGGTTTTTAATGGCAACCTCTCCTAATAAAGGTCTAATAAAAGTTACAAAATGCCAAAGAAGTTAGGTTTATATAAAATAATAAAATCAAGTGCTTCAAAATAAAATTTGTGGGAATATTTTATATGCAAATAAAGTACTTGTAAATAAAGTACTTGCCTTAAGATTTTTCTTGTAAAAATTACAAACCAAAAGCATAAATATTTGAAGTACAATCACACGCTGCAATCTGAAAGCAAAGTGAAGTAAAATCGTGGTTTAACAATTATTCATTTTTGAGGGGTCACCTCAGGTAGATTTCTCTTACAAAAGGGTTGATATTCCGGAAAATATTATCTGAGATATACCCTAATGTACCCTTGGAATGTAAAAGCTGTATAACATACTTATAGAATTTGAATTTTGTCAACTTTTTATTTATTTCGGATCACTGTGAGATGGAGAGAATCTGAAATGACCGCCTTTTGCATTTGACCTGCCAACCAGTCGATTGATGTTTGACAGACAGATATAGTCTCTGAATTTTGAGAGCAGAGGCTAATTAGACAGTCATCACTGTACATCGCTTTAGAACGACCATCTTGACCGAGTAGGGTGGGTACAGTACTTACAACTCATGCTTATACTGGAGCATATTCGTTTTTGCTTCTCCTTTAAAGTGATATTTGTTTCATCTGATGCCGTGAACTCGATGCCATACATCACCTTGGTCTGATGGTCGAGGAGAACTACATTAGGTTTAGTTCCAAACAAATGCAATGAACTGCGAAAGTGCGAAAAAGCACAAGAGACACAAAAATTGCGTTCCAGCAGTATAAATTGCCAACTAATTCCCGACTAGTTGAGTTTAGACATGCACAATGCGCATTCAAAAAGTTCATCAAACTGTTTGAAATTTTCTGCTGGAACAAACCTAATATAGCACTCGTAATAATCTCATGATTCGGAAAGTTTCAAATTTATATTAAATACCCAACAAAAACAAAAACTTAATTGAACATATTAAAATTATTTAAGTATATTTTCCAATAAGTTTCTTTGAACAACTATTTCGTTAAAATCCTGTTGATCTTAGTAGTAATATTTTATTTTTTTAATTTGGTTAAGATTGAATAAAAAATATTCCAGAGGCTTTAAATATAAAATGGATGCTTTAGTTAAATGTTTATTTTTCCTATTCTATTGCATTAGTTTTAAATTTCTTTATATACTATCGAAGCTCCAATACTATTTACCTTTTAAATACTTCAATTGAACAGAAATTACACTTTGGAAATAAGTGAGATTTTCTACGGCAATTGTTTTTAACGTCTTGTAGTTTTATTCATATATCTGACCTATTCTGTGTTACAAAATCCTTACTGTGTAAACAAAGAGTACCTAGTTAAGTTTACCTAAAAGCCATTCTCGGATTCATTTAAATTAACAGATTTCTTTAAAGACAAGCTGAAGCAATTAAGCAAACATAATACCGCTAATTGCAAAACTGCTTTTTTATTTAATAAAACGATATGAAGATTGAAGAGGTCTATATTCATAGAGTATATTAATATTACCTCAAATATTTCAAACAAGTTTTAAGATTAATACATCTTATTTATAGGATAAGCTAGCTGTCACTATAAGAAAATTAATTAGCGAGAATATAAATAAAAATTACTACGGTCTGTGACCATAATTTTATATTCTTCGTGTTATTTCTACATGCGACCATGCAAAAGAAATATACGAAAACACAAAATTACCGCCACAGTAATTTTCATTTATGTTTCTCATTTAGAATCATTATTTTTCTTAATTTTGATGTAGAAGAAGATACCACTTTTTGAAAATTGAGCGTTTGCGGCTAACGTAGACTCTTAATAGTAAGACTACATTCATATACATATGTTTATAAATTTTGGGAGTAATTATCATTAAATAAAACCAGTTACGTTTATATATAATACACAGCGGGACGCTGAAATTATTAAACTTTGGTATAACAGAGAATTCTAAAAGTTCGCCAATCAAGATAAATATCATGGGGACAGTAAGGGCCAAACGAGCCTAAATATGTCTACAGCAACGAAAGCCCGAGGTCTTAATCAAAGTTCAATTCTGTGTGACACGAACTGACAATAATGCCACATGCTACATTTTATTGCTTTTTGTCCTCTCTGGCCACTTCCATCCTCTCTTTTAACAATTCACAGTTTACAGTGTGCACCCATAAAATGTAAGGTGAAAGACATAATATGGTGACTTTTATTACAATTAATCTTTATTTATTTCTTTATTTAGAAACACTAACTCAATTAAAATAAGTAATTTATTTATTTATTTATTTATTGGAGAAAGGAACCCGACGAACTCGAAAGTATTCACAAAATAGTTAACAAAAATAAATGTGCTTGATTAATTATGCTTACAAATAATATAAATTTCCCTAACACATATTTCATATAAATAATATTGCTTTTGGTTAGTGTAAATTTAACAAAAAGAGTTTGGATTCAGGAAATGTAACTTTAAAATATTATGGAAGGGTTTTAAAGATATAGAGAAAGTATCAACTGATATGGTTTGTAACAATATTATAAGTAGAGATGCTCACCTGTGGCCTATTATTTTCAAATAAACATTGCATTGTGAAAAAAGCATTGGATGTATTAATAAAGGAAGAAATCATCATTGTGATATTGTCATATATTTCGATTTACAAATAAATGAAAGAAATAACAGATAAAAAATTGATAATTACAATTGTAAGAAAGGTCTATATTAAATTAGAATTCATATAGACTTGCATTAATTAAAGTGGACACACTTGACTCTTACAAGGAATATTTCAGTCGCATAGACTTAAATGATGACATCAAATTCTGATAATTTGTTAATAACAAAAGAAACAATAATGGCGTGCCAAATAACATGACATATAAAGATCACAGGCCAACATTTAGTTTGAAAAAAAGCACCGGACGCTACCTATTTACTCAGGGAGTTTTGGGGTCGCTGATTCCGATGCCGAGGTCAGTTAAGATTCAAGGTTATTTGAAGGTCAAACTAAGAAAAGGTGGTTGAAAAAATGTGAAAAACTTCGTACATAGGTCTCTGAGGCCGAATCCGGTGTTCGCTTACCCTTAACAGGCATTCAGATCTCATTTCAAGGTCATTCTGAGGTCATTTTAAGGTTAATTTGAGAAAAACAGAAGAGAAGCTGTCAAGAAATCTGAAAAAATTCATACATAGGTTTTTGCCCAATTGCGCAAAACGAAGTGTACGAACATAATCGAGACCACAGAATTAGATCAGCTGTTTATATTTTCTTTGTGTTTTGTGTTTACAATTAGTATTATAATATAGTTTTGAATCCAAATATGTTTTTTTCCCGCGTGATGGAGATGTAATTAAATATTTATTTTGATATGTCGTATATCATTACATTTTTTGTTGAGTTGTTTATTTTTTCTTTTAAGTTATTTAACTTCTTCTGTAAGTTTGGAGAAATCTTTGTGATTTTTTTTATTTTGTTAGAGTTTATTTTAGCAACGTTATATGTATGACATTGGTAAATATGATTATATAAATAAAATGTTCCTTTCATGTGAATTTTACCTTATTTTAGATTAGTTGAACAAGTTTATAAGAGTAAAAGTTCACTGAGAACAACTAAACAGATACCGTTTACTTTTTCTGCCAGCTAATAGATGGCGCGCAAAAATTTTCGCGCTATTTCAATTAGACTAATACATTTCGGTTGACTATCTTTTGTACCACATTTTCAGTCAATTTTACTTTTCTCCTCATCTATTTCCATCAAGATTAAATCTATTAAAATTTCTTCACAAATTTATTACCGGAAATTTCTTTGAGGTGGCCTCACTGAGTCGCCGTCGCTAAGTCCTTCCTCACATATTACATATATAATTTCGTGTATAATTATCTGCGACCGACGACCCCTCACAGGTGCGAGTTTTACATGCAAAAGTTTAACTTGTAAGGAAAAAAAACGGTGGGAAATTACTATTTATTAATATAGTATTAAGTTTTAACTCATCCCTAGAATATCGCCCAGAATTCCTATTTCTAATTATAACATAACACTGCAAAATATGTCGATCTATTTATCTTCAATGTAGCCTCGATCAAAAGCCTACAACTGTGGAATGTACTCACATTTATTATAAAACGTTGTCCAAAAAGTTTGATACAAATGGAAAACTTTTTCATTAATGATTTCTCGTAAAATTTCTTTCTTGAGAAAAGTTGGTGCATGGTCCTAAATTAAATAGGTACTGGTTACAAAAATTTGTATTAGTTCGAGTGCTTATGCCAATAAAATTAAATTATTTGATATTGACTCAAGACTAAACTACCCTTATTATTTAAGAACATTTTTATTTTAAAATATGTTTCTATTTCCAAGTTATGAACAAATAGAAAAAAAATAAAATTTCGTCTTTATTGCTTTTTGCTCCCGAACTAAATCGATGACTAACATTCTCTTGAGGGAAATATATTCAATTCAACAACACATCAACCAAACAAACCTATAACAGTTTACTTTATTACAATTTTAAAGTTGATCATTTGCCCAAATAACTGTTTTGGAGACAAAAGACATCGATCTTGTTTCAAACTTCTTGGACCACGTTGTTTGTATATTTCAGTAATTATTAATCTTTTATTTTCAATAATATTATCTGGAGTATTCATATTTCAATTATGTATTTGTATATTGGATAAATATTTCATGTAATTTATTTTTTGTGTTATGTCCATTCAATATTTGTCAATAAACTGTGAAATGGTGTATGTTAAATAAATAAACCAATTAATTAATAAATAAAAAAGAGCGACTGTTCATTAATAATGCTTTATACCTACGTAAATAATTGTCTTTAATTTATTATAGCATTAATATAAATATGATTTTAAAAATATATAATGTTTCTAAAAACATTTTTATGTAAACATTATTTCATGTAACTCTATATCTAACATTTAAACTTCTTAAATTATTTAGATCCCTTGAGAATTATCGTCGAAATAAAAATGTATCTCAATGCTGCATTTGCTTTTGTTTGCTATAAATAAGTGCTGTACTTGGTATTCAGGACATCAGTATCACTTGTAATATTTATTATTTTATCATTTTTTGTGAAAATGAGGTTCATACTTTTTTCAGTGCTGCTTTATGGATATTTTATTTGTTTTATATCATATTTTTTATAGATTACGAAACTGAATAAAGTTTAATTCTATTTTAAGTATAAAACAATTTCATTTCTTTTCAGAAGGCATGAAGGCGACAAAAACAAGTTTTTTCTTTCCATTTTATTGCATAGCACTTTTAGTATTACCGGCAGTAGTAGCTGTAACCTTGAAAGAATTTCAGGCCATGGGCGGCGTCTAATCGCGTATATTATAGGTATTCAAAAATTATTAATTACATAAAAAAAAACATTAGTATGTCTAGTGATGTGAGCTTGGATATACGACACGGTCACAATGAAAATGACTATCATGTTATTTTGCACTGTGACGAAATTGTCACTTGTGCTAAATATTAATATGACGACGTCATTTTAGTTATGACGGTCAAAACAAGCCAATTTCTGCTTTTGTCGAATGTATCAGTGGAAGAATCAGATTAATTATTACTGAATTAAAATAGTTACGTTTCACCAATTGCTGATTTTTTTAGTTACAATTTTAAAATGCTTTGTTTATTTGATTATACAGGGATTATTTATTACGAGCAGTACCATATACAAACTTCAGCTCATTTCTATTTTAAAGCTGTGTTTTCACCAGATTCAACTTAAATCTATAAATCGCTGTTATAATTTTTCTGTCCGTAATATCGAAAAACAGAGACATATGATTCATCCTAAATACCATACAGATTTAATATATAATTATACAGGCAATCAATATTGATGCGTACTTTTTCATTAATAGGAAATACGATTATATAGTTTCATAAAATGGCACCAAATAAAATGTTCGTATTTCTTATTAATAAAGAAAATAGGCTTCAGTATTACCTGTAATTTTATGTATAAAATCCATATGGTATTTAAGATGAATCATGTCGTGTTCTCATTTTCCGTTCTCATCAATAGATAAATTTTAATAGCGATTTACAGTTTTCATTTGGTGATCCTTGCGACGAAGGTGTGCTAACGCTGCCTTAAGCTGCCTTTTAAAGACATCAAGACATTGAATTGTTTTATTTATAATAGTTTTTACATAATTTGGAGTTAGTAATATAATAATATTTTATTATGTTTTATTTCTGTATAGTAACCGTCATTTTACATCACTAAGTATGTCGATTTCAAAAAAAAACTTTTTTTGGTTATTTAGATAAATTATTTTAAAGTAAAATGCGGTTATAGTAGAAGGTCAAAATCATCAAAGTAGGCGGATCTTCTTAAAATGTTGCATATAAGTATAATTTATTAATGTGAATATTTTTCCATACCGACATTTGGCTGTCTTTACAGAAAATATACTTTACATAACAAGAAAGTAGTTTTTGCTTATCTACCATAGCCTACGTGATTATAAATAAAACAAAAATACACCAAAAATTTATTTTCAAATAACCAGGGATGAACCCTCAAATTGCAAAATAAAAAATATAAAGTTTGAAGTCCATATCACCTATTATGAACTCAATCAGCGGGGGATACACTGTATATGTATATTTTTTGTTCTGATGTTATATTTTTTTACGAGCTTCACTATATTATTTTTCTGTTTTCATTCTTTGTTGTGATATAGGTTTTTTAATATTCAGTTATTGTTCTGTTTTGTATAGTAATTATTATTATAATTTTTTTTCTTAACTGTTTTCAAAATTAACAGTGTTTTTGTTGCGTTTTATTTTCTTTTTTTTTCAATTTGTGGCAACTTTTAGTTATTTTGTATATTTTCATGAGGTAATAATTATTTTAATCAATGCTTACTTTGATATGATGCATATATTTATATTGTAAGTGGTTCGCCTTTTTCTAATTTATTCACCTGCTTACTATATGCGACGCCTCTGGCAGAACAAGTTAGATTGCGGCAACTCGTAAGCTGGTCTGTTTACGATGTGTCCGCCAATCAGAACTAGCGAATGACCGCCATTTAATACCCTACCACAGTTATAATATGTTGGACCTGCGGCTCACAAGCAAACAGTGAAGTAAACACTGATTTTACAATACGAACTGACTGCGGCTACACTGAATAGTGTACGGATTTGCCCATTCATAAACACGTTTTCAAGGTAAAAGTTACTACTGCCGTTAACTTTATTTATAATAAAACACATTATTTTCATTTACTTATTATTTTTTAATCATAAATTTTCTATCTTAGGTGATAATGTTATTGAAATTATCGAAATAGGTCAATTATTAAAAGGCCAATTTTTGTCTCTCTAATCATCTAACCAGTTCCCATATATTCTACATCAGATTCATATAAGGCCCGTTAATTATACTTAATATTTAGTGTCAATATTATGACGATTATTATTTCCTTTTTTGTTGAAAACAAGCAGATAGAAACATTAGGCTGCCTAAATCAGTCATGCATTGATTCACTAGTAATACTAAAGGCAAAATAACTATTTTGCTAATAGGGCTATGTAGTGTGAATGTGATGTATTCTGGGAATGTTCCGACGTTAGTGACAACTGATAATATTAAGATTTAGATCCTTTCTGACAAAATTTACTAGTTGTCTTTATGTATAAAGATCTTAGTCATTTTTTCGTTTTTTTTTTTTAATTATGTGCTTCTCAATAAGAAAAGGAAAGAAAGTTGAAGAAAATTGTCTGTAGTCCAAACAATCAAGCGCACCTAGCAAAAGTCAAACCATTGTGTTGACAATGTTGTTTATTCGAGTTTTTCTGCACATCTCTTAAATGAACAGCCTATTTCTCCAATTCCCCACCATTAATTCAAGCATATAACTAAATCCTGCTTATAAGTTTACTGATAAATTTCAAAGAATAGTTGTAATTAAGTGTAGACCAAATGACATGGCGCTAAGAAGTGTATTAGATAATAAAAGAAAACTCTCACATAAAACATATTATTAAAATAACAAAATTAAGATGGCACATTTATTTCTTTATTATCTAGGCTGGTTTGTAATAGACGCTTACTTTTAATACCATAATATAGATGTTGTTTTGAAGAATGTTGTGTTCTGGCACATAGCAAATATGAAGCGAGGTTATGACTTTGGTGGTTCTACTGAAAAAATTGAAAGACACATGTACCATCTGTGTTTGAGGTAAATAGTTCGTAAAATTATAGTTATTTTTCTTGTTTTGTGTTTAAGTATATTACAGAGTTTTCAATAGGTGAAAGTTCGATAAGTGTAATTCAAACTTATTTCTTTAGAGTGCACGCCTGCGGTCTGCGGTGTAAAATCGACAAAAGTCAGTCAAAACCTAAATGTTCCTAATTATGAAAGTAAACATGCTTAAAGTTAATATTATGTTATAGTTGTCAAAGAATATGTGATTTAAACTGATCTGTATTATAATAAAATTATTTTATATGTTCTTTGTTTATGTGGAATAAACTTCAAAACAACTAAACCGATTTGTCTGCAGTTTTCACCAAATAATATATCATGTCTACGAGAAGGTTATGGTCTCAGGGAACTCCAAAAAATGGAGAGAGAGTGTCCCAAATTACAATAAACTATATTATCATACAATTAATATTATTATTTCAATAAATATAATGCATTTTTATTCATCAACTTCAACACTAGGTTCATATAAAAGATTTAAAACAGACTGGGAAAATGAAATTGATTTTTTAGGAACCAATTTTCTTAAACTAGTTATATATGGATCAGAAGATACCATAAGCCTTTGATAGGTATCCTTCCATTGCTGCTTTTCTTGAAAACTTTCTTGAAAATTGGGATCTGTAATTTCGAATATCCTTGTTTCGGCTATCTTGGGCATCTTTACTTAACAGACCTATGGCAATTTCCGAGCTCTCAATTATTTTCGGGCCATGTATCAACACCTTGTGTAATGTAGTCGGCATATAAAACCACGAGTATTGCATGATAAAATATTCTGCGGTTTTGATACAAAAAATCTTAAACTTGTTAATGTTAATTTTGAATCCGCTAGACATTACTTTTAATATCGTAGCAAGACGTTCTATAATATTTAAATTTACTCCGGTTATTTCAGCAACCTCTTTTGCGTGTTGAAAAAAAATTCGAGCCGTGTTGCCATCTGTAGACGTTCCTCCACCCTGCCTTGGTTTATCAATATGTAGTCCAAGTTTCTGCCAAAATTCCCTTTGTATGCGTATTTTTTCGGTTGTTACTATTTCTTTATCGCCCGCGCATCTCACTTGCCATTTAGCTACCTTTAGTTTATAGGCTAAGTGTAAATACATTCTGTAAACCTAATCCAGGCATGTAGTGATGATATGCCATATTTAAGGTTTTCTTCAAAGATCGGCTTGTCCATGCAGAATTTTAATCTGTTGAAATCCTTTGATGTTATTCCACAAAGGTAGCAACGCTGCGCAGAGCTCGTATTAGTTAACGCGTTGATCATCTTACCGTCCAGCATTGTCATTTTTAAATTGTGCTTAACAAAACACTCTTCCTCCATTTGAACCTTAGTCGGTATAAGGGAGTCAAGCTGGGCCTGAAAATTATGTGCTTCAAGTCTTGATAGTTCCGGGGTTTCATGAGCCATCTGCAGTTTTAATGGGCGACAATATCTTGACGAGGATGGGCGAGGATTTTGCCAAACACACAAAGTTGAAGAACTTGATTCACCAGATATGACTTGAATCGGCACAACTGAAGTGATCAGCATAGATGTGTCAGAGCTCTCCATATTTTTGAATTTCTGCTTGTATTCGGAATGACTACCGGATCCGTCGCATCCCCATTTTGATATCAGGCAGAGATTTTTTTGCTGATTCTTTGAAAGCGTTTGCAGGACTTCATTCAGTGACAATAATAACCTATCCGTGGTATGGTCCATTAAATTTTGAAGCGGTAGTTCAGCACTAGTTTCCGAGCAAACGATATCTTTAGGGTAGCATCTTCTTTTTGCCTCAATTATTGTCTTGTAATTTGGAAAAAGATTTCAACCCATCTGCATTGCATAGGTCCGCATAGTGTTGTATTGAAATTTTGTCAGCTGCGCCTCAATTAGCAAAGATAATGTTTTGTCAGAGGAAAGTATTGCATGAGTCTCCGGAACTTTGCTGCCAAGTCCGTGATGAGCAACTTCTTTTAATATTTTTGAGGCTTGTAGATCCCCATTTGCACGACACTCTACTTGTGCAGCAAACGCCAGCTCTGCAGGTTTTAACTGCTTCCGAACATACTCTGTCTTTCTACGCTTTGAACGCTCAGTGCATTGTTCAAAATTCTTAGTTGGTCGTCCACCCAGTCTACCATTTTTCTTTCGGACAGGAGTCTCAACAGAAAAAGAGATGTTGGTATCAAACCAGGTCTTATTTCTGCTGATACACTTGGCAAAATTTCGATGTGATGTGATAGCCTATAAGGGTCCTTCTACTTGTGTGTATTTCTTCGTCAGTTGATCATGAGAAAAATGAATTGGATTACTTATTGAAGTTCCGCATATCTGACTGCTTTAAATGGCATTATTGTTCAAGGGGCGCATTCGGTCTCATCTATTTCTGATAGTATTCACAAAAGCAAAATATAATGTCTGTATTAATGCTATTTTCAAAGCGCGGTCCACCGGGAAGCCTCACTTTAACTCTGTTTAAAATTTTAAAGATATTCAAAAAATTATCATCAATAATTTTATTTTTTATTATTATAAAAATAAGCATTTATTATCATATATTCATGGTAAGAAATAATTTATTACCTCCTGCAATAGAATCCATCGTAGAAACACAGTAATTTACAACTAGTATACTTTAAAATTTTAATTCAAAAATCACTTTTAATAAACATAAACGCTTCGCTGATAAGAAACTCGGCATACTGACATAATTTTACAGATAATAAGCCACATCACAAGGTGGACGCGCAGGTGCAGTGTTCCTTGTTTACTCAGGCAGACGGCTAGGCAGGCTAAGACTTGTTTTGTTGACTTATACGTTTTTAGGTTTTGACCGACTTTTGCCGATTTTTCACCTGTGTCTGGGGCAAAGTTTGTAACGTTCTGCAATCCTGGGTGCGAGTTCTGTATCGTTTTGTACGTTGGAGGCGCGGTCTGTCATTATTTTGCACTCTTAAGACCGTAGACGTACCTACGTGAGTACTGTGCGATTTCCAAGTCCAGGTAAAAGGGGACGAGGAAGAGATTAGTACTACTACTACTTGAATGGTAGAAGCCGTTACTTTGTGATAATCAATCATAATGATAGAATAAAAACACTTTTCTTTGTTTTTTATCACTGTTTTTAATATAACTAAGCGTTACTGCAGTTTCGACACTCAACGTGTCATTTTCAAACGATTCACAAACTGAATGAAGACATAAAAGGAATTTTTTGCAGATTTATACCTAAGGTGACCCTTCTAAGTATTTGACAATAATACCTACTTAAACCCTAATTAACATAAATTGAGATTACAAATCTAATTCTGGTAAAACCAGGATTATGGCATAAATATATCAAAAAGAGGCGTATAATATAAGTCTAACTGGTCGTTAAGAAGGTTATTAGGTTGAACGTGATTATATTTGAATATTTCCAATGATTCTAATAAATTTAATTTAAAACTTTTTTCTTGAGTATGTAAAATATTTAGGTTCTCTAATTTTGGAAAAGTGTGACCAGATTCTAAGATATGATTTGAAAAAGTTGAGTCGGTTTTATTGAGTCTAAAAAGAACGTAAGTGTTCATTATATCGAACTTTAAATGTACGACCAGTTTGACCTAAATAAGTGGCATCACAATCCGGGCATGTTAATTTATAAACTCCAGATTTCTCCAGATTATTAGTTTTATCTTTTGCATTAAATAAAAGGTGTGAAAGTTTTGACTGTGATTTAAAACTAACTTTAATATTATGTTGTGACAAGATGTTGGCAATTTTTTCGAAATGTTTCCATAATATGTTAAAGAGACATATTTAGTACTTTCTTTATATTTGACATGTGGATAAATACTGTGGTAGGCTAATTTTAATTGTTTCCTATTAATTAAAGTTTCTATTGTTTTTACTTGAAAGCCATTGTTAAAAGCTATTGTTTTTATAGTGTCTAATTCTGTTTTTAGATCTTGCTCCGAAAGAGGTAATGTTAGAGCTCTGTGTATCATAGAATTATAAGCTGCCAATTTAATTCATCACTCAGTCCTATATCTCATAAATTGGCAGCTTATAATTCTATGATACACAGAGCTCTAACATTACCTCTTTCGGAGCAAGATCTAAAAACAGAATTAGACACTATAAAAACAATAGCTTTTAACAATGGCTTTCAAGTAAAAACAATAGAAACTTTAATTAATAGGAAACAATTAAAATTAGCCTACCACAGTATTTATCCACATGTCAAATATAAAGAAAGTACTAAATATGTCTCTTTAACATATTATGGAAACATTTCCGAAAAAATTGCCAACATCTTGTCACAACATAATATTAAAGTTAGTTTTAAATCACAGTCAAAACTTTCACACCTTTTATTTAATGCAAAAGATAAAACTAATAATCTGGAGAAATCTGGAGTTTATAAATTAACATGCCCGGATTGTGATGCCACTTATTTAGGTCAAACTGGTCGTACATTTAAAGTTCGATATAATGAACACTTACGTTCTTTTAGACTCAATAAAACCGACTCAACTTTTTCAAATCATATCTTAGAATCTGGTCACACTTTTCCAAAATTAGAGAACCTAAATATTTTACATACTCAAGAAAAAAGTTTTAAATTAAATTTATTAGAATCATTGGAAATATTCAAATATAATCACGTTCAACCTAATAACCTTCTTAACGACCAGTTAGACTTATATTATACGCCTCTTTTTGATATATTTATGCCATAATCCTGGTTTTACCAGAATTAGATTTGTAATCTCAATTTATGTTAATTAGGGTTTAAGTAGGTATTATTGTCAAATACTTAGAAGGGTCACCTTAGGTATAAATCTGCAAAAAATTCCTTTATGTCTTCATTCAGTTTGTGAATCGTTTGAAAATGACACGTTGAGTGTCGAAACTGCAGTAACGCTTAGTTATATTAAAAACAGTGATAAAAAAACAAAGAAAAGTGTTTTTATTCTATCATTACTACTACTACCTTTATGTACCGCTGGTTGTTGGTGACTGTATAAGGGTTGTGTCCTTAGTAAGTACTCTAATTAGCATTTGAGGCACAGGTTATCATAAGGTAACGTAAAGAGTTTGGATGTGTTATTCTCTTTTATGAAATTTATATGAAAATAGACTGTTTCATAGTTGTTGAATTTGATATTACTTCCTCACCCCTCAAAGTGTGGAAGATATGTATTCGTGAAAAAAATTTTAAAAAATTTTATTGCATTTCTGAACAAATCTCGACGAATATGATGATACACAAAATTTTAGACAAAAAAATTTTCTGTCTGTGTGTCTATGTGTCTGTCTGTGTGGTTCGCGATAGCAGCTACAGTTTTTGAGATAAAGCTTTCAAATTTGGTACACACATTCTAGAGGTTAAGAAAGAGATTGGATTCGTTGATGAGCAAAATCAATCCCAATGTCTAAAAAAATATTAGTGACATTCCACCAATGTGACTTTTTTGAAACGTCAAAAAATGTGACTTTTTTGAAATGTCAAAAATTACTTTTATTATAAACTCACCACACGTCGAGTTTTACTACGGTGAGGAAGTTCCAATCCCCGAGTAACTGGCAGCGGTTTTCTATTTTAGAGTGCCACCTTATAACAAGAATTAATAATTCATGGTAAGTTAGAGTTTAAGTAAAGTAATTAATTAATTGTATTGAAATTCAGATAAACTGGGTGTAAACGCCTCTGAGCTAGATTTTATTTTGTCGTGCCACTCATTAACTTATTCGGGCTAATTGTAAGTAGTGTCTTGATTTGCTACATCCTCACGCCCAGCAGTTTTGTGATCACATACCCTACCCCCAAGGTAGGGTATGTAGCAAGTATCAATCGCAATGTAATAAATTGGAAAGATGCTTCGACATAGTGAATTTTACTATTTATTATTAATGAACTTAATGCAATTTATGTTTAGAATAAAAATCCGCTTTCTTCAAAAAAGTTCTGAAGTAACCCTATCAAATACACTGCGTGGCACAAAAAGTCTGACAACAAGAAGCATTGGTATATTTTTAATTAAAATTTTTCACAGTGTAAACAAAATGTGTCAAATTATTTCTTGGTGTCTTTTCTAAACCTTTTTGCTTAAAAACATAGTTAGGATAACTTCAATTTTTAGGATAAAACGTGTCCGATGAGAATTTGGATGCATGACATGAATTTCTTTGTTTAGCAACGAGGATTACCTCTTCTAGCTCTGATTACACTGCCAAGTCTAGGTTGCATGCCCTTCAATTACATGTTGGATGGCGACTTGAGGATTGTTATCCCACTCATCCTGTAGTGCATCTCTAAGTTGCTGTAGCGTTAACAACTCTTCACGATGTTGCCTGATTCATCTTTCTAGCATATCTTATATGTATTGTATGGGATTTATGTCAGGACTACATGCTAACTAGTCTGGGACTTTAATATCGACGCCATGGAGGTAGTTTCAAAAAAATTCGAGCCACTTGGGGACAAGCATTAGCGTGCATTAAAAGAAATTGCCCACCAATAAATTTCGCAAAAGCCACCAAAAGCTCTTCCAAAATGTCAATAATGTATATCTTTCTCTTCTTCTTTTCCACACTCTCATTCACAATTACATGTTACACGTAATTTGCAACAACATAAAAATGAAATGATATCACACTCGCAAAAACATAAAAAACAAAAACATAGGTGCTGGAAATAAGTCATTTATGTCAAGCTATTACTAGAAAGATATTCTTCTATGGTTCTAAGTCTAGTATAATATTGCTGTTTAAAATTATTTAAACTTACAATATTTTTAAAATGAGATGGTAATTTATTATATAATTTTATACACACATAAAATGGGCTCTTTCCTGTTAGTAATTTAGGTAAGTAATATCTACTGTTCCCGTATTATGCTAATGCAGTATGTTATTCACTAGAAAACTATTTTATTCTTGAATATGAACATTAAACGTTCGTAAATGTATAAACCATAGACAGTCATAATTTTGTTTAATTTAAAAATGCTTCTACATGAGTGTGTAATTCAATTTAAGCAATTCTGATAGTTACATATACATACATATAAAATACATATACATATAAAATCCTCCATCAGACAGTTTGTTATTTTTAATGATTGTGACGTACTTCCCTGCTCTACCCAAGAGCAGAAGTGTCACTTTGACGCCCAACACTACGGCAGTGCTCACGGTACGGATATCTCGGGCGCCAGTTTCTGTTTAGAGTGCAGAAACACCACTTTACTCTATCGGCGGGCCGATAGAGGCCGGGCAACTGCAGTGAAGATACGGCTAAGCCAGTGGTCGGGAAAAAGGGAACTTACATACTACAGTTAAGGAACAGACTCTCATTCAATATATGTACATTTATTCTACACACTAATTATTATTTACACTTTATACACACCTTAGTAACTATAACTTATACTACAACGGTCTTACCTACAAGCGGTCTTATTCTACAAGCGGTCTTATACTACTACGGTCTTAACTACGGACAAGCGGGGCAGTAAGCGGGCGGTCAAGCGGTGCGATACGATACGCCGGTGAATGAAGCGGTGAAACGGTAAGCAGCGACAAATCAATCGGTCATAAGCAGACGGCGGACGGATACCAGGAGGGGAAGCAAGCGCCAATACAAGCAAACTATGCCTATCTAAAGCGGTTACTTATTATCGCTTGGTTGATGGATGGTTCCGGTCTTATCATATGCCAAAGCTAGTACCTCCAAGGCGCCCTGCCAAAGAAAACGGACTCAGGCGGCCTGGAGGGCACGCGGTTGAATGCGGTTACGGTAAGGGGGGGAAAGGAGTAACAAGCCTAACAGTGGCGAATTGATGATGACGACGGGATGGTCAAACTCCAAACTACCCTGCAGAATTTTTACGTGCTCAGGTAGCCCGGGGGGACCCGCGGTTACGGACGATACCTCCAAGTCACCCTGCAGAATTTTTACGTGCTCAGGTGGCCTAGAGAACACGCGATGGCAACTGACAGTACCTCCAAGTCACCCTGCAGAATTTTTACGTGCTCAGGTGGCCTGGAGGGCACGCGATATAACGCGGTTCAAGTTGGAGGGGGGGAAGGAGTGGCAAGCCGAACAGGTGCAAATCTAAGACGGCGACGGTAAGGCCAAAACTCCCAAGCTACCCTGCAGAATTTTTACGTGCTCAGGCAGCCCGGCGGACCCGCGATTACGGACGATACCTCCAAGTCACCCTGCAGAATTTTTACGTGCTCAGGTGGCCTGGCAGGCACGCGGTTACGGAAATACCTGCCAAAAAACGGACTCAGGTGGCCTAGAGGACACGCGGTATCAAATGCTAGTATCTCCAAGTCACCCTGCAGAATTTTTACGTGCTCAGGTGGCCTGGAGAACACGCGGTGTAACGCGGTGTAACACGGTTCTAATTCCAACCTTCGGCCGCTCTCCCGTTCTAAGGAAGGATATGAGGCGGATACGTCTTAGCGCTCGCGGTTCATAAACTCTAAATAAAGCCCGGAAAGTACTCACCAGCCAAGTAATACCGATTATTTACCAAACCTTTATCAAACCTTGCTACCTACTTCCGGATCCTGGGCTGGCTTCCTGTCTGGAGCGGTCTGTGTCGGCACGTCTGGACGGTACGGGCGGCAGCAACGGACTGTTCTCAGATACTCTGAAAAATCCTCAAGCTACTCAACTCTGCCAAAAAGCAGAAGTAGGATGAGCGCGGTAGTCATGCGCGAAATATTGCAACTACGTCACCGTTTATCGACTTAGGAAAATTCGCAATTACCTTTGTATACCTATGTACCTCTATACTCACAAAGTTACTTACTGTCCAAGTCGGCGTGGTGCTCCGGGTGGCGCTCAGACGGGAACTAATTTAATTGTAAAATCCTCATGCTACTAAACACTGCCAAGAAGCAGAAGTAGGATGAGATACGGTAGTCATGCGCGGTTTATTACAGCTACGTCACCCGTTTGTGGACTTAGAATAATTCCGCATAATTACCTATTTCTTTATACTCACGAATTTACTTACTATCCAAGTCGGCGTGGTGCTTCTAGTGGCGGTCAGACCGAAACTAACTTGATTGTAAAATCCTCATGCTACTAAACACTGCCAAACGCAGAAGTAAGATGAGACACGGTAGTCATGCGCGGTATATTACAGCTACGTCACCCGCATGAAATTTAAATACCAATATATCCTTATACTCACGAGTTTACTTACTGTGCTGATCGACGTGGTTCCTCGGTTGGCAGCTGGACGGCAACTAATTTAATTGTTTTCAGTCTCGGGCTCCTTCATGGTAGCGCGGGACACAGGAGTGCGGGGGTAATATGCGCGTTTCACGTTTCGCGATTTGCGTACTGCCCACAACTTGGCATATTTGGAATGTTCATAAAAACATATCAATACTACCTATCGCTAATTAATAATTAAACTGTTATTATTTACAAGCGCAGTACTATAATGGATAAAATATTTTTCAAACAGACAAATAACACCTAGCTACCTAACTTAACTTAATAAAATAAAATCACTTCGTTACATGATATTAATTAATTTAAATGTAATTGTTAATATCTACAAGCAATCTGCATTTTGCCAAATTATATAAAAACATAAAATTAGTTCAAATTTAAAGACACAAAATCGCTAAATTATTTAGCGGACAAATTGTGGGTTATGTTTTTACTTTGTTTATATCTGGACGTCAGTTCAACAAGCATGAATTTGACTAACGCAGGGTTGGTTTGATTCATATGAATTATAACGATGACGTAACAGCACTCTTTCGTGATGTCGGTAATATAATCTTCGCTGTTCAATTTCACTTTATAGGAACTAATCTATCCTTGCGTCAGTAAATTATCAAAGAAAATTATACCGAAAATTAAGCTCTTCAATAAATAATTTCTGGCTTATTAAACAACGTATCTTTACATGATGTGAAATCACACCGCATATATTTCATCAACTTTAATAAAAAGAGATGCGTTGACACTATTCACATTTACGTGGTTTTCTTAAGGATAAACCAAGTTTTACATGAAAATTAGAGATAGAAATTTCATCCGAGAAGATTGTTATAATTGAAAGGGAGAGTTTTGATGAAACCTAATGACAGTTAAGACGAGTTAGGGAAACACTGATTGCAAATTATCGACGCGTGGGTTGCTACTGAATGTAACCATGGTAACCCAACAATAAGTTGAAAGAGGTGACGGAAACTGTTGAGGAGTTAACCTTTGGTCCCTTATCCTGAACACAATTAGCACCTTGCCGGGAATTTATCTTAAACGAGTAATGTACACAGCTATTAAACTTAACGTTCGCAACCCAAATTGTTAAGATTAATTGACGTGGTTACAAATATTGTCAGACAAAACACTGTTGTATTAGTTATATTCTGCTTTAAGCTTAAGCTACCAATTCAAACATCATTAGCTTCATATTTCCTTTAGACATAATTAAATTTTAACACAATTTTGAGTGAAGAGGAACATGATTGAATGAAAATAATAATAAAATTAACTGTACAAAGCCAGTCATAAAATAACACCAATAAATTTAATTTTATACAAACTAACTCCCACTCATAAGCTGATGATTATTGTTATTTACAATATACAGAATGCATCAATTATGAATTTTCTTCCACCTGCTTTTTTTGCCATACTTTTTTATTTCATGGGATGTTGAAATACAATTTTTAGAAATTGTAGTCCAGACTATGAGAATTTTGGATATCGACAGTTGTTTTTCTACTTCCAGTGTCAAAAATATGTTATTATTAAACCGTTTTAAATATCACAAGTACGTTATTTCTGCATGCCTTGCAAAAAAAGTTTTTTCTGTACGCCGTTCAAAGATACAATGAAGCTGTTTTTTTATTATGAATGCAATATTAAATAATTACACTGGGTGACATAATTTTTGTAACATTACTGTTTTTATATTCCCCTTCTGAGTGGTGCTTATTCATACATTCCTCCAAATATAGTTTAAAAGCTGTATTATTACATAATGAAAATTTAAAACCATCTATACCAATTGACCATTCAGTAACAATAAAAGAGATTATGACAGTATGATCACCATTTTAAATAAAATTAATTACAACAAATACAAATGGCAAATATGTGGAGATTTAAAAGTAATAACCATTTTAGTAGGGCTTCAAGGAGGCTTTACAAAATATTGCTGTTCTATTTATTTGTGAGATAGTCGTGCAGTAAAAGAACAATATATGAAAAGAATTTGAACCAGTAACTAGTATGTTAAATATGTGCCTCTTGTAGACCCTAAAAAAATGTTCTTTTGCCACCTCTTCATTATAAACTTGAGCTAATGAAAAATTTTGTAAAGGCTATGAATAAAGAGGGTGAAGGATTTAAATACTTAAGTGACACCAAACTTAAAGAAGGCATTTTTATTAGTCCTCAAATTAGAAAATTGCTTGACGATGCAGATTTTATAATAACACTCAATAGACAGAAACTCAGAGCTTGGAACTCATTTGTAAGTATAGTCAGGAGATTTTTAGGGAACAAGAAGGACAAGAACTACAAGCAACTAGTAAGCGAACTTTTAGATTCATACCAAACGCTTGGCTGCCGTATGTCTTGAAAAAATTTACTATCTACATTCTCATTTAAATATTTTTCTGAAAATTTAGATTCCGTAAGCGACGAGCAAGTAGAAAGATTTTATAAAGATATCAGGACAATGGAAATTCATTATCAAGGACGATGGGATCCAACCATGATGGGTGATTACTATTGGTTCTTAAAGGGAGACAATTTGACCCCCCATAAATGAAAAAAATTAATTGAGCATATGTTTTTCAAAAATTATTCTCTATCATTGTCGATATATCTATGTAAGCCTAATGTATGTCATATACCTCATCGATATATAGCAGTAAATAAATTAGTAAAATTCACAATAATGTTATTCCTGCCATAAAGTTTTATTAATGTAACAAGAAAACGTTACATGTTACGAGTTTTTACTTGTCATTCATGTAATCAGAAGGCTTTATTTCAGTGAGATATGCTATTCAGGTACATGTTACAAAAATATATATTTTTTTGTCCGCCAGCGATATCGATTGCAAAATTAAAATTCATAATAGGAAAAAATATATATTTATTATTATGTTAGTTTAATCTTTGTAAATAGTCATTACCGAATTATTAATTTTATTTATCATGATTATTTATCGACAGAAGAAACGAAAGTTCATATAGCCATTTTCTATCGACTCAATTCACAGAATCATAACAGGTTTTAATCCGAAAACAACCAATAGAAGTAAGTAATTAACAAATACTTTATTGCTATTGGTGCTTTCTGAATCAAGATATGATTTCTCAAGGCGAAAGAAAGCAGCACAGGTTCCAAAATAATATATAGTCTTAAAAATCGAACAGTGTCATTTCGATTGTTACGTTTTAAAAATAGTACTAGTAATCCGTTTATTTAGCCCTAGGCTATATACAACAATACATTACATACATTACATTATTTACAATACATTGCATATATTAGAATTTCTATTCTAATAAAATTAGTCTTTTTAGTAGTCCCCTAAAAGTGATTAGATTTGTACTGCGTAACTCAATATTCAAACGGTTATATTCAACTACTTCTTTATAGAATACAGAAGATGGCGTGGTTGCCTTATTAGCTCGTTTATTTTCTTTACGCTGGTGTTATATTCGTGTACTGTACATAGTTTTGTCGGAACGTTTTTTAAGTAATCATGGACAGTTTCTTTATTGATTTTATGGATGAATATTAGGATATTATATCTAATATACTCCCTTATGTTCAGCCAATTTAACGCATTTAACATATCCTCGTTTCTAGTGTATATATTGCACTTTAAGATAGCTCTCAAACTCTGTTTTGTAATTTCTATAACTGTTCCAAATCCGTTTGGTTAGCCATATATAATATTGTGCTACAGTAATTAAAATGTGGTAAAATGATAGAGTTATAAACTGTTTTTCTTGTATTTACGGATAGATACCAACTAACTCGCTTAAATACCCCGATTTTTTTTGATATTTTTTACATATATATTCTACGTGGCATTTAAAGTTTAAATTACAATTAACGACAATTCCTAGTTATTTGATTTACGGTACCAATGTTAAATTTACTGATTGAAGCTTAAACGACAGATTATTATTTTTAAAATAGTTGACTTTCTGTTGATTGCCTACGATCATAATTTTAGTTTTTGTAATGTTTTAATGCTTTAATGTATTTTTTTCAAGCCATTTAGACACCTGTTCTAAATCACGATTTAATTTTGTTACTAGTTCTATTGGATTGTCGTCGTCAATATAAATTTTGGTGTCGTCAGCGAAAAAAATGATATTTAAAGTACATAAATATTTTTGCCATATCATTATTATATATTATAAATAGCAGAGGTCCTAGTATACTTGCCTGAGGAACTCCTGTATTTCGTTCTTTCGACACTACATTTTCACACTTTACTTTTTGCCTCCTGTTAAGTAACACTCAAATCATTTCCATACCACTCCACTGATGGCGTATTTACTGAGTTTATCTAATTATATGCTTCTATCTATAGTCTCAAATGCTCTTTTCAAATCTAAAAATATTACTCCGGTCATTCTCGCGTTGTCTTTCGTTTCTTTCCATTCATTGATAACATTCTGTAATGCGCCTTCACAATTAAAACCGTGTCTAAAGCCAGACTGAAATTTACCCAATATCTGTTTTTCTAAAATAAAATCTAAAAATTGTAAGTATACAGTTTTTTTCAATATTTTTTCAAAGACTGGTAACATATTAATAGGTCTACATTCTTCAGCTTTAATAGTTTTAGGTACTTTTCTTACCGGTATTATTGTCGACAGTTTTAGGGAACTAGGCACTTTACCTCTTTCCAATGAACTATTAATTATATTTAACATAGGGTCTGATAGAATGTTTAAATGATCCCTGTAGAAGGGCATATCGATTTCATCTGAACTAGCTTTATTGGTTACCTCAAAAACAATAGTTCTTAATTTCATTTTTGTTAACATTTTAAAGTTATGCAATTGTATTCAGTTCAATTTGTTAAATCAAAGCTTTGATCGTTATCAGGTATACTACCTACTATATCCGTTATGTTGGATACGTAGTATTCATTAAATTTTTCCGACACTACACTCGGGTATTTATATGTTTGATTTTCAATTTGAATTTCTGTAAATGGATCATCGTATTTACTTGAAATTATATATTTTAACGACTTCCACATTCTTTTTGTATCATATCTACAACTATCTATTTTATCTTCATAATAACTACACCTTTCTTGTTTAACTATGTTAACAACATTGTTTCGGTTTATAGCATGAACAGTTACTTTCATTATTGTTTGTTTTAAGCTCTTTATATTTTCTATCCCTGTTCCTAATCGCCTCTAGCAGTCTAGCATTAAACCGTCCCTTATGCATATTTTGTATGGTCATTTCTTTCTTTGGATTGACATCATGTAATGCTTTTAAGAGACTACTGTAGAGTAAATCATATTTTTTATCTATATCAGGTTCCCTGTAATCAATTTGTATATTATTTAAGTTACTTTTTAACAGATCAACATCGTATCGTTTACTTCTGATCAAAAATTTTTTATTAAATGACCCGCCTGCGATATCAATTTCTATTATACAATGATATGAAATATTGGGCTTGTAATGACTAAATCAATCATTGTCGCTCCCTCTGCAAATATGTACGTTGGGGTTTGTACAACTTGCTTCAACCCATAGTCATTACAATATGTTTTTAGTCTCTTTGTATACGTATAATTATTAGAGAGCAAATTAATATTAACATGCCCCATTACTATAATTGTACCTTCTGTATCTACATTCTGTTCAATCCAATTTTCCATATAGTTAAGGAATACTGAATGAAACTCATTAGGGGGAGTGATATATTCAACCAATAGTGTAATTTTCATGGTTTATTTTAACCTTAACTACTAATAACCAAACATTCTTTTCAATACATTGCGATAAGACCTCTTTATGTTCAACATCCTCTCGAATATAATTAACAACCCCCCCTGTAAATCTGCTTTTCGAACTTAACCGTACCAGTTTATAATTATTTATCAGGATTTCATAATTTTCAATATTTACTGTTACTGTGGTTATCTGTAATGACTATACATGGGCCAATAAACAAACAGTTGATATTAGTGTGCAACAAATCCATATTAAATATAAATAATATTATAAGACGTTCCTATTAATCAATTTTTTTATCACGCATAATTTTCTGCAGTTTTCCGTTGGAAAATCTGTCTCCTTTCGTTAAAGACGCAATTCATTGATCACGTGTAGGCAGATACTAGTTTTCACAGTTTTACTGTTTTCGTTTCGGTAGTCTTATTTTTATGAAAGATATGATTTTTTGCATTAAGCTTGTTTAAGACACAGCTGATATTAGCTGATTTCCCGCTTAGTTGAATAGTTGAACAACACCAGCTCAGCTTGCTGCCCCTGTTGACCAGCATGTTCACCAGATCTAACACAACGTGACTTCTTCCTCTAGAAATGCATCATAGGTCACATTGATATAACACTGGCCGAACTTGAAGCATAGGAATCTGATTCAGAATGTTAATTTTTCTTCAATCTCGCTTACGGCTGCTTTAATTACTTTCTTCTTTCCGTCGATGAAAACAAAAAGAAATGGTAGAGGGATTTGGGGCATTATCTGAAATACTTCTACCTCTCAAGGCCATGTGTTATTTAAAGAATTTTTGTGCTTCAGGATGTTTCGCTATTTTCAACAAACAAGATCTGACTTTTATTTTAGGTTATAGTTGAAATACTCTTACACGAACGTCTTCAGATAAAAATGACAGTGTAAAATATAGAAAACTATAGGTAGTTTTTTGTTATCATGTTACGTCAAAGAATGCTTGCGTAATACCAAAATAAATTATTTCTTCTGGAAATGCATAATATGAAGCAAATAAAATGTCAGAATGTTTAAAATATATAAAAGAATGGGCTTATATAGGTTAGGTCAAATATTATGAATGTCATTGCATTGTGGTTACCAAAGTTACAATCAATCTAACAATGTCAAACGTCAACATATTTTTGTATATAAAAATGAGAAATATTCATGTTTTAAATTAAACATTTAATTTTTTTGCAAATAATATGTTCCTATTGAACCCCTCGATGAGTGTATGATGAAAATGAAAGTGCTAAGAGCTATATGTACAAACATACAATATTCTGACGATTTTTCGTTTTTGTATTGTAACTTCAGGGAATCGTTTTTTAAATGTTAATTTTCTTTTTAGTAAGTCAACAATTTTTTAATCACAATATTTTTTTTTCTTCTAATACTATTAGTATGATGGATAGGCAAAAGCAGTTTTTCAAAAAACGAACCTCTAAGTAATTGTTTTTCTACAGAGATTTATTTAATTTAAGAAGAAGTTGCTTGGAATAAGACAAAATTTGTTTAATTTGATATAAGAATCATGTATGGAATACAATCTTGTAAGTACTGTATTTTTGTTTTTTTATTCTAATATGTAGTGACAATAAGAGACATCGTGTCAAAAAGCCATTATTATATATTTTAAATATAGAAAATATATGTTATATTGTATACAACAGGAAATCTTGTTATACATACTTAATAGATTTAATTTACATAACCCTGTTGCATGTCTAACTGAAATTAACGAGGGTTTAATTACAAGATAAACAATTTAAATAAATTTAAATAGACTTTACGATTATACTAAATAGCTCTGTTGATATAGCGCTTCAATAAAATAACGAATTTTATGACCTGCTTAAAGCTTAAAAAAATAAGACTCTTTATAATATTTGTTTATGAAGGAATTTTTCAGGACTTCATAATATATCGTCTTTTATTTTTTTCTTTTTCGCATCTGGTTGGAAACTTCTCATTACCTCTCATTAAACTTCCCTTAAAATGACTAAATCTAGTAATATCATATTTGTTGAAAACTTGTATAAACATCTTATACATTCTAATAACAGAACAAGTAACATTTAATTACTGAGAACGAATTTGTCATGGTAAGGTAAAATTAAAAAAAAAATTAAAGCAAATACTATCAGAATTAGCATTATAGAACCTAGGCTAGGATATGGTTCTTACAACTAGTATACTTATTTTTTTAACTTCCCGCTAAGAAAACTGAAAATTTTCAGAAATCGGGAAGTTATGGGTTTCACCCCGATTTTCGAAAATCGTGTTTTTTCAGATCTCGACGTTTTGAGGTCCTAAGAAGCTATTCTGACTATTCTTACGATGGTGTCTGTATGGCTGTATGTATGTGTGTTTGTGTGTGTATGTGTGTACGGTGTATGTAAATCTCTCATAACTTTTGAACGGCTTGACCGATCGAAACGCGGTTTACGACAATCTAAAGGGGTTGACTCAACTTAGATTTTCTGAGAATTAGAACCGAATCGGCCTGGTATATTTTGAGAAATCTCAAAATAAAATTTTCAAAAATTTGTTTTTTTTTTTGGAATATCTTTTTAGGCTACTAAACCGATCAATTCCAAAATCTAGTCAGCTCTTCTCCTTATAAAACAATGTCGATTGTCGCAAACCTCATCAAAATCGATTGATTCATTGGAGAGATATCGAATACGAAAAATTCACAAAAAAGTGATTTTTTGAAATAACATTTAAAATTCCTGTCGGATCGATTTTTGGTACTTAGATAACTTTTTGTACTTAAAAAACTGCGTTGGATGCCGTAAACCGCATCAAAATCGGTTGATTCGTTCAAGAGATATCGATTACGAGAAATTCACAAAAAAGTGTTTTTTTGAAATAACATTAAAAATTTTTGTCGGGTCGATTTTTGGTACAAACACAAAACTTTTTGTACTTGCAAAACTGCGTTGAATGCTGCAAACTGCATCTCGATTGGTTAATTTGTTCAAAAATTACAAAAAAAGTGTTTTTTTAATATAACTTCGAGATTTTTCGCCTAATCGTAGAGCTCAAAAATGTATGTGTATAATATTTTGAACTCGAAGAGCTTAAAAATTAACTAATACGTATATTTTTGAGCGCTTTAAGCTCGAAAATAGCGGTAAGTTTCAAGGATGGCCTGCAGGGTCAACCGATTTTAAAATTTTTTGTTATACTTTACTGCAGTAAGACAAGAAAATGACAAAGATCAAGAACTGAATAATGTATCTTGCGTAGTAGAATTGCTGGATTGGAACACACCAACATAGAGCATTTCTGGAGTATAATCGACGTCATGAGTTAGAAACAGAAGCTATTTTGGAAAGATTAAAAGAAATTGAGAAAGAAAAAATTGCGGCGGAATCTTGATTATTTTGAATTTTAAAATAAGTTAATGTTACAAGTACCAAAATAGTCTGAAGGTCTTTAATAGTATAACGCAAGTACGACAACTGAATTTTGGGATCTCCTAAATTCGAAGATATTCAGGATTGGTCAAATTACAAACAAGTTGCATATTTTCATGCTCTTTAATGATTTGACAAGATATCCTGGATAACTCGTTTCGTTCGTAAAATATTCTGAAAAAATTGAAATATATTTTTACTCTATTTTATTTAAGGCTGCTTCACAGAAAAATAATAAACCAAATAATAAATGTATACACAACAGTTATGTTATAATGCAGCGTAAATATGAACTTATATTACAAGTCAGCAACCAAGGAACCAAGCAAGAGGTTATGATAATGCGAGAAAGGTGATCGATTATATCAAGTACAGCTAAGTTATGGAAGCTACTACTACGGTATTACTATCAGCCGGCAATATCCAAATGATTACTACAAGCATTTATAAAAGCCAGCAAGAGGTGAATCAAAATAAAGCAAGGATACGGCAACTACTATTACGGGTATTTGCAGGTTACGGTTAATGAAATAGTATTTCGGTAAGCAGTCGGTGCAGCAATATATCCAGGTGCAAGTGGTTACGAGGAACAAGCATGACAGAGGCAGAATGTCAGTCCAGGGACAGTCGTTATATAGGACTGCCTAATCGCGAGTGTGCTATATTTTAGATTAGCCCCTAATGTACCTTATTAGGGTTTATTGACTACGTGTGTCGGACGGAACGGTTAATACATTACACTCCGGAACACTTTGTGAGATTCTATCCACATACAAGTCCTTAAAAGCTCACTTATGCAGCTTCGCGTTTACCTAGTGAGGTCCTATCCACAAACGAGACTTTAAAACCTCATAACACCATGACTGAGATGGAACTCTATCCACATACAAGAGTTCTATGCTTACGTCAACAACACATATTGACACCCTAATATTCTCGTTGCCCTTTTAACTCTGTAGCACTGTAGTTTAGTTTACTAACTCGTATTTTAGTATAAACTGTCCCTTAAACTAACTAGACCAGAGATATGCGTGACTGCAAGAAGTTACTCGATAGTTACTTATAACTCAAGGTGATAGGTTATCATATCAACTTCATGCCTATGTTATTTACAATTTATGTTCAGTGAGCAGGGCTGGTGGATGGGTAGGTTAATACATTACTTCTCAGGCACTTCGTGAAATTCTATCCACATACGACACCTTAAAACCTCACTTATTCCACTTCACGTTTACCTGGTGAAGTCCTATCCACTGACGAGGTCTTAGAACCTTACTGGTAATTAAACTATGACTGAGATGGGACTGTATCCACATACGAGGCCTTAGAGTTCTATCTTTATGTCAGCTATAAATAATGACAACGTTAAATAGATAACCTTAGTTTTACTAATCAGCCATGACATTTTTCAGATATCCCTGGCCGATCAGAATAGCATGCATTAGTAGAAAATCAATAATTTACGGACAGAATAGCAAAGCAGGCAATCGGATACAATCGGTTAATGACAGAAATATAAATAAATAACAGTAAAAAGTAATACTTACCACTACCACAGATAATAAACACCACAGATGATACAACCCCCTGTATCTCTAAACTGACGTTGTGCGAGAGGGGGCTACACATTTAGAGACAACGGACATACATCCATTATCCGAGTATACTACGATTAATCTCTCCACAGAAAAATCCCAGTGCCACGGCCGGGATTCGAACCCGGGACTTTTGGGTGAGAGTCAAGTGTTCTTGCCTCTTGACCATCAGTCATACCGGATTGCGGAGCACACTGGAGATCGGGAGCTATATGCTGCTAACTTGGGCATTGACTGAAGAATTCCCTCTTTTAAGGGGCGCATTTTAATTTACACCCAAATTCTTATGAAAATAGTGGCGGGGATTTACGAGTCGGCTGCTGTCCGTGGCAAACATTATTTAAGCTATCTCGTCGCATCGTACTTAAACAAATTCGCTGCGTTAATTCGTATAATCAAATGTTTATGAAATGATTCATGGCAGGGAATCTCTTGCTCATAATTTTAAAACTATATTTCCGAAAAGAAATAATTTAAAATGACCATGTACTAATATTTAAATCAACTATAGTGTTTTCATAAATTCTGTAGAGGAGAACAAAAAATTTGTCGGCTATTTATCAATGAGAAAGAACATTTATTTAAATACAGGGGGACACATGCAAAATATAAAATCTGTACACGTGTCTCAAGCAATTTATATACACCCGTCTCTTTCATTTGAGTGATCGCCGCCTTGTGTAATAAATATAGTTTAAAAAAACTAAAAAAACACGCTTTTAAAGCACATCAAACTAAAAAAGTGAAAAATAATTATTAATATAAACTGAAAACAATAATGAACGAAAAATACTAGTATTATTGTGAAAAAAGCGTGGGTTGCTCGATATACGAAAAATATGGCACAAAGCGCCCCACGCTTTTTTCACAATAATACTAGTATTTTTCGTTCATTGTTGTTTTCAGTTTATACCTTATAATAGTTATTTTTCACTTTTTAGTTTGATGTGCTTTAAAAGCGTGTTTTTTTAGTTTTTTTAAACTATATCTATTTTTCACTTTTTAATTTGATGTGCTATGAAGGCGTGTTTTTTAGTTTTTTTAAACTATGTTTATATTGCTTATTGATGCTGTTATTATAACATATTACGATCCAACAGATATTTCTAAAAAAAAAATATTTTTTTTTCAGCCATAGACGAGATTTGAACTCACGCCCGAGGAGTCCGTCGTTTCGCGTCGACTAAGACTTGTGCATTAGCCCGCTCGGCCATCGAACGAACTGAGAATCACGGAATGTACTAACAGTAATAAGCCACTTGCTCTCACGCAGAGGTACGTGAGGAAAGGAAATTATTTAATTCTGGCGATCCTGATCAGGATAATGATATAAACTTATCAAATTATTGTATTGTTACCGGTTCTTCATAAGTGTACAAAGTTTCAATTAAATCTGTCCGTTTAAAGTGGGTCAAAATCGAGTCCAAAGAGTCGGTTATAAACAAACAAACATACAAGTGAAGCTAATAAAAGCGTGTTAATAAAAATAAAAACCTTGCCGGAAATCGCTGTAGTGAATCATATAATTAAAATAGTTGATAACGCATACAAGACGAACTTTAAGACCGTTGGGTGACTTGCGATCCTTCCTCAGAACATAGAGAAAAAGTTAATTGCATAAACCCGAGTGACGCAATGCAGTTAGGGGAGTAACGTAACGTATAGATAGATCTGAAAATGAATTTGTTTTTTAAAATTGTATATGTGTGATTTAGATACATATTTATGCATTAAATATTTTGAAACACTTAAAAAAGTTTTTTTAAATGAAGTTTGAATTACTGTAATTAGTAATCAGCGCAGAATAATTGAATTTAATTCTCTAAAATATGTTCCTGCAATTGAAAATATTTTTGATTATATATTGCTTTATTTAGCTAATAACAATTTAAAAATAAAACTGTTATTCATAGCAAAAAAATACGATAACTCATTAAACAATTGTTATTGCCCAGCAAAGACCACGGGGAGGTAAAAGCATTCCTTGTCAGGAGGGAAATGGGTAGTGGGAGATATTAGTATAGGTAGGACAGTTAGTAAAATCAACAATAAACTCTCAATGAAAAAATAACTCACCGAAACAATGTAAACTTAACTACACTTAATTCACGAGCACAATATGTACTAATAATACACTTAATAGGATATATGTAACAAATGTTATACACACATTAAGAAAAAACACTTGAGCACTTAAGTTGTGGACGATAATTATTTATACACAATCACTGATTTATCATTGACCATACATATATATTATGGCACTATTCATTGTCTGAAGGAATCATTTCTTCACTTCCACTACTGCTTTCACCAACACTTATTATGACTGGATTAACGGGATTATCCATCTTGGTATCAAAGTCCCACATCTGTAATTCGATCTTTTTAACATGATCTATATACTTAATTCTATTTTCTGCTTTCACTTCATTTAAAGTAGAGAAGAGCAGTTCTTTCACATGTACCAATTTGAACGTTGTGCGTCTCGAATGTCCCGATTGTACATATGTAGGTACCTACATACGCGGAAATCGAAATGCAATTGATCTTAGACCATCCATTTATCTTATTATTCCTATAAACGTGGTGTAATGAGCGTAACACGCAGAAAATACTGTCGAGCAGCGGGAGAAAACGTCTGCAGTAAGACAGACCAGCGAGTAAGAAAGATATTCATTGTTTTTATTTGGGTGTTGTAAATACAATTTTGTATAAGGAAAATCACAAAATCTATTTGTGAGTTTTTTTTAATTTGTATAATAAATAATACATTGTTTAATGTTTATAAAATTCAGGTCATATAAATAAATGTATTTAATCACAACATAACATTCCTCATAATTGTTTTTACTTGCTTTTCTTTAACTCACAATGTAGTTCCTTTTCCAGAATGTTTGTCTTCAAATCTTGCATCCTTCATTTAAAACACTTCCTGACAACCAATTGATGAAATTTTGCACAGTTACTAAGGTCGAATGACATTACAATATTCCAGCGTTACTATTGCAAATATCCCCATGTAGAAGGCGCGGGGGTAAAAAAATCTTCAAAAGTATGATAATAATTTAATGTATGATAATTTAATAAAAGGATGACTAAAAAAGTATAAAATAAAAATTTTTTTTTAATAATTTTAAAAACTTGCTTTTCTTAGTCGTACTAGGCGTGTGCACTTTATACAATCTACGTACAATCATACAAAGTGCGCACGCCTTGCTTTTTTTTTTTTTTTTTTTTGGCAAAGAAATTATTTTTTACTTTTTAGTACGACTAAGAAAAGCAAGTTTTTAATTTTTTTTTTTTATTTGTTTTTATACCTAAGATGAAATGTATCGATTTATAAGAGAAAAATATTAATAATCATCAATATTCTTAATCAAATTATTTCATCTTTATTGTTGTATTATTATTTCGCATGCGGGCACGCTATTGAATCCTCATTCCTTTACGCAAAATTTAGAAAAAATACTATAATAACATCTGCATATTTACTAAAATGAATAGAATAAATGATTTCAACTTGATCTGAAATTAAACCAAATTAAATTAAACTACTTTCCTCTTACTTGGTTGAATATAAACACAATAATTGATTTATCATTAGGATCATAAAAAACTAAGATTGCCCTGAAAAGAAACCGGTTTGAAACAATTATGTTTGAGAAATAATTGTTATTCCAAATACTGGATTTGTTCAATAAATTTAACTTTGGTTCAAAACAGTTTTCAAAAAAAATATTAGTACTAGTAATAGTATACAGAGTATACCAAAGTGAAAGAAGAACCCAATTCAGTCCTATTACAACAGAAAATCATTAACGAAAAAATCACTTCGTTACACCATTTCTTAATATATACGAAATTTGAAACAAATCGGTCGGGACCTATAGGAGAAAAGTGCGTCCTTGAAAGATTTGTCTTATAAAAAAAGTTAATTGCAGTTTATTTCATATTTTGTAACTTTTCTTTAAAATCCTTTTGTTAAAAAAATATACAAAAAGTAATAAAATATCGTAATTTTTTTTTTAATTATGTAATATTCTCAAGTTAAGATTTTAGTAACTTTTACTACTTGTTTTAAATTTGTTCCCCATCCAATATGTTATAAAATAGGTAAAACATTTGTACCCTCCCATTTGGACGGAATCTATTGTTAAACACGCCGATAACATTCACTGCTTATAACATATATTTGCCATGCAAGATTGATATCACTCATTTATTTTCATGATGTTGGCGGAGGATATCTACAAAAATTTTAACAAAATTTCGCAATACAAAGGAAACATTTTACATATAATATGAGAGAGCGATGTGTGATATATTTTCTATGCATTGGTATCCGGTAAAGTGGTGGGTTTCCTGTGAGAACTAAAGCAGATGATGGATAAAAAGTGGCCCTTAGGTCAATCTATCTATAGCAGGTCTACCAGCATTCCTTAACTTCACCTGCTTACCGCAAAAACCCCTAATGGGTTTCTGAGCGTGCTAAAGTGCTGGAGGAAACCGATAGCTCTGTGTACTACAACATATTTACAACTTTGTCTACAACGTCTTTCTAAGTGCTTTTTTCCACTTTTAACATAAATTCTAATTATTGGTATACTGGTTGCCTTACTCTGACATGTTCTTTTAATGTTTCTTGTGTAACTTGGCTCTTTTATAATATCACTAAGTGGTTTGTTATATTAAATTTTAATGAGATTTTACGAGATGCCTTCTAGCTATAGCCGATATATAAAAGCAAGTAGAATACAATTTTAAAATATACAAATACCTGCAATAAAGACAGTAAATCCCTATAATAGTTTATACAATTTCTTCATGTATTAACAGATACAGTGTGTTCCATAGATTATAATAACTTTCTGCATTTTGTAACTTGTATTTTTCTATCAAATATAGGATATAAACGTGGCCCTTTTTATACTAAGCACTTTCCTATACTTAACGTATGAGGTGGCTTTTTTGTAAATATTATTTAATGTTTGTAATTCAACCGTATGAGTATATTATTAACACATTTGCGGACAGTTGCAAATTGTGAGTGCTACTAGAAATGCCAAGTTTTCATTCTTTGCTTTAAAGTAGGATAATTGGGTTTTAAACTGTACAAACATTATTTCAACGTATATTTAACATAAACAAAACAAATTTTTATCAATTTTTTTTTGCCGGTGATAGCCGTCATTTGCATTTACGGTACTTATGCGACACTTATTTGTAAATGACGGTTATGACTGCATATAACATTTTCAAAATAACAGTAGGTACATACATTTTAGTGGTAGCAAAATTATAAAAACTGAACTAAGCATAAAAGAACTAAGTAATAAAGTCTTATTTTATTCAATATTTCCATTATTTTTCGAATGGAAAACTTCGAAGCATGTAGGACACAATGGAGGTTTATCTCGACATCCCTTGCATCTGACGGAGGTCTCTTTTCTAATGTTGTTTTTCCAGCATTCTCTACAACGTAAGAAATACGTTTTCCTTTTATAATCCTCCGGAGCGGGTATTTTCTCGGAAAAATGTTGAAAGTTTACAGAAGCTGGCTGTTGGTTGGCTTGTTGAGATAATGGACCAGGTTGATCAGATACCGGCAAACCACTAGATTTTGGTCCACCACCCCTATTTTTTATTATTAAATCTTTACCACTAGTGACTGACGCTGGAACGTTCAGCCAACTTTGTATTATACTATTATGGAAAAGTTTCTTTGGACTCGGGGTGCATTTTTGTATAAATAAAATAGGAGTTCCAGATACACATATCTAACAGATGGAATATTACCTTCTTGTACCATCTGATAGTCTTACGTGGTGAAGAGTAATAATGGATCATCTGATCACAACGATCTATACCGGACATATTTTTATTATAATCAACAATTGCAAAAAGTTAGGTGTAAAAGAACTACTCAAAAACTATAAATCGAAATAATTTACTATTTCACTAAAATCCAAAAGTGCTTAAAAATAATTTTTAAAAGTGCCACAACTTCTTTAAATAAAAGCAAAAAAATTAAAAATTACTGAAAAGGAGTAGCATAAAAAAATATTATCAAAATTATTATTAATGTTAACCCAAAATATTTAACAATGATAAACACTAAAAAAGAACACAAAATTTATGACAAAGGAATTATGGCTATATTATTATAACTATATGGACTCTATCTAACTGCTTAAGGCAATTAAATTGTTTTAAAAAGCGAGAAACTTAATATCGGCTAAAAATCCTGACAACCCGAAAGCTCGAGAAAATGGTTGAATCTGACAAAAATTTACTAAAAACTAATTAAGTACCAAAAAAACTTAAGGTAAGTAAAAGCAAAAAATATGTGCAAAGCAGCGGTAACCATCAATCTCCTAATAATTTGAAAACTGTGCTCAATCGAACACGATAAATTAACTAAAAATATAAATAACTGATCCAGTCATATTAATACTAATTTACACTAGAGAGACACCGCGTACTTACACTGTACTAAAGACATAATTTTTAAAAAGTACCCAGCTAAATGGGGAATCTACTGTGCCCCCCTCCCAAGATAAGTGAATTCTGGAAAAATTTTTAAAGAAAAACCAAAAGAAATTCACCTACCTGTTGAAATTCAGAGTAGATTCGTCCCCTGGTACAGAATCCTGCCTCAAATTTGGTTTTACACCACGTATAGCACGTCCACAAAACTCTACACTCAGAAAGTCTGGGAACTCTCCAAAAGATTCTTGTCTAAATTGTGATTATTCTATTCACAGAAATCGATGTTTAACTTAAAACCATTTACGTGGGGTCAATTTTACAAAATGGCTAAAAACTACGAAAATTAAAGTAAAATAGCCAAAAAGAGATATCAACATAAGCTTCCTAAGTATTAATAGAAGTTAAACTTTAGCGATAAGATAATAAATATAGGATTAGTCAAATAACTCAAAATAAGAGTTTTGCCTTTACTTACTTCTTTGAACATCACAGACAATTCCTTCCAAAATTGATTTTCGTTTGATCCAGCTCTTGGCGAATCCCCACACCAGATCGCTGCCCGCGTCGTTTCGCAAGTTATTTTTAGAGCCTATTCCACACGTTTAGGTTCATGATAGAGTAAAAAGTATACACTCAGTTCCCTCGAGGTTTACGAAATCATTAGAAACTATAATTAAAAATAGTAATTAATAACAGAAAATAAGATAATTACGAAGAGATGATATCTTTCATTGTAATATTACAGATAAACAAAACTATGTAACGCAGTTTGAACTTTCGTTACATATTTCATATTACTCAACCATAGTATCAAAAAAACCTTTTTTTCTGTCAGGCACCATTTTTCTCCTACGGCCACAACTACTGTTACTTTCATAATGCGTAGTTGACGAAATTACCTGCTGATACGTGCAATTTGTACAGAACTAGAACATATTTGTTTTAGTTATAGTAAGTTGCTTTATTATGTGTGTTGTGAAAAATGTATGACTGCGGAAGGGGCAAGACAGTTTTAATACCATGTGAAATGAAGTTTTGTCTGCAGATGAATCTGATTCTTTACCAATCACTGTTTTTCTTGTTTTTTGGAAAGCATTCCTCTGTCATGAATTGAAACTTTTATTCTATATTTTCTGTTGTTTTACTCCATTATGACAGGATATGCTTTAGACTAGATTTCTATAGGTCGACGCTAAAACCAAGTACATTATAAGATTGTCTAATACGTCTTCTGACCATATACATAGGCTTTAATTGGATACATTGTATAAATGCTGGCTGACGAGGTCATAGTATGAAAGTTGAAATGTGAAAGAGGCTTTGTCCTCCGCGGCATTTTAGGTGTTAATTATTCAGAATGGGGACAGCATTTGTCCCCTACGGTCCTTTAGATGTTAATCCAAAATTTTGTCAATACTGCCCCTACTTTATTCGAGAAAATTTATAGCACTAGGGTTATATGCCAAAATTTTTTTTTGATACAACCAACAGAAATTGGGGCAAAATTTTAAGTTTGTTATTTCTGCGTTAGTGTTTAGATCTTAGCAAGCTATTAATATGTGGCTGATCTTTAAGTATTTCTTATTTTTTCAGTTTGATCTGCAAATTATGTTCCACAGATTTCATCATCGCAATTTCAAAAAAACGATTAGATAAAATTTACAACCAAAATACACAAAGAAATACACATATACTAATAATCTTTAACCCAATTACCAGTAGATATTGATTTCATACTCTGTTTCCCTATATGAAAAAACATTTTGTCCATAAATAATTTTGCTTCATTTCTGGCAAATATATATGACAAGATAAATATAATCAAAATGAAAAATATTAATATTTAATTATTTAATTTCTTATATAGTTCTTATATAGTTTTTACAGGTCCACTCTCTTATATCCTTAACCAATTCCTACATTACCAAGTGTAATCATAATAAATCAAGTAAATACAGGGCAATTTACTTACAAATTTGTTTTCCAAATTATGATTAGGCATTATTTCATTACTAGCGTGTATCGTGTACCTTAATTTAGAATAAAAAGCGGTGCAGATTGAACTTAACTGATTAAAGTAAGTTATGGAAGTAAATTATTTATACGTTAAAATTTGCATTGTCTATATAAATGTCATAGGTCTGTTGATATAGTTTTTCATGGCTTAATTAAAGATTTCTTATCTAATATTAGTTGTCCAGAATAACAAATAAGGTAAAGTATGACACTAACTAACACTGATGTAGTTTTCCACGAAACACAAAAACACTATACAGGGTGGGGCAATAGTGTGTCCGACTTCGATATCTCGAGTTCTATGATAGCTAGAAACTTGAGTTAAAAACACGAGTAAACTAGACAAAAAAGTCTATAACCAGAAATTGTTTTCAAATGTACAGGGTGAGCCAAAACGATTTTACAGGGTACAAGTACAAGTAACATTTTTTTAAATGAAATGCCATGTATATCAGAACATTTTTTGAAACCTCTTTGTGGCCTCCTTTCACCCTGTATTATTATTGACTTTCTCCTAACTTGAACGTAACGATTTTTTTTTGTTGAAATTATACATTCTGAGAAAATTCAGTTCAAATACTTGTAAATTAAAAAAAAAAATTTGGCCACTCTGTATTTTTTTAGGAAATGAAAATGGTTAAGTGTCATCACACAGATGTCTAATAACTGGTACTACTATGTTTTTTCTTAAAATCGATAATTGTGACTGCGGGGTTTTTTTAATATACACGTATAAATGACATAATTTCAAAAAAAAAATCATTAATTCCAAGTGGTTGGGAGTGAGTCAATAATAATACTGGAGTGGAAGGAGGTCACAATGAGGTCTCATAAAATGTTCTCATATATAAGGCATTCCGTTGAAAACAATGTCATTTGACCCTGTAGAATCGTCTTGGTTCACTCTGTATACTCGAAAATAATTCCTTGTTATAGACTTTTTTGTCTAGTTTATTTATGTTTTTAAATCAAGTTTCTAGCTATCATAGAACTTGACATACCGAAGTCGAACTCACTATTGCCCCACCCTGTATATTGCACAAGACACGCGTTTCACCAACCAAGGTGACATCATCTGGAGATGATTAAAACTAACCGTATGTTAAGAATGTATCCTATTTATACCTAAACTATTGTCATGGTTCGTGAACGTGACCCACTAACCAATAAAGCGGGCTATTTGGGACAGGCCCTCTATTCATACTATTTTTACACTTTGTGATTTTAAAGCTTTCAAATGAATTCAGTTGTCTAGTATTTGTTACATTCCTAATTAATCTAAAATTGCTTATACCTCTTTTATGGCTGTTCTCAAACGCATGTTGGGCTACACTAGACTTATCTGTTCAACCATATTTAAGATGGGTCATATGCTCTTTGAATCTAGTTTGAATTGATCGTCTAGTCTGTCCAACATATTCTTGATTACAGTCCTTACAGCTAATTTCGTAAATTCCCGACTTTTCGTTTGTTTCAATTTTGTCTTTTAGATTGCCTAAAACAGTTTCCCGATGAATGAACCACTATCATATCTACATTTTTAAAAAATAACCAATACCACGGGTGGATCAAGGATCGAGTATACGATGGACTAGAAAACTAACACTCGCCATTTTATGTTGAGCACAACGGTGAGAGTCCTTAGGTATATATCTTAGAGTACTGGTATCTTTTCTGTATATGTCAAATTCTAACTTATTTTCACTATTTCTATTTATTAATACATCTAAAAATGGCAGTTGTCTAGAGTTTTTAATTTTATATGTGAATTTAAATGACGCTAAATGACTTTTTTAATTTAGAAACAACGGTGTCAATATCAGCGACTTCTGTATCAAACACTGCAAAAATATCATCCACACACTTAAGCCAAACCCTGGGGAAATACTCGAATTCTTCTTTTGCTTCCGTCTCGAATCTGTTCATGAAGAGACTAGCAATGAATGGTTACAAAGAGTTACCCTTTGCCGTTCCTTCATGTTCGAGGAAATTATGGTTGATTCGAAAGCAATTTTGTTTCATGCAAAGTTTGGTGAGTTGAAGATATATTTTTACTACATCTTGACTGAGATTGTTTAATTTAAGTAGATCCTTAAGGTAGTCCAAGGTCTGTGGTATTGGATCACTTGGAAATAATGAACAATCGTCAAAGGAGATTAAAATTTCACTTTCTTGTAACTGAATAAGTTTCATCTTATTAATGATTAATGAAATCATTGGAATTAGTCACAGAGAAACTTCCCTGTTAACCATTTTGATAGATGGTAAGTCAGCTATCTGATTGCTGAAACAATAGAACGTACCGACTTTCCTGGTTTATGTATCCTTTTCAAGCAGTACAATCTAGGTACACTTGGGTTAGATACATGTAACCTCCTACTTTACATTTTTCATGCATTACGCATAGGATACAGTCTTGTTGGAAAACACAGTCCATAAGTCAACATAGTCGAAAGATGGTAGAAAAAAGGTTTGTAGCATATGGGTGTAAGAATGTGGGCTAAAACTGCCGTCCGAAAAAATATAGCCCAATAATTCTAATATAAGCAATTTCACACCAAACATTTACTTTTTATACCTTTGACTGAGAGTTTCAATTCAAAAAATTGGATTTCTGAACGCCGATTGGTATCTCGAATTCTATTAAGAAAACAACCATTGGTTGTGAATGTGGATTCTTCAAAGAAAATAATGTTTCTATGGAAATTGTAAATCTTCAAAATTTTTTCTCCCATAGTCATCTTGTAACAGTATTACACACAAGCGGAGTTGAAAACCTCACAGAAATACTCCCGCATTTTGGAATAATATTGTATGTAGTGAAACGTTTAATTTGTAAAACCTTAAATTTTTTAATAAATATTTTATTATTTTCTTATTATTATTATCCACATGTTTGCTTTCGTTAGGACAGCATGGAAAGATATACACAGGAGTAAACTTCACTTCAACGCGGTATGCTGAATTTCAGAAGCAGATTGCAGCAATAAACAGAAGAGGATGGTGAACATCTTACAGATGTCGTATTTTCTCACTAATAGTTTTGTAATGAATTTCCCAAAATATAATTTACGTTCCATTGAAAATTTGTTCAAATACATTATTTTTATTTTTTTGAAAATATTCTCGGGTAGTAGGACGAAAAAACTACTGTTCTTTATTTAGATTGACCGGTTTCTGCAGTATAACCTGCCTTTCTCAGAGTATGTAATTTATTATTAGTGTGACCAACGAATTTACAAGATGCTAAAAAACACTTACCAATCTAATATATAAAACCTACTATTTCCAATTCTAATTGGATTAGTCATAAATAAATAACAAACAAACAGATTGAAAGTCAAAGCAACAATAACTGACACATACAATATTAAATATGATTTGAACGAAACAACTACTCAGCGGGCAAATACCCCGACCTGCATTGGATTATACCCTCAAATCATGATAGATCGGTAGCCAATATCATTTGTCAATTCCTAACCACACATAGACCGGTTTCGAACTTATTAGTTCTCCTCAGTATGCCATAGGTTATGGAACAGACAAATGATAGTGGCCAACCTGCTAGTCATATACTGACTAAGGTAAATTTAGTAGTGGTGAGAGATATGTGAAACTTCTCATATGGTCCAAATGCTACTATCCGATCGACCTCATAGATGTCTCTGTGGCGGATAGCCATACAATAGACATACCTACAATATTAAAGAATTATATTAATGAAATATTAAGGAAAAATAACAATGAAATAATACTACTTTGATTTTATATACGTGAACTATTCTTATGTAAGTTAAATTCTGCTTCTTTTTAATAATTTTGAGGCATTAATTTATATTCTAATAACTCATATTTCATATTAGAGCATAGTTAGGTTAAGGTTGTTCATATTCTCCTTCTTCTATTAATTAATGACATCATACAAATTAGAAGACGTAAGTCAAATTTCTAACCTAACTTTATTTAAAAACTATTTAACAATGATTTATAAATTTTACTTAAATTATCTACATCTGTTCTTACATTAACACAATTTCAATTACAATTTATGTAGATCGTTTCTAGTAAAAGTCTCTTGTCTAAATTCTGTTCAGTATTTAATATTTTTGTTTCTTCAAAATTAAATTTACATTTTTGTTCTACTACATGGTTTGATAAAGCCGTTGAAGCCGAACTTAACCATTGTTTAGTTTGGCCAATATATTGTTTACCACATTCACACTGAATTTTATATACAACAGTACTTTTTAATTCAAGTGGAACTTGTATCTTTATTTTTATTGAACAAAGGAACTAATAATTTTTCATTGTAAAAAGTTGCGATAATATTATTTTCGTTCTCCAAACTACTTTTTAAATTTTGTGATATACCATTAACAAACGTTATTTTGTAGTATCTTTTGTTATTATTCATTGTCAAATTTGTAACTCTCGACCCGCTTTCTGAGAAAAATGTTTTAATTAACCTATCGGAATAATTATTGTTGATTAGCATACTTTTAGCTTTATAATAATTTTTTTTGTTTAAATTTATTACGACACAAGATTTCTGTTTTGAATTTCATGGATTTTATAATAGCAATTTTTTTATTTACAGGATGACTTGAATAAAAATTTAAAATTCTATTGGAATTAATACTTTTTCAATACCACTCTGTTAATATGTTCTCTCCTCTAATAAGCAATACATCGAAAAACACGATCATGTTATTTTCTTCTTTCTCTGCAGTAAATTGAATATCGCTTTTGAATAAATTAAATTCAAATGAATTGTGTTAATATGATTTTAAATAAAATTTTAAATAAAATCATATTGACACAGTTTTTTTGTGCCGCTAATAAAATATCATCTACATATAAGAAAAGGAAAGCTATATTTAATGGTAGTTTTTCCAAACAACCTGAAATTATGTCATATAAAACTATATTTGCAAAAATTGGCGATGCTGGATTACCTATTGCAAAATTTTGGGACTGCAATGGGTAATCCATCGTCGCAAGTATAGTTTTACATGACATAATTTCAGGTAGATACGAATAGTTTCATAAAATAAACAAATTACAGGACACAAGTTATTATTTAAAATTATTAGCTCTTTCCCAGCAAGTTATCAAAAATAGTTCAATCCTACTGCAGGACCCTAGTAACGGTGCGCTCTAGAAAAGGAAACCAACCTTATTTATTTTGACAAGTTCTGTATATTTTTGAAGGTACCAAAAAATGAACTGAAACACCTTTTACATCCGGTTAACCCACTAATTTTTTGCAGATTTAAATAAAACTTCATTTCTAAGAAACCAGTAAACCCTATATAATTCAACCATGACAAAATTCTGTGTTTTTAATATACAACTAAGTAAAATAAAAATTGTAGCTATTCAAATGAAAATCAATGATAAATTTGTATAATCTGGCACGTTTTTAAACTTTAACACGTCAGTTATGATTTGATGAATAATAAGCCAGATTTCATTATCATAGTCTGAAATTTATTTTACCCTTTAAATTTGTGAATAATTTGTCGTAGTCATAATATTTTAAACTCATCAGGAAGCATTAACGGATCAATATTTGCATTTTTTTTCCTTGTTTTATGAATAGGAATATATAGACAATTTATGACCAAAACACTGATGCCGATGTCTTCCTAAGTACGTATTCAAGGTCACAAAAGTATTTCCTTACAAAAGGATATTATAGGTCATGGAAGAACATCTACGCCAAGACTATACTTCTAATAAATCCTAAAAGCATGTCAGCGAGCGTTATTTTGTTAGAGAACAGTAGAATTTATATCTGTTACATATGAAACTGCAGAGGCCTCTAGAGTATTACTTAAAACCCAGCTACAGTTATATTTTCTGTGACAATTTGAAAGAATATACTGAATAATATGTTATTTCTTATATTAACGGCTAAAATCTTATTCTGAAATTACTCAAATATGTAAGATTTGGTTTTCGTTTCATATTCAAGATCTGTTCTGCCTTAATTTTTTTTTCATATTAAAACATGTTCATCAGTTTCTTAATAATTTTCAAATTGTATTTCTCCAAAAATACACTCTATTATTTTATTGTTAATAAGTAGTAACATACCGATCACTATTTGGTATATTTATTACAACTTCTAAGACTCTTAATACTTTGTTGTACTCATACAGCATTTGGAGTTCGTACCGGAGATCGCGATATTTGGTCCCTTTCTTCTCCTCCTTCAAGGTGATGTTTTCCTCTGCAGGTTCCTAGAACTCGATGACATACATCACCTTGAGTTGACGCTCGAGGAGGACTATGTCAGGGTTGTTAGCTCGGATCAGCCTGACTGTCGGGAACGAGTAGTTCCAGTAAATCCGGCATTTCTCGTTCTCGACCACGGTCTCAATATCTCTGGGGACGTAAGGCAGCACTGGTGTCTGGTCTACCCCGTACGAGTGCCTTAGATGGTAGTATAGCACTCGTAACTCCGCGTTATATCGGTAGATGTAGGCCAAAATCGCATATATCGGGCATGCAGAGATTAAGTGCATGAGAGATTCCAGCGCCTAACGGCAGGCCCTGCTGTTAATATCAGAAATCTCTACATGCCACACGGTTGACCAAGGTGTTGATAACACCATCCTGGTAGACCATAATGAATCTCTCGATCTCTGACTTAAGACCAGCTGACCTTAAAAAGGCGAATGTTAGCCTGGTCGATAAACTCAGCGTTTCTGTGTTCTTATAGAAGACACCATATTGGGGTCTATCGACGTGTTGCCGAAACAGTTTTTCCTGTTCAGCAACTCTGATGCAGGCTTTCAGATGATTTGGCTGAAGTTAAGTGATTGACTCTACATCAGCACCTCGCCGGCCACCTCGCCTGATGTCAAATGCCAGATCGAGTTCATTTGTGGCTCTTTTTGCTGCCTTAAACAATCCTGCTCCCGCTCCTACAGTTTCGTGACGTTTTACAAACCGTAAGAGACGATCTGAGCTCTTGAGGATGTTACATGCCATACTCAGTACAAGAGTCCTCGGTCTCCCCCCGTTGAATTGGGAGGTACACACGAGAAACAGACGATCTAGGATGAATACTTCTATGAATATTCATCATCTTGCAAGTGTCTCTGTCGAATTGGCGCAGCTCATCTACGGTCCACTTTATTACTTCAAAGGAGTAGAGCAGAACCGGAACGGCAAGCATATTAGTTACAGACACCTTGTTCCACCCCGAAATTTCAGAAGACCAAATTTTTCGGAAGCGGTGTCTATACTTGCCGCAGAGAAAATCCTTGGTGTCACATCCTGGATGTGGCTATGCTGCAGAACCATATATGTATAGGTCTCTCCGACATCCAGATATCTTAGGATGCTTCCCTCTGCGAACTGTACATCTTCAGAGAATTCCCCGCATCGTCCTCTCTTGAGGTAGACGACTGCACATTTGTCCAACCCGAATTCCATACCAATTGCCCGTGTGTATTTTTCGACCACCCTAAGAGCATTTTATAGTTCGTGCTCTGCGGAGGCATAAAGTTTATGTTCGTCCATATAAAATAGATGGGTGATCTTTCGTCTCCAGTCGCTGGGTGGTCCACATTGATATCCGCGGGTTTGGCGGAGCCCAACAGTCAACGGCAGCAGTCAGATGCAGAAGAGGAGAGGACTCAAGGAGTCACCCTGGAAAACTCCTCTTCTAAATGCCACCTGCTCTGTCGTGACCCGCTGTGCACTTGATGTTATGGTGAAGTGAGCCTTCCAGAGCGGCAGAAGTAGTCCTATGCATCTCACTAGTGGTGCTAGTACCGCAATACATTCGAGCAAGTGCAACAATAGGTCGTGTGATGTTGTATCAAATGTCTCGAGGTAATCAATCTAGGCCATCGATAGATTCCGCTTGTATTGCACAGAATCCAGTGTAATACAGTGGTCCATCAACAGGCTATCCTTGCAAACTGTCATATGCCCTTCTTCCCACCACGCTGTTCGTGTATCTGCTAGAAGAGTGGATCAGCACTCAGTATTCTAGCATACAAGATATGAGTTGCTTTGCGGCGTTGTACAGGGCACAGTTGATTTGCCAAATGTCTGCATTTTCTGGAAGTTCCTCATCGATGACCGCGTCCAATCTAGCTGGGTCTTGTGGCTTTAGGTTAGCCCTGGTGTTAAGGTTAACCCTCGTCCTTAAGTATATATCGGTGAACTCCAGAGGATGTTCCCCATCGGCTGTTAATTTCCGCGGTGGGACTGCGGCTGGCTGTTTTTCCAGCTGACGGGGTGCCATTACGTAACCTATCCTGCGCAAGAAGGATACTTGTTCTCTCAGGTGTTGTTGAAAGAAGGCGCGATGCTTTGGATGCATTTCGCACCAAAGTGCATGTAATCGCGCCATGTATCCCCCTCGCTCAAGTTCACTACTCTCGCGGCAGGTTAGCAAATCATTCCGTAGTTCTCTTAAAGCGTCCGTGTTTAATGCCTGAGTTATCAACGTTGAGTCCATCCGCCAACTGTCTCTGACCCCCCTCCGCTTGGGGTCGATTGTGAGGGTCCCTTCTGAGGTTATAAGGAACCCGAGTTATAGGGTACCAGGGTGGTTAGCTCTGGTACCCCCAGCCGGCATTTGTCAGGTAGAGTTGACTCTGCCTATCCAGAGTGCACCGTGCGGAGTTTGCCGGTCCTTTGCACCCCTATTATTATTATTATTTTTTATTAAACGTCTTATTTACGTTAACATCCTGGAGTTTAGCACATTGCTATTCCACCACTCAACCAAGACAGACACATACAACAACCATTCCCTCCAACAGATATCGCAGCTAGGATTCGATCTAGCCAATTGTGCTACCGTCTTGGTATTTAGAAAACGCCATTAGACAATGTGATGTTCATCCACAAAGTTAAAAGAATGTTACGCACTATTACGTAGTACAAAAAACTGAACACCTTACCAGTCCTCGGCTAGCTCGTTATATCTCAGGTTGGTTACCAGTATCATACGGGTGAAACTGGTGTCTTCAGCTTCTCAGTACTCTAAATTCAAGAAGTAAACAATTGATATTTGATTAGAGAATTTGGTATATCTTACCACACTTTATATTTAATGAAACCTATTCTAGGAAATTAAACAACATAGGTTTAATAAAATGTTTAATTAATTATATCAAGTCAAGTTAATTAGCAAGATTAAAAAAAATATTTACAGATAGCTTTGTGATATTTATAAATTTTCCCCAAACAAAAGTATATAATACCAATAAGTAGATTTATACCAAACGCAATTGCACGTAGTTTACATAAAACCACATAAGAAAAATATTTATATCTAGATAACACTATTATTACATTTATCGTACTCAAAATTCTCCGATCTATCACAAATCTAATTTGACTGGACCATATTGACATCATGGGTACCAGTACTAAATTTAAATTTGAATAAGCAAAATTTAAAAAAAAAATAAAGTGCACAGAAAAAAATTAATAATTATATACATCAAGGTCAAAATTTTTAATAAGTATAGAAACAAATATTAATACTTAACTTAACCTCCGGGAGGGGAAAGTGTGTTCAATTTTGTTTCTTCAATACCAGACTAATATTTTTCCATTAACCAAACTGCAACATTACGAACGCTACGATAAAATTAATTGGCTCTTGACTTCCAACGCTTATCGAAAAACACAAATCAACCCTATATTCCAGCTCCACTTTGTACATTAGCAAGACTTGATAAAACTCCATTTTTCATTACCATACAGCAAAAATTATATAAAACCCATATTTACAAAATGAAACAATTTCCTAGGTTTCATAACCTAGACGAAATTTTTAACATCATAAAAAAAAGGGAAATGCTTTTTTATACTAAGTATAACCCAATAAGTTTACCCAATGGAAAATCAGTGTCGCCCAGTGAAAGCCCCGTGATAGTCCAGTGATAGCCGCCTAAAATTTTAATAAGAAACACAAGTAAGTACTTGTTAATTTTTGTCCTACTTTAAATAACTTACCCTTCCTATAGGTCATCTAAGTTCACACACATGTGTAATTGGAGAAATAATCCAGCATTTAGCTGACAAGATACTAAGTAACACCCTTTAAATTGGTGAAACAAATAATCCCAAAACAACGATGATTAACATCTACTAAGATAAATTCGGATTTTAAATTTTAATCTCTCACCCACTACACCAACGAAATGCACATCGTCTGTACGCTAAGACGATGAACTAGGAAAAGAAGGAAATTAATAGATCACTTGATAAAATGACCAAAATATCCAAAACGTCATTAGCCACAAAATTCCAAGTTCTGTCGCATCTCGAATGAATATGAAATTATTTAAACACGTATCAATATTTATCAAGACGAATATAACATGTGAAACATTAATTAGAAAAGTTAGAAAGATAAGAATATTATATAAAGTAATATTTATGCAAGGCGAATCATAAAATACCACCTGTAAAATTCGATTATTTGCAGAATCCATAAAGTTTGTCAACCCTAATGCTAATAGCTGAAGTGCGTTCCATGATTGTAATTAATGTACTAACATACTTAGCTGAAATAAACGGTCTAAGAAGTAATAGTCTGGAATTATTTTGAAAACGACCCAATTATTGTCCAAACTTTTGTTAATCCATAATTACTCGTTTCACACACAAGGTAACGATTTCTATAACTTAACAAGTCTATACAGAACAGACGAGCTCACGTGACAACAAATCAACTCGATATGCAACCCCGACAACAATTGGACACTGCCAATAATATTCGAATAAATGACATTTAACTGATGGCATAGTTTATAAGCAAATTTACCCCGAATTAGAAATTCAATATTTCTATAAATCACAGGGATATAATGTTGAACATAAATCATGACGTCTATGATATAACCTTGAGATGTGACATTTTAATGCAAATGGATAATATATTGCAGATAACAATTTTTTTGAAGTAAAGTTTGAAACTGTGATGTTTAAAATGTAATATTTATAAACAAAGTTAATGAAAAAAATTACTAGTTGATTTTTATACTTAAAATATATACCTATTTCTCATGACGATGATTCAACCCCAACAACATCCATGCCCTAACCCGGATTTGAACCCGGAATCTCTTGGTCTGAAGCCTAACGTATAAGCACTTAGCCACTGAGCCGACAATAATTGGTTTCCTTTTTTTTAATTATTTATCTTCAACGTCAATATCAATAAGAGAGGAAACAAAGTTATCCTTAATAATAAACACATCTTGGGTCTCATAAGATACCATGATTGCGTGATGTTATATTTGCAGATAGATAATACACCAGAATTCAGCGGAATAGAATTTTTTCCGAAAATAATAAACCATTTCCGACTGATATATCAAGGATGGACCCTTAGCCACGACTACACAGACTTACAAATTACTGAAATTGTCCTCTTCTACGTATCTATACTAAAACTGGTATCAGTTCAGCTTTAGTGAGACCAGTAAAGATAAAGAGAGGAGTTTTACGCCCCATTCTTGCGTGTTTCGTTGCATTATTTAGTTGAATGAAAATGAAAATTGTAAGTGAAAAATTACCAACTGTTATCTCAACCTATTTTACTTGAATTTTTCATTTGAAAATATAATTTGTGAATTATATAATAAGTTAATTATCATTTTCAACTAAGTGAACTACTTTTTATAAATAATAATTTCCTGACGCACTTCTCACCGCGTGAGTTGACATATACACTATGTCTACAGTTAGAATGGATAAGAGGGTAAACTTTTCTATTTCCCATTTTACGCGGACAATTTATTCTTCATAAAAAAGATTTACTTTTGTTAAAAATATGATTGCCATGAAGTCAGTTAATATGCCACATACAGGGTGTTTAGAATTAAAATGTATGTCAGAATTCCAGTTTGTGGATAAGTCTACCTATTCGACTTTTCTAAAAATTTTGTGGTATCATGCGGTAAAACTTACGGTAAAATAAAAATTATTTTCTTACAAAAATTATTGAATAAGACAGCTAATTATACCCATAATTATATTAAACTACTTTTATTTTTAACAGCATTGAAGAAAAATATTAGGAAAACTAAAAAAATTTTTTAAAAAGTATTATTCAAACACATCTCAACGCATTTCTGAAGGCGAGTGTAAAGCTCTTTGTAACAGTTTCTAACCTCTTGTAAGGATATTAACTGAACAGCTTCCCTAATCCTGGAGTGGGTTGGAACCTTTGATGTGAAGATAACACTGACGTAATTTTCAATGAAACATCAAAACACTATATACTGCAATCGACGCGCGTTTCGCCAACCAAGTTGGCACCATCTAGAGATGATTAAAAACTCACTCAGTTTTTAATCATCTCCAGATGATGCCAACTTTATTCGAGAAACGCGCGTCGAGTACAGTATATAGTGTTTTGGTGTTTAGTGGAAAACTACGTCGGTGCTAGCTTCCTTAATGCGATATTTCAACACATCAGTGTTATTATCTAAAGGCCTACTGTATACAATTTGTTTCAATCGACCCCACAAATAAAAATCTACATTTGATAAATCGGGAGACCTTGGTGGCCATGGATTTGGACCACACCCACCAATCCATCGGTTATCAAACTTATTCAATAACCAGATTCTAGCATATGCCTCAGAATGAGCCGGATAACCATCTATTTGAAAATAAAATGAATTGGGGTTATCCAACGGTAAATTTTGTAATTCATCACTGAAAAAAGTTTGCAGTATATTCAAATAACTATTGCTGTTACAAGTATCTTCAAAAAAATGTGACCTTATAATCCCATGGTAATACACTGCTCACCAAACATTTACGTTTTTAAAGTAATGTCGCCTACATTGTATTCGAAAATTAGGATTAACGTAACTCCAATATCGACTATGTTGCGAGGATACAATCCCATTAGTCCAGAAGGTGGAATCATCTGTAAAGATGTTTTTATGAAAATTTCTACTCATGCTTCCAATCCACAAACAACACTTGTAAGGATTATATTGTTATAATAGGTGGCTTAAACGATATTAATATAAATAAAACCCCTTCTTTTCGTTTGATCTGCAATAAGTTAAAGTCTTGCACACATGCAAATATAATGTTTGCATCAATACCATATAAAACCAACGACATCAGAAAAAACAAACTTATATTTTGATATAATACAAAACTGAACGATTTCGTCAGAAAATTTGATACGTACTCAGAAGGAAAGGTCCAATACTTAGAAGTAAATATCGGTTCTGAATTAAATACTTTCAACCGCAAATCAGTGGCATCTAATATACATAGTATTATACATCATCAGTGTCCTATAAAAAAAAATAAAATTCGTGAACACAACTGGGCATATAGACTTAACCACCAATTTAAACAATGTAACTCTAAGTGACTCTGAAGTTCCTGTAAATGTATCCTTGCATGCAGTCTCTTCATGAACAGATATGAGACGGAAGCAAAAGAAAAATTCGAGTACTTCCCCAGGGTTTGACTTAGGTATGTGGAATAATGTGGATGATATTTTTGCAGTGTTCGATACAAAAGTCGCTGATATTGATAACTTTGTATCTAAATTAAGCAGTCGTTTCGCGTCAGTTAAATTCACATATGAAATGGAAAACTCTGGACAACTCTCATTTTAAGATGTATTAATAATTAGAAATAGTGACGATAAATTAGAATTTGACATATAGAGAAAAGAAACCAGTACTCTAAGTTATATTCCTAAGGACTCTCACCATTGTGCTCAACACAAAATGGCGAGTTTTAATTGTCTAGTTCATCATCTATTAAGCTTTCCCCTCAATAAGGAGAGGTTTGAAAAAGAAAAGGCATTGTTTAAGGATATAGCTGCGAGTAATGGATATTCTGTAAGTTTAATTGATAAAATAATTAGGAAACGAACGTTTAAAAAGTCGCTTCGAAATTCCTCGATCTTTCAAAATGAAAGAGAAAATCCGAAATTTGTATCGATTCCATTCGATCCTCGATTCACCCATTGTATTGGTAAAATTTTTAAAGATGTAGGTATGAATGTGGTTCATTCATCGGGCAACAAACTACAACAACTTTTAGGCAATCCAAAAGACAAAATGCATTTGAAAGCTTGAAAATCAAAAAGTGTAAAAATTGTATGAATAGTGACAGAGGGCCTATCCCAAATAGCCCGCTTTATTGGTTAGTGGGTCACAGTTCGCCAAACCGTGACAGTTAGGTGAACTGTGACAATAGTTTAGGTATAAATAGGGTAGATTGTTAGCATAAGTTTAGTTTTAATCATCTCGGGATGATGTCAACTTGGTTGGCGAAACGCGCATCGAGTGCAGTGTATAGTGTTTTAGTGTTTCGTGGAAAACTACGTCAGTGTTATCTTCACATCAAAGGTTTCAACCCACTCCATGATTTAACTTAATTGTTTAAAATGTCTACCAATAACAATCTGACATTGGCCGGCAAGTGTGTAAACACACTGTATTGAACGTTTGATAATTTCCGGGCTGATATTTTTATTTCTAATTCTTGTGGTGTTTATATTTCGATGCTTTAGGACATCTCTAAAATTGGATCCCATTGTACTCAGAAAATAATAAGGAATCCATTTTTTATTAAAAAAGTGTCAATAAAAAAAAATGCTGTCGTCACAGCTCAAAAAGAAAATATGAAAAAAAAAAAATTTCACACAGTGCTTTTTTAAAAAATAAGATTAACGTGTTTCAGCCTTATCAAAAAAATGGTTCAATAATAATATCACATATATTGTGCGGAACTATACGTAAATTACCACCTTGTGTATGGAAGTTTGAGGATTCATCAAAGCATTTTTTCGAAAAATTTACCAATTGTCTTAAACAAGTTATCATTCATGACTGTGCGTAAGGAATTTGTTCTCTAGTTGCTCACACATAATATGCTAGTCAGAAGCGGAACCTGCTAGTTTCAGCACTTTACAAAAAACGACTCTATTTTAAAATGCTTTCTTAACCGTCCCTCATGTCACCGTATAACCCCCTGAAAATCCTAGGATTTTGTGTTAAGTGAAGAAAGACGAGGCCTACAGTTTATTGTTGAATAGAAGGTATAATCCAATGCAGGTCGGGGTATTTGCCCGCTAAGTAGTTGTTTCGTTCAAATCATATTTAATAGCAGTAGTTTAGTCCACCTGGGCTAGAGGTCTCCGCTCTCGGTACTTGCTTCGCAAGTCGCTATCCGCCACAGAGACATCTATGATGTCGGTCGGATAGTAGCATTTGGACCATATGAGAAGTTTTACATACCTCACACCACTACTCAATATACCTTAGTCAGTATATGACTAGCAGGTTGGCCACTATCATTTGTCTGTTCCATGACCTATGGCATACTGAAGAGAATTAATAAGTTCCAAACTGGTCTATGTCTGGTTAGGAATTGACAAATGATATTGGCTACCGATCTATCATGGTTTGAAGGTATAATCCAATACAGGTCGGGGTGTTTGCATGCTGAATAGTTGTTTCGTTCAAATCATATTTAATACACCTAAGTAGAAATTTCTACTTGTGAAAAATATTAGTTTGGAAATATTCTGCTTCTCAAAAAATGTTAGAGGAGGCTCAGCCTCCCGTGCCTCCCCTAACCAGCCGCCACTGACACCTACACATTCACCCCGACAGAGAAACGATTTCTGTAACTCCTAGGATACACATAACTATAGGGCAGAGAAGTGTCAAGTATTTAGGACCTAAATTATATAACAGCTTACCTCAGTACCTAAAAAACCAACAATTATCCCTTTACTCATTTAAGAAAACACTTGTTTTGAAAAAGAAAAAATTTAAATTCAATGGCTCAAATATTTAAGGCGCCACCTGCATGTCATCTATTTTTTTTCTTAGTGTTCTCTTTTTCTCATTGCTTTTTTTAAATTTAGTATATCTTCAGTTAGGAATTTAGTTAGGATCCAGTAGGTTACGTTTCATGCTCTCCTTTTCTTATTGTTATTTTGAATATAGTATATCTTAAGTTAGAAATTTAGTTAGGATCCAGTAGGTTAAGTTTTTTAAATGTATGTGGTATATCAATTTCTGATGTTGTTACTCACAAACAAAGTTCTGCCATCGTGAGATACTCTGTTTATTTACATATTGTCATTGTTTTAAGAAAGCTCAATTTTTACTGTCAATACTTACATTTATCGTAAATAAACGTTATTTTTATTATTATTATTATAAATACATATCACGTTCATATTTTGCGATTCCGGTTTAACCGGAAATTACTTCAACTTTTTTACTTTATGTGATACACCCTATATATTCAGTTCAGTTTAAATAAGATTTCTTTCTGAATTCAGAAATATTTAATATACTATCATTAACTTTCTTATTTAATTAGATATTGGGGTTTACATTTAAATAACACATATTATGTCTAGTAAAACAAGGTCATCTACGAAAACAAATAAAACATTTAAACAATCTATTTATATCAGAAGGTAAAGCAATTCTGTAGATTCTAATTTTAACAAATAACATAACATAAACATAAACATCACAGAAATTGTTCGAAAATATTACCATTTTGCTGCAACTAGTGAAGACGTTAGACCAAATTCTCTCTGCATCTGTTTAAAATAACTGGGTTGTTAATTCTACTGATTTTTAATTTGTTCAACCGCCTTTGGCTCCGTTTGCACCAAATATTAATGTTTTCGAATATTTGTTGTAAACAGAATATACAAAATTACTTTAGTGTCCGAAATTAATAAATTATTTAAATGTTTTTATACGTTTTCATAGATGACCTTGTTTTAAAAGATATATTGGGTGTTATTACTTCCTCACCCCTCAAAGTGAAGAAGGTTACATACCTTCCTCACTGAAAAAAAATTTGAAGTTTTTTATTAAATTTCTGGACGAATCTCGACGAATTATGACGATACACAAAATTTTTTTTGACATTTCAAATTTTAAAATATTAGTGACATTCCACCAATGTGACTTTTTTGAAACGTTAAAAATTACTTTTATTATAAACTCCACCACACGTCAAGTTTTACTATAGTGAGGAAGTTCTGATCCCCAAATAATTGGCAGCGGTTTTTTATATTTAAATTCCAATATCTTATTAAATATGAAAGATAATCATAACATATTATATGCACATATTATATACTACTGAGTTCAGAAAGAAATTTTCTTTAAGTTGAGCTGAATATATAGGGTGTATCGCTTAAAATAAAAAGTTGAAGTAACTTCCGGTTAAATCGGAAGTGAAAATATGAATGTGATACGTATTTATAGTCACTGAAATATCATTTGTTCATTTCAGCATTAATATACAGGGCATTAATTTGTGTATTTTGCAGTTTTTTAGCCATAATTTTTTATTTGATGTTCAATTGTTTTTTTCGTTTCGAATTTGGAGTCCTCAGAAAAAACAAATAAGTATAGTTTTTAAATTTTTTTCCTAGATGAAAAATAAAGCATTAAAGTCGAGTGAGACAGGTAAAATGATCACCCTGTAACTATGTTAGTAACTGATTCTGATCACATTACCATTATACACGTTTTCCTTCCAACAATAACATATGGAAGAATAGGTATATCTATTGTGAACTATTGTTAATGAAAAATATACGTTTCATCAAAAAAAATTATTTTAAGCAAATATTATAGATCATTTGACTGATCGCTAACTTGATTTAATGAACGAAGTTATAATGTTATTTGGCTTTGCCAATAGCAATTCATACTCAATATTTAATAATAGAACAAGCTACCAAAAGGCGTAAAGCTGAAAGGTAATAAAGAACCGAGAAACATCAATAAAGCTGAATAAATAGATTTAGAAAAGTCAGAGATGAAATGAAATGAATTTAAGTGTGGAAATTTAATAAAAAATATTTAATTTGGATACTAAAAAAGTCCTTCGTTAAAAAAATAAATGAAATTTCATTGAATTAAATAAAATTAACGTCCACCATATCTATAATATAAAACACGTTACCACCAAATTTTGATTTAATTAGTGTTATATGTGTTATATGTGTTCTATGCGTGTTTATTATTAAGCAATGATTGCGTCAAAGATTTATATCAAGTAATTTCAACGTAAACAAATTTTTTATTTGAAAAATTTGGCAGCTGCTGTGACTTTCCTTTTGCATCAATCAAATTCATAAAATGTTGTCATCATCGTTAGCTTTATACAACATATCCATAATTTTTAATATACTAAAAACAGAACACTTCGGTGATTAGATTTACACATTAGAAACACATAAAATAAATTAATTTGTATGTAAGAACACAAAACACAAAAATAATGTTTCTTACCAAATAAATTTAATTCAAATTCAAATTCAAATTCAAATTACCTTTATTTTACTTTTATATAACATATACCTGTTCATAAGTAAGAAACAAATCATAAATACATTTTATTTTTTTTTTTTTTTTTTTGTTTCTTTCCATATATTTAGCTTTTCCTACTAACAATTATAAAGAGGAATTTTGCTAAAATTGCAAACGCAATTTGAGTGCAACTATCCCTCTTTAAATACAAGATGGCAGTAAAGAAAGTAGGTAAGAGACCAATAGTTATCCCTTCAGAAAATATTCAAGTTTAGTATTTGAATAAAACCATTTTTTTGTTTTAATTATTGTTATTATTGTTATCAATATTGTCATTACTGTTTTAAAGTTAAGCTAAAATAGATATTTTTAGCAGTTAAATTCTGACTTGAACGAGAAAAAATATTTAAATTTTGATGAACATACTTCTTAATTTCTCTTTTGTAAATGTTATGTGGCAACGCTTTTATCTGGAGAGGCAGTAAATTGTAAAATTTTGGTGCAAAGTAAGTTACATGTCTTTGAATATGAGATTTTTTATAGAATGGTATAGTTAGTGAATTATTTGTAATTGTTTTTGTTTGATAATTATGAGTTACTGTTTGGCATAAATTTTTAATTTTTGGTAAATAGTTTAGACAAGAACATATATATAATCCCCTAATGTTGCTTTCTTTGTATAAGAGCTCCGTATTATACATACGCTCTTTATTAAAAACAATTTTTAATATTGTATTCTGACAGACTGACAAATTTTTTAAAGAATTATCATATAAGCCACCCCAAACAACAATACAATAGCGCAGAATTGACTCAACCAAGGCATTATATACCATCCTTATAAGTTTTTCATTCAAAATATTTCTAAGTTGATAACATTTATAATACAGTTTTCTAATTTTTGAGGATATATGATCAGCATGGTTAGTCCATTTTAAATGTTGGTCAACCAATATACCTAAATATTTAATGACATTTGTTCTTTCTATTGTTGGGCAGTTGCATTGGGTAGTGTCACTTGAGCAGTTATGTATTTTAATATTGTTCTTAGGAGGCTGATCAGCAGTGGTAGTAGAGAATGCGTTTTTGCTGTATTAAGACTCAATAGACTGGAGTTAAGCCAAGTTTGTACAGTGCCAAGACCCCAGTCCGCAACCTGGTATACTTCTGCCCAAGTTGCGGCATTAAATAAAATGGCTGTGTCATCTGCATATGAGATGACTTTTCCATTTTTTAGAAGATTTCCCAGATGATTAATGTATACCAGAAACAGAACAGGGCCCAACACAGTACCTTGTGGGACACCCGTTGTAATAATTTGACTATCACTCGTAACGTTATTTATTTTAACTCTTTGGGTTCTACCTGTCAAATAGTTCTCAAATAACCGCAACGGACCACCCCTAACTCCAACATTACTAAGTTTTTCCAATAAAATTTTATGACTTACTGTATCAAAAGCTTTGGCTAAGTCCAAAAACACAGCCAAAGATTTTTTATTGCTATTAAGTTGGTTCATAATGTCATTTGTTAATTCAAAAACAGCATCCTCTGTATTTTTTTTATTTCTGAAGCCAAATTGCTTATCATATAGAATATTTTCCTGTTCTAAAAAATCTACCAATCTTTGTTTTATACACTTTTCAAATATTTTCCCAAAATTATTAATCACCGATATAGGTCTATAATTTGTTAATTTCTTAGAATCTCCTGCCTTATACACCGGCGTAACAATAGATGTTTTCCAGTCCTTTGGAATTCGATTTGTAGATATTACTAAATTTATTATATACGTTAAAGGTTTTAATAAAGATCTATGTATATATTTGATAGCTTTCACTGTTATTCCATCCTCACCGGGAGCAGAGTTGTTTTTTAGGGAATTTATTTGTTTAATTAACTCATTTTCGGACACTGGATTCAAATATAATGAATTTATAATTCTTTTCTCAGGCAAGTATTTTCGTTTCTGTCTCACAGGGGGTATTGTATCTGCCATGTTGCCACCTATATTAATGAAAAAAAATCATTAAATTGATTTGTCTTTTCCTTTTCATCCTGTACAATATTTCCATGATTATCTGTTACTTCAATGTTTTTAGTGTTATTTTTCTTATTATTTGAGACCTCATTTATTACGTTCCATATTTGTTTATAATTATTATTTGCTTCTATTATTCTTGTTTTATAGTAATTATTTTTTGTTTGCTTAATTATTTTATTGAGATTATTTCTGTAATTTTTATATTTAAGACTTAAATCATTTGAAAAAGATCTATTAAGTTGTTTCTCATGTTGTCTCGCTTTCTTATCGACTGAACTATACCAACGGTAATCCACGGCTTTATTTTTGTTAGTTTACTTTTTAGTTTAATTGTTTTTGTTGCAGTTTTAATATATCCCTTTAGTTTATTAATAAATAAATCGTATGCTGCCTCTACGTTCCCATTATCTATAACATCATCCCATAACTCATTTTGCAATAAATAATTTAATGTTTCTAAATCTAATTTGTCTATATGTTTAATACGATTTATATTGTTTTCTAAAATATCTAATTTTAATGATAATGCAATTGTATAATGGTCAGTAAGAGCAGTGTTAAATATAATTGGTTTTATGTTATCAAAATGAAGTTCATTAGATTTTATGAAAATATGATCAATTATAGTAGAGGAATCTTCACATACCCTGGTAGGTTTGTTAATACAAGATAAATAACCCCTCTGAGACAAAATATTTAAGTAACTATTTACCTGATAATCAGAATTATTTAAAATATTTAAATTCACATCGCCAATAAAAATTTCAAAACTTAGCTCTTGCAAATTTAAGATATATTCTTCAAAATAATTTAAAAATAGATTCACGTCTGTTGATGGAGGTCTGTAACACGCTGTTATTCCAAATGTTTTGTTACTTATTTGAAAAGTGCATCGTAATAAATTGATTTCATGGAGCTTTATAATTTCACTAACTACAGATATATTTTCTTTGATGTAAATAACCAGACCATCATTTTTATTAAATTTAGAATCATTATAAAATAAGTTATAACCATTAATGTTAAAATCACTTACCATCTCCAGATTAAATGTTTCCGAAAGTACAAGTATATCTACATTTTTTGTTTTAAAATCTTCTAAATAAATTAATAATTCATCAAAGTTTTTTTGCAAACTCCTGATATTTAAATGAATTATATTAAAATGATTTTCATTATCTATTATATAATGACATTCTTGAATATTCTCCGAAACAATAGTATCGATCTCACCATATTCTTCTATCGTATTCAAAAAATCCAAAATCATGGTAAATATATTGAAAAAATAAACAGATGTGAGCAATCACTCAGTATAATATTCTTACAATTAATTAAAATTAAAATTACAATGACTGTAATTAAATTATTGAACCAATAATTTAAAAATACATGTTGCAAAAAATGTTAAAAGGAAATCGATTACTGTATTTTTGAAAGAGGACATATTAGTGTACTAGTGGTATATAAAGGACTAGAGGTAAGTGAAATACTAGTGCTATGTAAATGAATAGAGCTTAGAGTTTTAGAAATATTTGATTCGTTATAAAAGAATTTTGTCAAGAATATTGGGTATGATGAATAAAAGGTAGCAAATGCTTTTACTACATATTTTTGAAGCAAAATCTTTGATCGAAATGATTAATATTTTCAGAGCATTTGCTTCATAGTTAAAGTAAAAGCATTTACTTTGCTAGAAGCAAAAGCTCAACAAATATGAATAAACTAATTACATGAATAAAACTGCGTGTTTACTATCTACCTTAGTAGTTGCTTTAATAAATGTGTAGGTATTACCTCAGTAGTAGACCTCGCTTTGGTAAAGCAACAACTAATATGCGAATTATGATGTATTTAATTTAATATAGAAAATCTTGCGTTACACCATCAGACGCAGCACCCTTTTTAGAATGAATTTTAAAAAAGAGGGTGGTCAATTTTCTTTTAAAAAAATTACAGGCCAATAAACGGAGATATGTCGAAATTCCATAAAACCCAAGCCTTCTATCACCTACACCCCTTTAATGAAATCTTGATAAAAAATTCAAATTTCATTGGAAAACTATTTATTTTTTCAAAATTAATATCTCGTTGACAAAAAAATATTGTCTTTAAAAAATGACATTTCATTGAAAAAAATATTGTTTTCAATTTGAAAAAAATTTGTTGTTGGTAGATGAAGATTTGTAAAGAAATATTTTTGAAATTCTATTAAAAAAAAAACATGTACCAAAAAATCAAAATAAACATTTAGGCATTAATTAAAAAGGTAATCTAAGACTTGTTAAAACATAGCATGGGCTACAAAGTCTGAAGTATTTGCTATGAAGCAAAAGCAAAATATTCATTGAGGATGAAGCAAATGATTTTACTACTACCTTCTGCTTCGAAGCATTTGCTTTTGCTTTTACTTCTTACTTCAAGCAAATGCTTCTATTTTATTCATCAGACCCATTAAGTTCCTAAAATTTATTGATAAACGAAAGAAATAATTAAAAATAATTAGAAAATTAAATTATTTTTAAAAAAATAATATATGACAACCGTGACGGATCTGTATTAACTATATTGTGACTCTTCCTGCTCCTTTTATCTCTAAGAAGAATATAATAAGCATAAGCTGGTTTACTTTAAGTGCCTCACTCGATTTTCTTGCCTGATTATTCATCTAGGAAAAAAATTACAAAATTACACTTTTTGTTTTATTGTGAGGAATTCAAATTCGAAAAGAAAAACAATTGACTGTCAAATTTAAAAATTATGACCGGAAAACTGAAAAATATTAAAATTGACACCCTGTATATTAATATTGAAATAGACTGATTATAAATGAGTATTATGTCCATTTTCTTCAATTTCGATTTAACCGGAAATAATTATATTTTTTTATTTTAAATGACTTACTGTATGTTCAGTTGAGTTTAAATAGCTGAATTCATTAATATTAATATATTAACGTTATACTTCACATTTAATAAGATTAATCTTTAATACAAAGTCATCTATGAATGTAAATTGTGAAAACATTTGAATTATTTATTTATTTCAAAAATTAAAACAAGTATATATTTTATAATCCAATGTTCTAAAACAAAATCATTTTGCTGCAAATGGATGCGAAGACATTTGACTAAATTCTCTCTGCTTAAAATAGTGGGGTTGTTCATTAAATTTATTTCTTGTTGTTTTTAATTTAGTATGGTCAATATTTTATGGTCAATTTTAACAAACTCTGTATATGGCCCTATTGAAATTAATCTAACGGAGATAGGTCTGGGCTCTTCGGCAGCCATCTAGTTGGTCCAACCCGTCGCATCCACACTAAATGCCACTCGTGTAAAAAAATTGTTAATTTATTTGAGTTGTGAATTTGGCGACACCATCATATATCTAAATAAAAGATATAGAATTACTCTAATTTTTGAAATAAATAAATTATTTAAATGCATTTGCAGAATTTAAGATTATGTAACCATAAACGTGCCATGAAATTGTATAACATACAGAGTGGGGCAATAGTGATTCCGACTTCGATATCTCGAGTTCTATGATAGCTAGAAACTTGATTTAAAAACATAAATAAACTAACCAATAAAGTCCATAACCGGAAATTATTTTCGGATGTACAGGGTGAGCCAAGACGATTCTACCAATTCAAGTAATATTTTTTTTAAACGAAATGCCATGTATATCAATACATTTTTTGAAACCTCTTTGTGGCTTCCTTGCATTCCTATATTATTATTGACTTTCTCCCAACCACTTGGATGTAATGATTTTTTTTTGTTGAATATACCATTTATACGTGTATATTAAAAATATCACTACAATCACAATTATCAATTTTAAGAAAAATATGTTAGTACCAGTTAAACATCTGTGTGATAACACTGAGTCATTTTCACTTCATGAAAGGATACAGGGTGGCCAAAAAAGTTTTTTAAATTTATATTTGAACTGGATTTTCTCAAATTTATCAAATGGAACACCCTGTATATTTTTGGACGATGTGACGTAGGATTGAAAAAAGAACATTTCTTTAATTTGATGGAAAAGATAATAAATGCTTTTAGAAGTATCACTCAATTTGATAAACAACACAAACCTCATTCCAAAGACGCATAGAAATGTGTCAATCAAAATAGGCAACATTTGGAGCACTTTTTATAATATCTTCTCTTGAATTACAAAAAAAATATATTGCTGAATTTTGCAGTTTTTGTTCAATAAATCGAAAATGGTTACAAATAGCCATAGGTATGTATGTACAAAAAAAAATTTCGTTTTTCAATTCTACATCACATCGTCCAAAAAATTGAGAAAATTCGTTTCAAATAGTTGTAAATTTACAAATTATTTTTGGCCACCCTGTATAATTTTGGAAAACCAAAATGGCTGAGTGTCATCACACAGATATCTTATAACTTGATACTAATATATTATTTCTTAAAATCGATAATTGTGAATGTAGTGATTTTTTTAACATACAAATATAAATGGCATAATTTCAACGAAAAAAAAAAAAATTATTACATCCAAGTGGTTGGAAGAGAGTCAATAATAATACAGGAGTGGAAGGAGGCTACAAAGAGGTTTCAAAAAATTTTCTGATATACATTGCATTCCATTTAAAAATGTTAGTTGTCCCTGTAGAATCATCATGGCCCACCCTGTATATTCAAAAATAATTTTCGGTTGCAGACTTTTTTGTCTAGTTTATTAATCTTTTTAAATCAAGTTTCTAGTTATCATAGAACTCGACATATCTAAGTCGGACCCACTATTGCCTCACCCTGTATAATTATACACTGGTCCACTAACTTTTTAAACTTTTACTACCATTTACTAAAAATTGATATACATGGTGTTATTATTAGCACTGAGAGCAACGTTATAAAAATTGAGTGATCCTAATATGTTTCCAAAATAAATTTTGTTTTTGATTGGCGTAAAAGTGTGTAATATTTGTACCAAGTTTTATCCAAATATTTATAGCCATTCCAGAAATATAGCCGACTATAGTTTTAGTCGAAAACTATGAAACACCCTGTATCTCAAATATGGTTAACATTCAAGGGTAAGTTTGTGGATATTTTGAACTCAGTTTAGTATGCTCTATTTCCCATTATACTATGTCATAATAAATCTGAAGCACCCTGTATATTACAAAGAAGTTTATTGGAAATGCTGTAAAAAGTCACCTTGTGTACACAAAAATCAAATGTTTTGTTAGTTTCAGAATTTTAAATAGACTCCAGTTATGTCTGTAGATGTGGAACGGTCGTTCTCACACTACAAATGCATTTTTAATGACAGGTGTCGGAATCTAAGTCCATATTAAAACAATAATTATTAATAATATAGATACGTTTATTCTAGTGCTAAAAAAATAATTGTTACACTGCAATAGTATTTTTTTGTTAAATGTTCAGCGTCCCAATAATTTTGGACATTACTAAAATCACCCGTCAAAAGTGTAAGGTAAGAGCTTGTCTATTTTCTATTGCATATCATTTTTTTACATGAAAACATTAATGTGTTCGCAAACGAGCTGATTCCGCCACTGATAATCGCAAAAAAACCTACGGTCTTTACTTAATGTATACTTACAGTTCTATGTGATACGCACGATTTCACTGTTGGAATACGTTTCAACCATACTACAAATTGTTTTACAATATCTACTTGTAATGTTTTATTCAAGCTACATTAAAAGTTTGCATGTTTCTTGCAATAATAGATCTACATTACTAGTGTAGTAATACCAAGGGATCAGAAATTCATTGTGCGGCACATCTCCTTTAGCCACAGAAGTAATATCAATTTTAATTATTGTCTAAATAGCGCAGAACAGTGTACCTACTTTCGTAAGATATCACCTTAAAGTTAATATAGAAACATTATTTTCATCAGTATTAATTGAATTCTTAAAATCATTTCTTTCAAATTGAGATAGATATACCATAAAACATTTTGTATAATTTATAATTTTGACAATTCCATGGTGTTGTCTACACTAATATGCAATTACCAACAAAATAATTTTCTTGAATTTTCTGTTATTTCCTTCAAATGCTTTGTAGTCTAGTCTATAAGCTTAAAATGGTGTTAATTCTACATACTATTATTAAAATTATGTGGTTTAACTCATTCGATCCAGAATGATGTCTAGATCATTGTGCCAAATAATTAAATTAGCCCATAAAAAATTCCAAAAGTTATAAACAATTAAACACCTTCAAAAAATAGTGTTTGGTTTGTAGCTTATTGTTCGTAAATTATAAATATTTTCGAAATTTGAAAAAAAGATCCTTAAAGAGGAGGAAATTTAGTAAAAAAAAGTTCCAACTCCCGGAACTGTACCTCCATTATTTATAATTTTAATTTAACGCTGAAAATAGCCCTCCGCGCGCCATTGTTAGGTTGCGCGCACGGCCTCGAAAGTGAGTACGTCACTTAAAAAAATTTTTTTTAAGTACTTAAAGTTAATTGAAAAATCTAAAAAAATTATAGTATAATCTAAACACTTTAAAGAATTGATTCCCGTTGGAATTTTTCATAAAAACAAATTTTTCAATATGCTAGACGATTGTTAATTAACAAAATTTTTTCAAACGTCCTTCATCGTTCTAAACTAAAAAAAATGTTTAAATAATTGACGTAAAATTATTTCGCTTCGTGGAGCTCTTCTTATATACATACAAAACAAGATTGCGTCATCAAAGTTTTAAAAATGTTAATACTTTGTTTATAATAATTTTTTTAAGTTAACAAAAAAAGAAAAAACACAATAATGTTGTAAATAAAATTTTTTTCTTTATTTATTATTATATTTTCGTTTTTATGTCAATAAAAGACATTTATTAATTGAAAAAAATAATTTTTTCTCCATTTGTTTATAAAAATTTTATAAACAAATGGACTATTTTTATATTTTTAAAAATTTTTTTTTCTAATTTTATAGAGAATTGTTAATTATGATTTTTTGAAAAAAAAATTTTTTCTTAATAATTATTTTTAATTGTTTATAATCGTTTTTTCTATATATTTGTTGTTTAAATTATTAGTTAAGAAATTTTTTTTTCTAAAAATCATAATTGACTTTTCTCTACAAAATAACAAAAAAAAATTTTTTTTTCATTAACAATTGCATTGTTTATTAACTTTACAATTTGTTAAAAACAAATTCTCAACTTTGTTTTATTTTTTTTATGAAAGTAATAATAATTACAAAAACGACCTCGTGCATTAAAATACCGAAAAAAAATTTCATTCTATTTTTTATGTAATTTTGAAAATATACGTGCTACAAAAATTGCAGCAGCTGATCCATTTGTTGACTTTAAAGCTAATATAACTTTTAAACTATTAAAGATACGACAATTAACATTCAGGTCATTTTTGTAGACAATGAAATTATCTTTCAGATAATGTCAGTCATATACTTTTTACCTATTATTAATTTGTTGTTTTACGCATTTGTTTATAAAAATTGAAGATTTTTTGGGGTTTTTCGAACTTCTGCGGCTTCTAGCTCTGTAAATAATGCGAATTCGGTTATTATATATCTTTCATTTTTAAGTACATTTCTTGCATGTTTTTCAGACAAAAAAATCATTGTTTATATTACAAACTGAAATACAGCTGGAGCGTAGTAAGTAAATCATCTAGAAATAACATAATTTCCAAAATGTAGTGAAAAATAGTAATAACTGATGAAAAAATCAAGTAAAAAAAATAAATAAACAACTGCAACTGTAACATAATTTAAAGCTTAACAAAATTGCCTTGAAGTTCAATAACGAATTCGCATTATTTACAGAGCTAGAAGCCGCAGAAGTTCGAAAAACCCCAATAAATCTTCAATTTTTATAAACAAATGCGTAAAACAACAAATTAATAATAGGTAAAAAGTATATGACTGACATTATCTGAAAGATAATTTCATTGTCTACAAAAATGACCTGAATGTTAATTGTCGTATCTTTAATAGTTTAAAAGTTATATTAGCTTTAAAGTCAACAAATGGATCAGCTGCTGCAATTTTTGTAGCACGTATATTTGCAAAATTACATAAAAAATAGAATGAAATTTTTTTCGGTATTTTAATGCACGAGGTCGTTTTTGTAATTATTATTACTTTCAGAAAAAAAATAAAACAAAGTTGAGAATTTGTTTATAATAAATTGTAAAGTTAATAAACATTGCAATTGTTAATGAAAAAAAAATTTTTTTTTGTTATTTTGTAGAGAAGTCAATTATGATTTTTAGAAAAAAAAATTTCTTAACTAATAATTTAAACAACAAATATATAGAAAAAACGATTATAAACAATTAAAAATAATTATTAAGAAAAAAATTTTTTTTCAAAAATCATAATTGACAATTCTCTATAAAATTAGAAAAAAAATTTTTTTAAAAATATAAAAATAGTCCATTTGTTTATAAAATTTTTATAAACAAATGGAGAAAAAAATTATTTTTTTTCAATTAATAAATGTCTTTTATTGACATAAAAACGAAAATATAATAATAAATAAAGAAAAAAATTTTCTTTACAACATTATTGTGTTTTTTCTTTTTTTTGTTAACTTAAAAAAAATTATTATAAACAAAGTATTAACATTTTTAAAACTTTGATGACGCAATCTTGTTTTGTATGTATATAAGAAGAGCTCCACGAAGCGAAATAATTTTACGGCAATTATTTAAACATTTTTTTTAGTTTAGAACGATGAAGGAAATTTGAAAAAATTTTGTTAATTAACAATCGTCTAGCATATTGAAAAATTTGTTTTTATGAAAAATTCCAACGGGAATCAATTCTTTAAAGTGTTTAGATTATACTATAATTTTTTTTAGATTTTTCAATTAACTTTAAGTACTTAAAAAATTTTTTTAAGTGACGTACTCACTTTCGAGGCCGTGCGCGCAACCTAACAATGGCGCGCGGAGGGCTATTTTCAGCGTTAAATTAAAATTATAAATAATGGAGGTACAGTTCCGGGAGTTGGAACTTTTTTTTACTAAATTTCCTCCTCTTTAAGGATCTTTTTTCAAATTTCGAAAATATTTATAATTTACGAACAATAAGCTACAAACCAAACACTATTTTTTGAAGGTGTTTAATTGTTTATAACTTTTGTAATTTTTTATGGGCTAATTTAATTATTTGGCACAATGATATAGACATCATTCCGGATCGAATGAGCTAAACCACATAATTTTAATAATAGTATGTAGAATTAACACCATTTTAAGCTTATAGACTAGACTATTGGTGCAATTTCTAAGTGATGATCTGTAATTGCTGCCAACAATAATACACAACTACACGTAACCAAAATAATGAACGAAAACTTTATATAAGCGTTGAAATAAATAAATTGACATGTCGGCCATGTCACAATTTATATTTGAGATTTTATTTTGTCGGTTCCTTTAAAAGTTTGAAGTAAAGTTATTAAATTAGATTTCAGATATTAATGCTTTTATCGAAAATGGCTCATTATAGATTTAAATTCTAATACATGGTTAAGAAATAAGGAAAAGTTGTTAAACTTTCTGCGGTGAAAAATGTACATTTTTATCAATATCTAATTTGAATAACACTTTGGAATAATCGCAAACATAAGATCTATCCTATTGAATATGTAATCTGTATTCTCTATGGTAGTTGGAGAGTAAGAAAGAAGGAGACAGTTCAAAAGAGCCAATACCAAAATTTCTTTTGATTAGTCTATATATGTCTAGTACAGTCATAAAATATATTGACTATAACTCAGAAGTTTAGTATTAGGTGTGGCACGGGGCATATTATGACCATATCGCGTGCTTTGCTGGAAAGACGGCGACGACGCCCTGGATACTATTTGATGCAACACATATGGCAATATGCTCGTGAAGTGTGAACTATTAGGCTGTCGATGAATATTTGCAAGTTTCATGTAATTTTATGATACATTGAAATCGTTTTGTATAACGGTATATTTTGTATATTAAGAAAGACTTTTACAGCTGTAAATAAAATAATAATAAAAATTATTGGTAGGTAGGTATACTATATTAATGACTGATTTTATTATCAATTAAAGAATTTTATGTGTTTATGACATATATCATACATACTTAATGCATTGTTTATTAATTTTATTGGGTAGAATTTTAAACGTCATTTTTTTCGCCACTTTATAATTAATTTTCAGTAATTGACAAATGTGCAACAACATTCTTGAAAAACTGATATTTTTACAAATCAATATGTTATTAGTAAACTTCGGAAATATTTCGTGAATTCCAAGACCGGCTTTCTGATGGAATTTGTTCATTTCTTGAAAAATAAAGGTAGTTTATTAGTGGCGATTTTTATAAATTGTTTCATAAAACACTCTGTATAACACCAATCAACTTGTTTTTGATACATCTTAGTTTTACATCAAGCAGGACTGAATTCCCACGTTGCATTCCAAAATTCGACAAATTGTTATCCATTACACCTCTTGGTACATCTATCCTGGGACAGAGTGTATTTGTAAAGCTGCCAGGAATTTACGGACCATGTATCCCAATATGATTCATGCAACTTTTCTGGCTCATACCTTGCAACCACGAATTCATTGAACGCAGTACATGAGATTTCTTGAACACTCGAGGTATTTATTTTATTATTCCTTAATGTAAGGACCTTATAATCAATCATTTGTCTCTTATCCCATATGCCGGCCCTGGACAGACGGTAGCTGTCCGGTGTCTAAGTAAATAAATTATATAGTAATAGTGTCACAATAGAATGTCTGATTTTTAAAATATTTTTAAAGAAACGAAATGCTGTACAAATAAAATACTTTTTTTCCTCTAACAATTGTCGGTAATAGGACGATAGGTAAAATAAAAATGATATTTTATCTACGTTTCATGAAAATAAATAAACTTTTCAGGGCTAAATAACCAAATTGATATGTATATGACTTAAAGTACTTGTTGGTGAGGCTACATCCTCCAAATTTAATACGTAATTTTTAATTTTATAGAAAACTTTTAATGCGAAATATTATTGGTTTTTGAGTTGTCTATTTGTCGAAGATACACAGGGACCGATACACTGCCTGATGGTCTAACGGTAGATTAGCGAAAAGGAAATGTTACGTCCCTCCATTTCTCTTGAAAATAGGAGAGTTGTACAGAATGAGTCGTTTTATATGAAGGAGAAAGTTTTATTTATGTAAGTTACGTCTTATACAATATAGAAGAAATATATATTTCATAGTGTCAGTATTATTTTGTTTTACTTTTATCTGCTTATAATAGAGTTTAAGGAAGTACATTATTTTGAGTTTTCCTGAATAGTTTTTCATCTTTCTCATATGTCTATTGTTTCTTTTATGCCCGTTGCTCAATATACCTAAAACTTGGTTACAAACTTGTGTCCAAGTTTGTAAACCGCATATTTGAAATCGACAATCCGCCATTTGGAGTTTCTAATTTTTATAATATTTGAAATCAGCGACCTCAAAAACCAAGAGAGGTCTGATTTTAGTTAGATGGATAGTTTTCTTTTGGTTACTATTTTGGATTTCTGTATCACACTATATGTTGGTTTGTTAATAACGATTCCTCAAAAATCAATAAAATAGTAGTAGTAATAATAGTTTTCTTTTTTTGGGAGGGGGGAGGTCATAGACAACGCGTTAGCTAACCGGAGCAAGAGACCCTCCTGAAATTCCCGAAAAGAGACCAGACCGGAAGCACTTTCGCATTAATTCAGTCTGATCCATTTCCATCCTTGCGACGTCGTTTCCATACATTCCCATCCACATTTGTAATTAGGAGTTCGGGAGTAAGGGTGCTCGTCGTGCTTACTGCTTCTCTTGTCTCTTTTATCGGAGCACTACCTCTACAAATTTTGCTACCACGTCCAGTGGTCTCTGCTGCGTAACATATTATCTGTGATGTTGACGGATGTCAATTGAGCACCCACCGTAATTTCCAGCAGGAATATTTCTCACGTCCATCTGTCGCAATCAAAAAACCTATTGTATGCATCGTCCTCTTGTCCCACCTCACAGTAGATGCATTCTGGATTATCTGTTTTTCCCATCTTGTACAGATAGGATCGAAAAAAGCCATGCCCCGTCAGGAACTGCATTAAGTGATAGTTTACCTTGCCGTATCCGCGGTTTGCCCATATAGTTGTTCGCCTTGTCAGTTTGGCGGTCCACCTTCCTCTAGATTCGGCATCCCAACATCGCTTTCACTCATCCATGATACGAGATCTTTCTTCACTGTCTCTGTCTATTTCCACCCTTCTAGAAAAGATACTCCTACGCTCTTGTGCAAACAGATCAATCGGAGGTGTTCCTGCTATTACCAAGACGGTTTCGAAACCATGCGGTGGGCACTCACCACTCTTAGCGCCCCCTTTCTGTACCGCAGCCTGGCGTTTTCTGTATATTTCGACCCTTAGTGCATCCGCCCAGATCTCCGCCCAGTACAGTAGGATAGTATTTTTTTTTAGTAGTAGCAGTAGCAGTAGCAGTAGTAGTAGTAGTAGTAGTAGTAGTAGTCGCTTTGACCAGACAGTACCAGACAGTGACAGTGACAGTGACAGTGAAAGTAATAGTTTTTTAAGATTATTGGAGGTTCATAACATTATGGTAGTGTGGTTAAAAAAAATCCGTATCTAATAACTTGTTATTTAAATTATTTACACATTGGATAAATAAACAAATTTAAACGTATCAAAGGATTAATAAATGTTCCAAATAATAACGGATACAGGTTTACACAAGACATTTAATAATACACTAAGATGGAGAATATTAGAAAGCCTTGGTTTCTTATATCCATATGGTAGAGCCATAATTTTCTAAAAAAAATTTTTCGTGGAATGTGGGAATACATTTTTATTTCTTCTCTACTAGTGATCTCTAGCTCGTTCTTCTAATAGTTTTGGACTGAATATAAACTAGTTCTAACGGTTCTAAAGTATTTTTCTTAAGCGTCTTGAAATTCACCAGCTGGAAAACAGAATAATTTAAGGCTTTGCATACTTCATAATATTTTCCTCAAACTGGATGATATAAAAGATATGTATTATTTTTAGGACCTCCGCTGGCAAATTAGATAATATACGAATCAGGGCCATAGCTTTCCAATTCGTCTGTAATATTAACAACAAATTTTCCTACAGGGATGCGAAAGTTTGTCTTGATCAAATAATTCATTAGAAATCTATCTTCTAACTTTTCAAAATTTCTATAAATTTGAATAGAACCCAATAAACATTTCGAGTTGTAATTTGGTCGCGTGACCAAAATCGAAATGTTTATTCGGGAGTCTGTGTACGTAAGTAGCTACAACGACTTTAATTGTAGTTAGGGGATCAATTACTTCATCTCTCATTTTGTAATTTAATAAATATCCCATGGTTAACAAGCATTCACGATTGTTAATAATTTTCGTCTTTGGTTGGTTCCCCCTCTGACCAAACTTTCCCCAAAATGAACTTAAAATTAGTTTTGCCGATGATCTTAGTCCAGTGTTTTCAACGATTTCGGCAGAATTTTCTTGTTTTTCTCAGGTATTACAATTTTTTGACCAACCGAATGCCTGCTTGTTGATTTTGTGTTTTGATTTTACGTGCATAATTCCAGCTATTAGTCCCTCCCTAGATTGAAATTTTGGTCTGTGGTCATAAACAATACGTTTTCAATCATCAGCATAATAATATAAGAATAAGGTATGGTGAACGTAGATGCCAAGCTACAGAACCCCCACGACCAAGCCAGCGATTGGGATAAATCTGGTTTAAATGATTGCTTCCATTTACGACAGTGTGCCATATAACGCAGTGTGCCATCGCCGTGCTAAAAATACACTATGTGCCTAGTAGATAATCTTTCCAACAAATTATTATATAAAATCTAGGTGTGAAGGTCCGTTTAAAGCATTTTAAAAAATATGACAACCTATTGAATATGGCCCTATAAGTTCACACACAACATTTACTGAGAACCAATGTTGTAATTATCCAAAGTTCTCTCTTGCAAAAATATATGAATTGTCAAGAATAGTTGTTCCGTGTCTGGTACAAGGAGATTTGTCAGAAAATGAAATGGGTATCAGTCTGTTACCAATTAATCAGTAATTGTATATGATAAAGGTGCTCATTTTCTAATGAATTCTGTACTTCTTAGAGATGATAAGGCATACAACCTATTCTTTTTATATTATGTTCCGTTAGCACTACACGAAAATGTTATTTTCCATCAAAACGGAGCACCTGCCAATTTTTCTTTGCCAGTTTGACAGATACTAAACTAAATATTTCCAAATAGATCGATAGGATGAGGTTGATCAATATCTAGGACACCTCGGTCACCTGATCTTAATCTACTCGATTTTTGGCTATCTGGATGTCTGAAGAATGGGATTTATTTTACAGAAGTAAATTACGATGATATTATTATCCGCATATATGAAGCTTGTAAGAAATTTCTGAGGATACCTTTAAATCAATAGAAAATAAATGTATTCGACGATTGTATATGCCTAAAGCAAAATAGCAATCTTTTTGAGTATTTGCCTATCTAAATTTTAAATTTATGATTTTATTTTGAGTAAGACGTTTGAATTTAATTTTTGGTTGAATTAGGACCCTTTCCTTAAATATTGAGCACTAGATTATTTCGGAAGGCTTTTCGGTAATTTTAATATACGTGCCTTTGGTCTTCATTTTGATTCATAAAATCCACCATAAGGCACTGGGGAGTGAATTTTCTGACACCCTGTAGAAAACAGAAATTAAGAAATAATAAAAAGATGTGATTTTTAAAATCAGGTGTTGCCTTCTATCTATATGAGAATCAGTTTCAGAAAAATTTATTAACAGATTTTATTTTCTTTAAGCCATTGATGTATTAATTTATTTATCTCACCCTATGTATGATGTATGTAGGTATAAGGCTGTCAAATTATTATTGATAAATTTACTTTTACATATAAAGTAAATGATATATAAACAATCTATTGGAGTAATGGGAAATTAATAAACTGATTTCCAGTAATATAATTTTATTTGTCAGCTTCTATAATTATAATGAAAAACAAATACATTTATTGGATTATTTTCTGAAATATTAATGTGGATACAAATGGATATTGACGATTACACAGCCCGAAACAGTCTGTGGTAAAATTAGTTAATTAGTTGCCTGTTTACAAGTCATTAGTGTAGCTCTTAACCACGAATTATGTACTGCCCTGTCAAAACGAGTAGGAAATAACATTGATAACAGCCCCTCGGCATCATTCTGGTGAATTTTTAAACGAACCTCGACATAAACTCAAATGAACTTTTAATTACAGCACACTTTGTAATAAGAGAAAAAGTAATTTACTCCGAATATAAGCAAATTAACTTTTTTAATGTTAAATGCATTTTTGCTCCCCTCCTAAAACGGTGTTTTTTGATGAACCTGGATTTTATAAATTAGGAACACGGCGAATTCACAAACAAGTTTCCTAAAATAGCTATGTCAATAAAAGTTGAATTAATCGAATTATGTGTCACAAAAAGAAAATTGAAATTTTTTTTATTTAATGCAAGTGTATGATTTGTTTGTTTTTTTTATAGTATAGAAACAATTTATCGTTAGAAATAAATTCGTCTCAATTAATTTTAGTTGGTAATTTTAGACCTTAAGTGCTTCTTCACTTATCGCTTATATGGAATCGGACGGCTAGATACGATCAGACATATTTCTCTAAAACCACTTACGATGTAGAAATTTAAACGCAAACCTGCAATCATGTTTCATATAGAATAAATTTGTTTAGTAATCGAGCCTATTTTTTTGTAGAGATTTATAATAATAATAATAGTGCTTTTATTTTTTTTTTTAATAATTGACAATATATACAGAATATATGTTTATATTTTAAACATTACACCTCCCATGGGCAAGAAGAGAAAAAAAATTTTATTAAAAAATTTTTTTTTCCTTTATTAATGATTATGAATGATACAATTTTGTTCTATTTTTGTGAACTTCTACTAATTTATTATTTATCTTAATTACTACATTTGGTGGCTTATTTTCTACGATGCTATAAGGACCTTTATAAAGAGGATCAATTTTATTTTCTACTTCATTTTTTAGCATAACTTTGTCACCTGGACTAAAGCTAGTAATTTTAGTTTTCTTATCGAACATTTCTTTTCTTCTAACCTTCGATGCAATCAAATTGTTTTTTGCATCGAGACAAGCCTGTTGAAGTCTATATTTTAATTCAGCAGGATATTCATCAAAATTATAAAGTGGGTCACTTTTATTATTAGCTAGGTTAGACGGTAGTTTTGCAATTTTTCCGAATATTAGTTCATGCGGTGTATACTTTGTCTCGGTGTGGACTGTGGTATTATAAGCAAAACACCAATATGGAACCCATGAACTCCATGTGTTTGGATTTTTTGCTGCTTGAATTCGCAAATAAACTCCTAAATTCTTGTGACTATTTTCAAGTGAACCTAAAGTTTCGTGATGGTACGCTGTCGAGTGTAGCTTTTTTACTTGTAAAATTTTGCAAGTTTCTACAAATTTACTTAATTCACACTGTAATGTCAAAATATAGCGATTTCCCTCACAGTCTTCTTCTATAGGCCCAACAAGATCTAAAAATATCTTCTGAAACCCAGAAGAAGCCGTGCTAGTGATTGTCATAGGTTCTCTATTTGGGATAGAATATTTATATCGTTGACAATCATCACATTTTTTGACAGACTCTACTACGTCTTTCTGTAAACCTGTCCAGAAATATTTTTTCTTAATATTATTATACATACGCTTCACCCCAGCATGTCCTCCTGTAGGCAATATATGGTAATCATTTAAAATTATATGTCTAGCCTCTAAATTGCTTATTTCATTAACATCTTTTTATTATTGATATTTTCATACTTGAATTTTTTATTTGGGAAAGGAACTTTACGATTTCTTTACGTAATAATGCGCTATTTTCATTTTTAACTATAATTATTTCTGGAATTTCATATTTTCCATATAATATATTCAGGTCTCTCAACGTTTTACCTAAGTCTAACGTCGATCGAGGATCCTGCAATAAATAAATGATTCGCGAATCTTTAACACATATTAAATTTCCCAGTTTAGAATCGTAAGTATTGCTATTGGTCACCTTATTAAACTCTGAAATTTCAAGTGGACGTAACTCAAAGGAGTCCTTAGGGCGTTTTAACAATTCCACGACTCCAGGGTGATCAAGCCTTTCGTCGAAATTGGTTTTAAAAGCCTGCTCTGAAATATTTTCAGATTTTTTAGATTGTGGCCGTGTTATAGCATAAATAGTATCACATACACCGTTGTTTAAATCTTTTAATTCATCGGATGATATATCAATTCTTGAGAGGGCATCTGCAACTACGTTATGTTTTCCTTTGATATACTTTACAACAAAGTCGTATTCTTCCAAAATTAACCTGAATTTTGTTAATCGGCTTGAAGGATTTGTCATTCCAAATAAATAAATTAATGGCCTATGGTCAGTTAGAATAACAAATTTCCTAGAAAGTAAATAAGGACGGAAGTGCTTTACTGCCCAAGTTGTGGCCAATAATTCTTTCAAAATAACACTATAATTTTTCTGTGCCTTATTGAGTGACCTACTAGCATATGCAATCGGTTTATCATCTCCATTTGAGAGTACTGCTCCAATTGAATACCCTGAGGCATCCTTTTTTAAGATAAATGTATTTTCTTGAGAAAAATTTGGATATTGTAATATAGGAGGGTTTATTAGCGCCTGTTTTAAAATTTCAAAGGACTGCTGACATTCGTCTGTCCATAAGAACTTTTGCCCCTTTTTGTTAACTTGTTTAGAGGTGTGGCAATGTGTGAAAAAATTCTTAACAAATTTCCTGTAATAGTTTGCAAATGCTACGAATCTTTCAGTTGAATCTCTTGGGACTGGATAGTTTTGAAGAGTCTCAATTTTTGAAGGGTCAGGAGAAACACCTTCGGCAGAAATGATATGTCTTAAATATAAAATATCTTTCTTTAAAAATTCACACTTATTCGGATTAAGTTTTAAATTTACATCTCTTAACCTTTGAAGAACTTTTGTTAAATTTCTGTTGTGGTTTATTAAATTATTTCCGAAAACAATAAGATCATCTAAGTATACAAAACAAGATTCGTATGTCAATCCTGACATTGCGACTGACATAGCTCTACTAAAAGCGTGAGGGCTGGACTTCAACCCTTGCGGTAATCTACATAAACGATACTGACCACGATCTGTTGTAAAAGTTGTACATGGTCGACTAGATGGCTCTATTTCAATTTGATAATAACCTTGTGATAAATCAAGGTGAGAAAAATACATTGCACCCGACAAAGAATCTAAGATCTCGGTAATATTTGGCAACGGAAACTTGTCATCTTCACTTTGCTTATTTAAAAGCCGGTAGTCGGTAACCAGTCTCCATTTTTTGTTGCCGTTAGCATCACTTTTCTTTGGTACAATGAGTATCGGTGAAGACCACGGTGATTTTGTTTCTTCGATAATACCCGCGTGTAACATATCGTCTACTTGTTTTTTCACCTCTTCTTTTTGTGCGTGAGGTATTCTATACGGTTTTACGTATACCGGTTTTGAGAATCTTTTTAAATGTATACGTTCCCTATAAATATTAGTTACTGTTAAAGCATCATTTTCAAGATGAAACACGTCTGAGTATTTTGCACATATTTTTTTGTAATGAATACTTTTCTTCTTTATTTAAATCATGTGTTTCAATTAAATCTAATAATTTGTCTACTCTATTTAACGAATTATTGTAATTGCTATTAAAGTTGCATAACTGATAGTCTTGCAGTTTTTCAATTTTAGGTTTGAAGTTTTTAATAACAATATTTTCGTCCCTAACGTTTAATATCTTAACAGGTATCATATTAAATTTATCAGATTTGGCCAAACTAGCGGCTACAAAAACACCTTCGCATATTTCCTCTGGTAAAACAACACAATCATCTACGATTTCTACTTGAAAATAAATTATTATTTCGCATCTTGCGGGAATAGATTTACAATATGTGTTTACATTTTGCATTGGAATTGAAATTTTATCATTTTTAAACTGCAATGAAAGTAATAACTTTTCATAATTTATATTTGCTGAGTAATTATAAAGGAAATCCGAACCTATTATACCGTGCCATTCATGGTCAAGGGCGTTTATTATAACAAATTCATGACATAGTTTTAATGCATTTACATACATTGTTATGTTAACTGAGCCTTTTGAGATTATTGACCCAGATATTCCGTTCAATTTTGTTTTAGTTGCCGTACTTATTATTTCATTACTAGATAAATATTTGTCAAAAATGACACTGACAGATGCCCTGTGTCAACTAAAAATTTTAATTTTGAATTTCTATATGTAAATTCTACAAAATTCAGTCCATTTAAATTATGTATATTATTATTATTTATTTGTCTATTGTGAGACTCGAAAAAACTTGTCAGCTGATGTACGCGGAGAGTCAATATCTGTGCTACTTTGAGGGTTATTATCTAAATTTGATAAGTGATACAATCTTGAATTATTGTTATTCCTAAAATGGTTATTTCGACCCCGATTATTAAATGTTCCTCTATTATTATTAGAATTCCCATGATGTGAACGGCTCCTATTGTAGCTATTACTATTATTATTATTATTAGGTCTATTAGAATTATAATTATTTTTGTGAAAATTTCCTCTGAAAAATCTATTATTATTATTAGAACCTCGCCTAGAATAATTATTACTACCACATGTGTAAAATATTTGATTCTCCTGTTTCGGTAAATCTTCATCTTTTGCCCCTTGTATAGCATCACTTAATTTAGAATAGTTACGTGCCTTTATAACAGTTTTTAAGTCGCTACATCGCAAGCCATTCGCGAAAGCGCCTATTGCAATCATTTCATTTACACCATTCAAAATTTGAACAGCATCTTCATTACCCTCGCTTTGCGTTATAGTAAGGTTTATAAATAGATTATCAATGAAACTGCCAAATTCATCAATACTTCTGTTACCTTGCTTTGCATTACCTAATTGTGAAAATAGAGCTGGTGATGACTTTTTTGTTTTGAAATGCTTTTTTAAATCGTTAACTAGTGCAGCATTAGAAGCATATGTTTTACTTAATCTAACTTTAGCATTTTGGGACAAACGGGTTTTTAATATATATGTTGTCAATAATCGTTTTCCTGCATCATTCAACACATCATCATACAATTCGATGGCATCGATAAGCTGCTTGGTAACGTTTTCGTTACCATTCATCACAGGCAACAAAGTTACTGCCGTTTTTAATTCAAATTTTTCCGTCATTTCGTTGTTGTCTGAGCAATCTGAATCTGAAGAATTTGAATTTGATGTATATTTTAAAATTTGATTCGTTTCAGGTTGCTCTGCACAAATCAATGACTTTCTGTCATCCAAAATTTTATAAATTACCTCTAAATATTTGTTTATAGCATCTGTATGGCGCCTAATTTCATCTTTTACTTTTATATCTGACTTAGATTTATCAAATATGTCCTTTAAATTACTAAATTCACTTCTTAATCTATCTAATTTTTTAAACTTACGGTTAATAGCTATAATATTTTTGCGTCTTGCGGTATTATCCTTATTTATATTTCTATGAAATACCCTTAATTCTTCCAGTAAATATTTGAATTCTTTCCCATCTGACATTTAAAATATATCTTCTGTTTTCTAGGATGTCGAAAACTGGAAAAACTGAAAAAAAAAAATTGACATCTTCTTAGATAATCTCCTGGCTTCTGGTAATTTCTGCTCTAATCTTCTTTTCTAATTTTCTTTTACATTTCCCATAACAATATACCATAATTATTATCAAAGCCAATATGATAACACAAATTTCTATAGAAACCTTAACTAAAAATCCATTGCTCGTTCCATTATTTGTAATACCACCACTATTTCCAGCCTGTGCTATAATTAATTCTTCTTTTGTTTGTGTACTTCCCATTTTTTTTCCCAAAATTATTCCATTATATATCCATTATATCCATATCCATTATATTTATCCATTATTTGTATATGTTCCATTATACTGAGACTGGCAGGATCGCCATGTAATGACCTTACTTATTAGTTCTATTTTAACTCAGTCCGTAGCATGGAATCATAACACATAGATAGTTATTTTAATATTGTTTATTATAAACCAATCTAAACAATGTTACCGTTTTGGGGGTCAAAAGCTAAGTCTGCTCTCTTACAATTAAAAATACCAAACCTTAAATAAAATATGCTTATTCTTAACAATTAATGTCTATGCAATAATAAATATACAAACCATAACAAAGTTCTTAAATCAATGCACTTGAAGTAGGACACCTAATAAAACTAACTAATCTACAGGGTGTTTATATTTTAACCATTACAATATAGTAACATAAAATTTTTAAAGAGAGTATTATATTAGTATAGAAAGCATGCATAATCCTAGGTTAGGTTAGGTTTTTGTGAGTGAGTCCTTGTGGATCCTCCACTGCGGCCATCAGCAGTCCTGGCCATAGGTATGTCATTTTTTTCATTGGCTCGGATGGTCACATGGTACGCGACGTATATATTTATCGAATTCACGGTTTGTTTACATTTTCGTTCTGTGTATTTTAATTGGCTGGAGGGTTGTTGCTTATTTTGAATAAGTAGTTTGACGGTATGAGATATTGTTGACATTAACAATTAGTGTTTAAAAGTCGTTCAGTGTAGATAACAGTAGAATCACATAGTTTTAGTTGTAATATTAGTTAGTGCGCGGTGTTACTCAGTAAAAATACCGGGTATTGTACCAACAATGATAAAAAAATTTAAAATGAAAGTTTCCTCACAGAGAAGAAAGTAATGGGCTCTTAAAGGGAAAATTGGATTCCTACCATTACTTTATATGTGAGGTTAGTAACTGCACATTTAAATATTGTTCGTTTTACGTACATATAATTATTTCTTAATTTACAATTTGCAAAATTATTTAACGTTTTATTTGAATGAATTTTCAAAAGCTTAGGCGAGGCCTAGGCTTCCAATTAGATAAAATCGTGTGTTTCCAAATAAGTTAGTTTAATCAATCAATCAATCAATCAGTCAAATCAAATCAAATACGTTTTATTTTTATAGGACAAATATTACATGTATATAAGAAAATTCATAATTTGCACTTACAGCTAAAATGAGAAAGAGAAAACTAACAAAAAGCCATTACAAAAAAAAGTAATAGATATACGGCACAAACAAAACACTGAATAGTGTATTATTTCAATTAAAATATTCTGAAGTATTGTACAGGCATTTATCGACTAACAATAATTTCAGTTTTTTTTAATATGTTTTCTTTGTCTATAGACTTTGTCATTTGGCAGACAGTTATATATGTTGGCAGCTATACGGCTGGGGGCTTTGTGAGTAATATTAATCCTGAGAAAATGGTAAATGTAAATAATTTTTTTGACGAGGGTGATAATTGCTATTAGTTAAAAACTTTTTTTATTGTTAAAAATGAACAAACAAATTTTAAAAATATATAAACTGTACAGAGTATTATAAAATTTTTAAAAATACCTTTACATGTGTGAGTAGTAGGTGTATCAGCAATGCACCGTAAAGTTCGTTTTTGAACTAGGAGTACATCATGTGAGAAGGTCGAGTCTCCCTAGAAACAGATACCGTACCTCAACCGACTTTCCACTTGAGCATAATACACCGTGATTAACTGTTCCTTCGTAAGAACTGATTTTAAGTTTGTAAATAAAAAATAAATAGAAGATAGTTTAGATGATAAAAATTCACATTGTGTTTTCCAGTTTAAACATGGTTCAAGGTAAAAATCTAGATACCGACATTTATCATTTTGGGTAGTTCGAATACAGAAAGCATCTGTATTATTAATGCATACATTCAAGTCTGTTATCTTTTGTTGCGGTGTGTACAACCTAATTAACTGTGTTTTGTTACTATTAAGTTATAAGGAAATGCTACTAAACCAGTTCATTAAATTAAGTAGCATATCTTCACATTTATTTTTTAGGATGTTATTTGATCTATCTGAGATTATTAGAGATGTGTTGTCTGTATATAAGGTAAAGTATACGTCGTTGGATAATGTTATAATATCTACAAAAGAAAAAGTATTGGTCCCATTACGGATCCCTGAACTACGCCTGTAGTTACTTCAGCTAAATTAGAATTATAAGTATATACCTCATTTTCATTTATGTGCTTTATACTAGCGTACAGTTTACGTGGCTTTAGAAAGGATGATACCCACTTTAAAGAAGTTCCTCTAATACCATAATTATATAATTTGTTTATAAGAATAGCGTGGTCGGCACAATCGAATGCCCTGCTGAGATCGCAGAAGATACCAACAGTGCACTCGCCTGCGTCGATGAATGTTATTGTCTCATAAAAGCTATGGATTGCTGCAGCTGTAGATATTTTACGACGAAATCCATGTTGATTTTCAGTAAGAATATTGAATTTTTTAATGAATAATAGTAGTCGATCTAAGAAGGCATACTCTAAAATTTTAGAGAAGCCACTTGGTACCGTTATTGTTCTGTAGTTGTCTAACAAATATGGATCTTTTTTTAAATATTGGAATGACTTTTTCTGTTTTTATACATATCGGAAAAGTTCCAGACAGAAAGGAAAGATTTACTAAGTAAGTTATGGGTTCTATTATACATTGTAAATTATGTTTAATGATAAACAGAAATTTCATCGGGCCCAGAGGATTTCTTGTTTTTTAGTTTAATAATTAAAAGGTTATATAATTCAATAGAAGCAAATGGAGTTAAAAATAGTGTTTTTTCCTTGTATTTATTATTTATATTAGATGGAGTGTTTGATGGAGGAATTTTATTTTTTTATTTCTAAAGGAGTATTTGTAAAAACTCAATAAAAATTGATACTAAATTGTCAGGTTTGTCGATTTTTTCTTCATTGTGAGTAATATTTAAATTATTATTATCAGATAAAATGTAACAAGACGTGTTTCTCGGATTGTCTGAATTGATAATTTTATTTTGGTAATATTCTTTCTTCTTATATTTTATCAATGAAAAAATGTTTTGTTTAGCGAGTTTATACATATTTTCTAGATCCAAATAAGTATTTTTCAAAAGACACAGATCTTTCAAGTTTTTACTGGATAATTTTACAACTTGGTGTACCATTTTTTGTGATTATTTTTTTGTGGCGCCTTAGTGGAAAACAAGAATTAAAGTAATATGAAAATTGCGAGATAAAATTTTTCGAAGATGTTTACCTTAAATAATGAATACAAATTCGAATGTCTTGAAGAGATTGCCTCACACGACACTTCAGGAAAATTAGTTTCCATGAGTTCTTAGAGGTCGTTGTCCGTAGTATCTGGGTTAAATCTATAAATATGTAAGGTTACTGTTTTAGGTACGCCTTTAACTTTTCAAAAATCCTCATTATTTCCGGTGATAATGGGTCGTTTACGTTTCCGCCTGGGGGCTTCTTTCCAATCATCGACGTTGGATACTGTGGCTGGAGATCGGGATGCCTCGGTCGATGTGGAAGATTCACATTGGGTACTGTCATTTTTTTTAAAATCTTTTCACTTAAGTTGGTTTAGTAAAATATAAGAATTTTTTTGCAAATATTACGATTTTTCTCAAATTGTTTATAACAATTGTTTATTTAAAAGAAATTGTAAATCATAATGGAAAAAATTCAAAAAAAGTATATGATATTACTTTTTGTTACTAAGGTTTCAAACAAGTTGACAGAGTTTTTGAAAAACCAACACTGTTAAACATTTTTCATGCAAGAAATTGAAAAATGGTACTTTGGTTAGTATATACATTTTTTACGGCTTTTAGAATAAAAATCAAGGATCAGATGTATCGGTTATTAAAAGACCTTCATTTGCACCATTTTTTTTTTTTGTTTACAATAAATAATCTTCAAGATATTTTAACTTTAATTATGCTGAAATGTCGATGAGATTGAGAATTTGTTTTTCGCGGAGCTGTCAAAATTTGAATTATTTGCCAAACAACTTTTTTTTTAAAAGTTGATTGAAGATGAAGTTACTTTGTGAAAATCCATTTTGATTTAAAAAAATTATAAACACTTTTTATTACTTGTCTAATTTTCACATTATTTGTTATTTTACAACTAATTTCATCCTATTCGGACATTTTCAAGTAAACTAAATTATACACAGACTTCTGAACTGAATAGAAGGATGGTTGATAATATAATTCAAATTTGTACAGATGTTATGTCTTTAAATGTAGGGGTTTTTTCAAGCTAGTAAATTATATTATGGTGTGATTTTTATTAGCAGCAGTTTATTATCTGAATAAGTTTAATAGAGTGACCCTTCCTTCTATTCAGTTCAGTTTATATTTAAATGAAAGTAAAATCTGTGTATAATTTAGTTTACTTGAAAATGTCCGAATAGGATGAAACTAGTTGTAAAATAACAAATAATGTGAAAATTAGACAAGTAATAAAAAGTGTTTATAATTTTTTTAAAACCTTTTTTTCTTTGCCGAAAACTCCACAATGTGTAGTACATCCATGAATTTCTTGGACTCGTTTAAAATATTACAAAATGTACATAATGAATTATATAAACAACTAAGAGCGTCAATACAGCTGCTCCTGCGCGCCATGAATTTTGATTACAGAAATTTGAGCGCAGCTCACGGCTAAATAATAAAAGTTAAATATATACCGTCGCATAATGGTCCACGGGTAAATTAGGGTATATCTCTGGTAAAATTTACCTCAGTATCAACCCCTTTGTTCGAGAAATCTACCTGCGGTAACCCCTCAGACATGAATAATTGTTAAACTACGATTTTACTTCACTTTTTTTGACAGATTTCAACGTGTGTGCTTTCGGTTTGTAATTTTTACAAGAAAAACTTTAAGGCAAATACTTTATTTACATATAAAATATTTCCGCAAATTTTATTTTGAAGCAACTGATTTTATTATTTTTTATAAACGTAATTTCTTTGGCATCTTGTAACTATTATTAGACCTAAAGAGAGTTTGCCATTAAGAGCCGCAGAGATTTTTATTTTAAAATATACTCTAGGTATCCCTCTATGCCACGGTTGAATGCATTTTTGCTCGAAGTTGTTCCATTACGCGTTTTATTTATTTTGATACAGGGCGCTTCAGGTTAGTTTCAAGCCAAAATAAGATAGTGTCGTTGCCGTCAGTAGTATGGCCAACTCTATATTATGCAGACTAAGAATTTTGCACTTGTGGTGCATATTGAAGCGATTGCATCGCCCTCACCCTAAACTACCCTAGCTTAAGCAACCAACAAATTTTAATTTTTAATTTTAGAATGCCTACAAGCAGAGAGCTGTTTGAAGTTTTATCGGAAAAAATTTGGTGAAGTGCATGTAGGACAGAAGGCTCACGTGATGAATTATCTAGTCAATCACTATGGAAAGGCAAGGAATGCTCAAGCAATCGTGCGCATAAGGAACGCTGCATTTGACTTTTGCAACAAAGTTTTTTCAAGACTGGACAAATGCAATCGCAATCGAGAAAGATTCCGTCAGAAGTATGGAAAGTGGCTTGACAGCAATTTCGATGCTGAATAAGATTTGCAGGAAACAACTACTCAGCAGACAAAAACCCCTACCTGCATTGAATTAAACCTGCAAATCTTGTTTGGTAGCTAACATCATTTGTCAATTCCTCACTAGACATAGACCGGCTTCGAACTTTTTATGTTCTCGTCAGTATGCCATAAGTAATGGGAAAGGTAAATAATAATAGCAAACCAGGCTAGCCTAAAGCAGACTAAGCAAAACAGACATAGTGAGTGATAAGAGGTATACATCGTAAAATGTGTGATAAATACAAACAAAAAAAAAGAAAATATAATTTTGTTCTAATTACCTTGTTATACAAGGCGGCTCTGGAATACAAAAAATGAACACATAACATTACAACAGTTGCTCAAAATTCTGTCCATTAACGTCAATGCACTTCTGAACTCGCATAGCTGTTTCTCGAAGAACGATCACCAATTGCTGGGCCGTTATGCTATTAATTTCGCGTCATACTCGTAGCTGCAGGTCTTCACTGGTTGTAACGGCAGTTGCGTAGACAATATTCTTTAAATGACCCCAAACAAACAATCAAGGGGTGTTAAATCAGGTGACCTTGGTGGCCACTTCACAGGACCATTCGTTGAAATTACGTTTTCTCCGAATCTCCGTTGAAGGTAATCAACAACTATCCTTGAATTATGGGGAGGAGCGCCATCTTGTTGGAAATACATTCCCTGTCGTAAATGGAAAGGTAATTCAGCTAAACTGTCCTCAATTTCATTTTGCAGAAATCTCAAGTATCTGGCACCAGTCAGAGGTCCTTCAAATATTATTGGACCAATGATTCTACTACCGATTATTCCAAGCAAAACATTGAAACCGAACCGCAATTGAAATTTACCTCCCCGTAATAAATTTAGATTTTCTTGTAACCAATATTTTGTATTTTGTGAGTTAAATAATCCCAAATTTGTAAACCTAGATTCGTCTGAAAATAAAATCATTCCCAAAAAATCATTGTTTGGCTGCACGTTCTTCTGCAAAATCCAATTGCACTATTCCATGCTACGTTCGTAATCATTTTCGTACAAGTGCTGGTGCAATTGTTATTTAAAAGATTTATAGTGGTATTTGTGCAAAATTCGGCTTACTGTTTGGTGACTGATTTCCAATTCAAACCCAATTTGCCTTAAAGAAACAGTCTTTCAACTTCTACTCGGGCCAAAACATTAATTTTCAATTCTTCGTCAAGAATGAAATTTTCTTCGTTAGGTTCGTTTCGGAATTAATTTTCAAGATGATTAAAATAATTTCTCGCTGGACATCAGGATATCGTTCAGCATAAAGGTGTCTAACCCCAACGGCATTTTTTTCTACATTCCCTATAAATAATTAACATGTCCACTTTTTCATCTATAAATTTGTGGCATTTTGAACACAATGAACAAGAATTTTAAACAATTTTTAAAAACAATAAAAACACCGGTAAACTAACAATGTTTGACAAGCTAAATATTTCATTGTTTACAAAGCCACCTGAGTTAGTTACTTCTTAACATTTCATTAGAACAAAATTGAATTTTGTTATTTTCTTTTAGCTGTAATTTTGTTTGAATTTATCGCACATTTCAATACGACATATGAATAAATTCCTTATTAATAGTACTAGTAAATGGTACCACGTTACCAATATGGTTTCATTTGAAAAAAATTAGTTTTTCCCAAAAACCATTTTGATGAACTTTATATGCTCATAAATCATGTAATTTAGTATTTTTGACGGAACCGTCATGGCACATTTAAATGGAAAACTAAAAAAGCATATTATAAAAAATATTGTCGTTTGAAATATCACTTATTTGGTATCGTCAGATTAAGAAAATTATGCAGAATTCAAAAATGCAGTAATATATAGGGTGTTCCATTTAAAAATCGAAAGTTAGTGGCACTTCCGGCGAAACTGAAAGTGAAAAAAAAATCACTTGTATGTAAAAAAGTTTCGCTTATGTATATAGGATGTCCCAAATTTCAATCAATTATCTTCAAAACTAAAGGAGAAAAGGGGGTGTACCATGATCCTGTTACACTCGGTATATTATAAAACTGAACGACATCTCAAACAGAGCTGTTCGGTAAATAGGTGCTGTTATGCAATTTGGATATCTTATGTTTATATTATGGACGTTAGTTCGAGGATTAATTTTGTTGATATTGTAGTTTTGGGCATGCAATTATAGTGCGAAATAACGTGAGGGTTTGAGCAAAAATCTGTTTTTCATATTAAGCTAGCTTAATTCTGTCAGTTTGTGAGAAATAATAAATAAATCATATTTTCTAATACCAAATGTATCCTAAACAAGAGTTCTGTGCTTTTTGAATTCGATATGAATCCAAACTGTCAATCCCAGATGAGTAAACTGGAGCACAAAAAATAGAATTGTGAAAGAAAAAGTGCCCCGCTCAATTTGGTTGTAATATTTATGTTTAGATGAGACGATGCGGGTATAATATTCTTAACTTGCATAGGCTCTTTGCACATAATTGATACGTGCTATTTATATTTTAAATTATTGATCAAAATAAGTCCAAGATTTTTTTGCCTCAGGAGATAAATCAATTTTAGCTCCATAAGTCGAATATTAATCAGATCTTGATGAAGTTAACAAGCCGTTTTATTACCAAAGAGTATTGCTTTTGCTTGACTAGAGTTAAGTATTATAAATTAACTGTAAATCTGAATTTATATTGTTAATGGAGGCAATTGTATTTTTAGGGTCAAAGAAAATATAGATTTTAGTGTCATCTGCGGAGGTATGTATCACAGTGTTTGATGCATTTGTTAATATTGGAAGTTTAAAGAGAGAACAGCAATGGGCCAAGAATTGACCCTGAGCAACCCCCGTGATAGCTCTAGTGGATCTGAAAGGTTCTCGTTTATTTTGACCATTTGTGTTCTGTCCATCACAACAATCTTCTAACACTGACAGCATTTTGTGTAAAACCTAAAAAGTTAAGATAGATAGTAATATATTAAAGTTTACACAATGACATGTTACTATAGTCCAATAGAACTAACACAGTGAGTTTTTCCTCATCCGTTGCTTGTAGAATATCGTCAGTTATTTTTAACAAAGCTGTAGTACATTTGTGATGCGCCCTAAATCTCGATTGATAAGTAGGAATTAAATTGTTTTTTTCTTCATAATTCAGTATTGCTTCATTTGTTCAATGACAATAGATTCAAAATTTTTTGAAAAATTGGTCGAAAATTTTTATGTTAATCAACTTTTGCGGTTATTGGGATAACATGAGCAATTTTCCACTTAGTTGGAAAGTAACTTCCCATTTATTATATGCTGGAGGTGATTTTTTATTACCGGGTAACACATTCTGATCATATATAAATTTATTTCGTCAGTTCCCAAGGCATTTGATTTGATTTTATTAAGAACCGTCAAAATCTTGTCGTTGTTTATCAAAACAAAATTAAAAGAGTTTATCATGACACTATTTATGATATTGCTATTACAAAAATGTATTATATTTTTGTTGTCATTTGACCAGTTGGGAACTATTTCTGTGAAAAAATTGTTTATTTCATTAAAATCAATTAGATTGTCTGGAATTTCTGCGTTGGAATTTTTATTTCAGCTAAGTCATTCCATAATTGTTTAGAGTTTTTGTTTCGACAAACTTGACTAAAGTAAGCTCTTTTTTCATTTCTTATTGCTTGTATTATACAATTTATTAAATTTTTATAATATTTCTATAACTGGCAGGTGATTTTGAACGTTTACATTTATTTTTATCGCTGTTTCTAAGTGTCATTAAATCTTATGTTGTGACGTTCTAAACAACAAAATGCTATTATTGTGTGCAACGTGTCACTTTCACACCCTTTAGTACAGCAGCGGTACTTTGAACTTTTTATTACGGCAACGGTCTCGAGTGCCAGTGCCAGTTTTAAAGTGTAGGAACACCACTTTATTCTATGAGCGGTATAATAGAAGATGAAGAAACGGAATGTCCAGATGGTGTGTGTGTGTGGTTGACGGTTGCGTAGCAATGGACGACTTCACCTTACCTGCCGAAAATGGTTCTCGGTGTACAAACAGATTTACTTACTGATATCTTTGCTTTAAATAATAGGCAGAAGTTTAACTTCACTTACTATATATTTAAGACTGCTTCATAGAAAAAAGAAAAACCAATAAATAAATGCAACAGTTATGTTTTAATGGAACATAGATGCTAAATTGTATTACAAGTAAGCAACCAAGGAACCAAGCATGAGGTTATAGCAATGCAAAAGCGGTGATCGGTTATATCAAGCACAGCTAAGTTACGGAAACTACTGCCACGTTATTACTAGCAGCAGACAATATTCAAGCATTTACAAAAGCAAGCAAGCAGCTATTCAAAATAAAGCAAAGTTACGGCAGCTACTGCTACGGGTATTACGGCAAGCGGTTACTGATTGTCGTCACTAATGCTCAAGGCGGTATTAAGGCAGGCGGTCGGTGCAGCAGGTATGGTCAATGGTAAGTGGTAACGGAGTGCAAGGAAAATACATGTACAGGAGGTCAGTCCGGGAAAAGGGGGTATATATAACTGTCTAATCGCGAGCGTGCTATATCTTTAGATTAGCTCTTAATTTCCCTTGTTAGGGTTTCTTCCCTATGTGTGGCGAATGGAACGATTTGTATTCGTCTGCACCTGACGAAATCCTTTTCAGAGATTAAGGTCTGAAGATTCCACTAGTACTCGTGCAACTACAACTGAGAAGGGACTCTTTTCAGAGATCGAGGTATAAAAGTCCTACCTTTACGTCAATACTCGATAAAATGACAACAGAATACTTCTGCGTGTGACATACAGAACGGTTTGTATTCATGTGCACCTAATGAAATCCTTTTTAGAGATCGAGGTATAAAGATTTCACCGGTACTTGTGCAACTACAACTGAGATGACACTCTTTACAGAGATCGAAGTATAAAAGTCCTATCTTTACGTCAGTACTCAATAAAATAACAACCGAATATCCCCGTTTAACTATATAGCATAGCCGTTCAATTTCACTAAATCGGGTTTGATTAGCAGAACTGTGCTTTAAACTTACTAAACCTGAGATATGCGTGAAGGACTGGAGATATTCGAAGTTAACTTTCGTTAGCTAGTGATAGCTTAGAGTAGTCAGTTATCAAATCAATTTGAAGCTTGTTATAGTGAACACGAGTATCGGACGGAACGGTTTATGTATTACCTCCTGGGGCACCTAGTAAGATCCTTTTCACAGATCGAGACATAAAAACAGCACTGGTGGCACTGCGCGTGCACCTGATGAAATTCTTATCAGAGATCGAAGTATAAAGATTTCACCGGAACTTTAATCCAACTATGACTAAGGGACTCATTTCAGAGATCGAGGTATAAAAGTCCTAGCTTTACGTCAATAATCAATAAAATGACAACCGAATAATTTCATAACCCGTTGTTAAATGGATAACCCAACTTTAACAATGAATCGCAACCTTTCCTGAATATCTCTGGTTTATTCTGAAAACAGGTACCTCGGACAAAACAATTCGGCAGTAAATTCGGGCACAAACAATAAAATGATGGAAATACAAATAAAATGGTCAAAATTATTCTTACCACTACCTGATTGTGGAGTGTACTGGTGATCGAGAGCTGAGTGCTTCTAATTTGAGCATTCACTAGAGAAGAAGTGATTCTTTCCAGCCGTGTGAGCAGTTTTGTTTCAAACGGTTGACGAGAGAGTCACGTGACTTCCTGCGCTAGGAACGGAATTGCGGTTGATGTGAAGGGGTCAAATTCTTTAAGCAAGCTTAGCGAAATACGTTTAAACAAATTCCCTGTGTTATTTAATACAACCAAATGTTTATCAAATATAATAAGGCTGGGAATCGCTTTCTCATAATTTTTAAACTATATATCCGAAAAGAAATAATTTAAATCGGCCAAGTACTAATATTTAAAAATAAATCAATTATTAACTTATTCGGTAAATTATTAAACAAATAGAAACATATTTCTTTACTATGACTAAATGATTTCAACTTGCTTTGAAATCAAAATAAATTAAATGAAATTACTTTCCTCTTACTTGATTGAGCACAAACACAATAATCGTTTTATCACTAGAATAATAAACAAACTAAGATTACGCTGAAAAGAAACCGGTTGAAACAATTATATTAGAGAAATAATTGTTATTTCAAATACTGGATTTGCAAAATAAATTTAACCTTGGTTTAAAACAGTTTTAAAAGAAATATTAACACAAGTTATCACATACAAGGTGTACCAAAGTGAACGAACAACCCACTGATTATAATAGAAAACTATTAACTGAAAAATCACTTCGTTACAAGGTTCTCGGTTAACCAAAGCGCCGGCGGCTTAGTGAATTTAACCAATCGAACCGATTATAGTTAATTGTGGCAGACATCGGATAGCTGGTAATCTAGAGACAGTGGAAAGAATTTTATAAGAAATTGAAGGAGATAAAAGAATCGGTGTTAGGAGAATTTCTCTTAGATTAGGAGTAAAATTGGGAATTTTACTTTTTTTCAAAAACTTCAATAAGAGCAAGAGATATTTTCGGTTTCTCAACGCCAAATTCTACAAGTTTGCCCCAATTTAACTGATGTTGTATCTCTTTTTCCGAGATCCCTGTACTGAGCAACGAATTTGTTATAGCCTGTGTATTAGGTATAAGATATATCAAAGTGAATCATATATTTCACTACGTGAAATTTGTGGCCTGTTTCATAGAATTAATATAAATGGGTTTTTCATTTGTTTTAACATAACAAAACGTGATTTTTGACATATTTTGTGTACTGTGACAATGACCGCTCACATGTAAGTACAAAACTTATATTCATTTTAAACAACTACTTTCCCAAGTTTTTACGATAGTAAATGTTGAATTTGAAGGAAATAAAATAATATGCACATTTTGTAGTGCACAATTTTCAGGATACTACCATTTTTAATCAAAACTATTATGTTTAACAAGATTAAGCATTTTTTATTAATACAGAAATCACATTAAAATATTAACATTAATAAATCGGTGGTTATATACATGTCATGTCAGCGTATATTATTCACAGTTATTTATGTTAATTTTTTTTAGAGTAACAATTAGTATTTTACTGTTATTATATTTTTATCTTATGTCTTGAAGATAAATTTACATTGGAAATATTTATATTAATATGAAGTGTTATTTAAAGAAAAACCTGAAGTTCGCTGAAACACGCGAACTGTAGGTTTTCTTTCTTCAACAACTGAAACAGATTTTTTCAGTATACCTACATACAAGAAAAATGTTAGTAATAAAGACAGATATGTGGGATATTTCTGGAGACACTTATTTCCTAACAATAATTTGTTTTGTAAACAATATTCACATTAATATTGAAACTGAATAGATGTTACGGTGGTCACCTTGTTTCAACTGATATGTTCATATTAAAACAATAATTTGACTTTCTCCTATTGCTGACTATTGGCGACACCTCAATTTTTATTTGTGTGGGCGCGAAGATGGTCATAACTAATTAACATGCATTTTGGCTAGAACAGGGTTTACGTTTTATTGTATGTATCTTTTCACTATAAAATGATTTGAAATTTTTTTTTTAAACATCGAGAAGACGCTTCGAAATCTTTATTAGTTATTTAAATTTGTGGCCAATACTTACTAACTGCCAATTAAACCTCGAACACAGAAGGTATGAAATAAATGAAATTTGCGAACAGATGCTAAAAGAATTAAATAGAACTAAATAAGGGTCTGTACTGTAAAAGACATAAATGAGTGGAAAAAAGTAATATATACATCAATTCACTCTGAAAGTTTTTCTTTCCTCTTATATTCCTCGCCCAAAATGTTAGTTAGTAATATTATTCCATTCAGTGCCATACTTATTGATGTTTAGCAAGAACTGAAACCTCTTGCTGGTATAATAATATTGAAACTATAATAATTCATTAATTTCAATGAAAATTGATCACCAGAATAGCAATTCCGGGTGTATATATATTGACGTCATATTCACAAAAGTAATTGTCTCATTTTCAATATTGATGCCATAACAATGACACAGAAATGCCAACTGCAATTTTTATTAAAAACATTTCAATAATTGTTTAGATTTCAGTACTGTTTGAAAACAAGTGCCACTAGAATTACTCCGATAGTGGACAGGGAAGTTCTGGTCGCTCCAGAATCTTTAAGAAACGAAAAGGGTTACTTTGAATACCTGATCTAAAATATAATTTGAAAATTGTTCGATCGATTTAGTGGCTCTAATAGTACATCGACTATTAAATGTTGAAGAAAACTAAGATTATTCATTGATAATCCGAAGTCTGCGTCTTACTCCAACAAAATATCCTTGGTTTGCGAAGGTGCCAAGCACAGCATCATTGAGATGTGTATTGTCTTCAGTAATAAGTCTCGGTTCCGTTTAGGAATATGATTCCAGAAGAGTGAGGTGGTTCGATAGAAACGTAATAATCAATATGCATCAGTTACGTCATGTGCCGGGATCAATATGTGGCTCTTTAAATTTTTATCATCTCTTATCAGTGCCTAAATACTATCTCTAGGAGTGGGCGCTTTTCTACAGTGAAAGACGAAACTGTGTCTAAGAATGCATAACTTTAAAAACAGTAAACATATCATACCAAATACATACAAGGTTACCTAAGTAGAATTAGGCAATCTGTTGAAATATTTATGCTCACATCCATAAAACGACAAATAAAACAACAATAAACACAAAGTTAAACTTTATGATTTGAGTTAGGATCAAACCAGAAAAAATCCTGTACATATAGGATTCTGCGGGCTGCCTTCGTATGGACGGTCACGATAGATCAGTGAGCTCTCTGTTTACCACACTACCAACCTCACTTAGACAACTTACTACTACTTTACATGGGCCATTGGGCCGTATTAACGTATAGTTAATAACACAACCAAACAACACTTAAACAAATAATAGATGGCTAAATTAATAATGGCTCAGTCACTTGTACTCCATGAGGATATTTCGACGAGATTTGTGACACATAGGAAGTTTGAGAAGAAATTTTGCAGCAAAATATTTATAGATCTCATATCGCTAGAATTAGGCATAAGAGTATGGCAGAACATATTACATAACTTTGGTAAAACATGTTGTTTACTATATAATAATTTTCGGCATTGGTCGAAATGTTTGTAAAAAATCTATCAAAAGAAGACCTGTATTTTTATATATTTCAGCTGTATGAGTATATACTCGTATTACATAAATACTGCACCACTAATAACATTTTTAATTCTCTTTATTCACATAAAATATTTCGTCCGTCACTGAGCAATGTTAGCAAATTAATGAAATATTAGTTAAACTAATTTAAGGATGAGAATTCTTATTTTAATATTATTAAAGGAAAATAACTGGTCAACTATAATATTGAAGAAAATTATTATAAACAAACAAAGCTTTTCTCAACTATCCACATACTGTATAACTTAACTGATTTGTAACAATTTTCTATCTAAATTAAGTATTTCAATATGCACTAACTCTTCCTAAGTTGTATTTACATTAATGTAATGTTAGAAATGATCTTTCTATACCTGATATATTATTAACTCATATAGCCTATTTTATTTCTTCGAGCATTAAAGATAATTTAACTTTATAGTCATATATATGGGAAAATTGCCAGAAAATGTCCGTATAGGTAAGTAAATTGATATTTAGTACCCACTTAAATCATTTCGTGAATAATGCAATATTGTTCGAAAATTTCGCAATTTTCTCTCTGACCTTATATGAGCAATATTACATAAGATAATGACTTTCAGACTTAGAAATATATTTAAAATAAATATATATATATATATATATATATATATATATATATATATATATATATATATATATATATATATTATTTATTTTAAATATATATATATATATATATATATATATATATATATATATATATATATATATATATATATATATATATATATATATATATATATATATATATATATATATATATATATATATATATATATAGGTATACCTATATTGAATTGTATTAAGATATGGATGTTTAGAAGTGAATAAATTTCATCTCTTTTCTATAGTAGCAAGAGAAATTAATAACTATTTTACCACTGGAAAATGGAACGATATAGGCAGAACTAGATTCAGTCTCCGTAGCATTGTTCGTTCTCTCTGGAATATCTATTCCGTTGACATTTTTTTGTTTTCGTGTTTCTAAGTTAATAAATCAACTAAATGTCCAAACATTATTTTTAGTAAAATTTCTCTCAGACACTAGACTGCTGTTAAATAATGACTGAAGATGAGAGTTTGCGCAAATTAAGACACCATTAAAATAAAAAAGCATATGTCAATAAAATCATGCTGCAAGGAATAATAACTTTGCTAACAATATTTTTGAACCATTTATTTATTTACCTCTCTTTAAAAAATCGTACTTTACATTTTCAATATAAATTTATTTTTGTATTACTTCCTCACCCCTCAAAGTGAGGAAGTTATGTATTCGTGAAAAAATTTACGAAATATTTTGTTGCATTTCTGGACGAATCTCGATGAACTATGACGATACACAAAATTTTAAACAGAAAAATTTTCTGTCGGTGTGTCTGTGTGTCAATGTTCGCGATAGCAGCTACAGTTTTTGAGATAAAGCTTTCAAATTTGGTACACACATTCTAGTGGTCAAGGAAGAGATTGAGTTCATTGATGAGCAAAATTGGTCTAAAAAAAATATTAGTGACATTCCACCAATGTGACTTTTTTGAATCGTCAAAATGTGACTTTTTTGAAATGTCAAAATGTGACTTTTTTGAAGCGTCAAAAAATGTGACTTTTTTGAAACGTCAAAAATTACTTTTATTATAAACTCCACCACACGTAGAGTTTTAATATTGTGAGGAAGTTCTGATCCCCATGTAATTGCCAACGGTTTTTTTTATAGAAAGTGATATACTTCAATGACACTAAATCTGTGACTATATTAAGTTTAATTTCATTCATATAATATTAAAGACTAAACAGCAATGCTGCTTCGAAAGGAAAGAATCTTAATAGTTCTTCAACTGTTTCCTACTATCTTTCTTTTAATTTAAGTTATGGAATTTTTTTGTAGTTTTGTTCTTCTGCTGTCATTAAGACTTGTACCAATAAAAGGTTGATATCTTTTAACTACATAGATGGAATGCGTTATGAATTTACTTCTTATGCTAAATAAATTTCAAATTTGATTTTAGTCATATGGTGAATTTGAAGAAATAATACCCACCTGAAAATATAAAAAGAATATAGTAATGGACTTAGCTGTTTCTTTTTTAAATATAGGATGTACCTACGTAAATAAATACCGTAAAAAGTTAGCATTGCCGCTAACATTATTTTAGAGTACAGAGCATTTATTCTTATGTTTTCGGTAGGGTGAATCTAGTCAGGAAACTGTCTTGGAGGAAGCACATATTTTTAAAAATAGGATGTACGTATGCACATACCATAAAAAGTTGCCATTGCCATTAACATTATTTTAGAGTACTGAGCATTTTATTCTTATGTTTCGGTGGAGTGAATCTAGGCAGGAAACTGTCTTGGAGGAAGCATAATAATATAGACAGGATTATCGAAAAGTTCATAGCAAGTTTCTGGTAGCTGCGCCGCCGAGTGGTAAATAAAAAACCGGAGTCTCAGTGTATACTGCAATAGTCAAATGTAAATCAATCCACCAAGTCTAAAAAACTAGCAAGGTTTCAAAGACATGCTTCCCTGGAGATAAACAATTTTTTATATTTTTAACATTTAGTATAAGAAATTACTTACTTTAGATATATTGATGTTCTTTTCTGAGCATGCTGGCTCGAATACAACCGGTAGGTAAAATTATTGAAACACAAATTATTGCAAGATGTTTTTCTGTTATTATTTAGTTTACTTGTAAGTTAAAGTGGAAGTAACAGTATGTGACAACCAGTTGGGCAACTGAACTTTAACCATTTATTTGCCATTTATTGTTGTATTATTTTAAAAAATTGTAAATGTGTACCATTTTGAAATTGGCAAGTAATAAATTTATTATAATTATTATTATTATTATTATAATTTTCGGATTATCCGAAGCTGAACAATCCTGCCGTGGCCTCCGACACCTCACGAAAGTTGCTCCGGTGCATTAACTACAGCCACTCCCCACATCACGCAGGGTTAGTGACTGTAGATACCAGAATCAGGTGCCCTAAGCAGACGGAGAGAACCCAGAATGACCGCCTTCTGCATTTGGCCTGCCAGTCACTCGGATGATTTTTGGCAGGCCGGTATGATCTTTAGTTCCGAGAGCAGCGTAGGCTTTATTCCTCCGAGTACACCGATTATTAGGACGACCATTTTGACCGAGTAGCCTGGGTACAGCACTTGGAGCTCGTACCGGAGATCGCGATATTTGGTCCGTTTCTCCTCCTCTTTCAAGGTGATGTTTTTCTCCGCAGTGCCGAGAAATCGATGACATACATCACCTTGAGTTGATGGTCGAGGAGGACTATGTCAGGCTTGTTGGCTTGGATTAGCCTGACAGTCGTGAACGAGTAGTTCCAGTAAATCCGGCATTTCTTGTTCTCGACAACGGACTCAATATCTCCGGAGACGTAAGGCAGCACTGGTGTCTGGTCTACCCCATACGTGTGCCTTAGTTGGTAGTATAGCACTCGTAATGCCGCGTTATGTCGGTGGATGTAGGCCGAAATCGCATATATGGGGCATGCAGAAAGTAAGTACATGAGCGATTCCGGCGCCTGACGGCAGGTCCTGCAGTTGATATCAGGAACCTCTACACGCCACACGCGGCTACGGTAGACCAAGGTGTTGATAACACCATCTTGGCAGGCCATAATGATTCCCTCGGTCTCTGACTTAAGCCCGGCTGACCTTAGCAACGCGAATGTCAGCCTGGTCGATAAACCCAGCGTTTCTATGTTCTTATAGAAGACACCATGCTGGACACCATTATTATTGTTATTATTATTATACTATTATTATTATTATTATTATATTATTATTATTATTATTATTATCTACTAAAACAAATACCTCATCCTAGCTAATACTTGAAGAAATTATATCACATTACTTCACATATCAGAAGTCTTCATTTTCCTAAAATAAATTTTTGATCCCGGTTACAAATTACAACGATTTTTCCGAGAAAATGTACTGTACAAGCTTCTTTTTGAAAATCATCAGGCAGACGTACGAAATTTGCAACAAGTTATTATTATCTAGTAATGAAATATGTCCCCACCGATATTATACAATTATCTTGATTTATACATGAAACGGATAATTTCATAAAACAATACATTTTGTAAATATAATCTATAATGCCATAAATAATATTAATTAATTAAAATAACATTTTATCGTTGTAAGTTTCGTATTATATTTGCTTGCATTGGCGGGTAATAAAAGTTTAAAATAACGAATAAAATAAGTAATAAACAATAATAACAGATAATTAATTAATAATATGGTATTTTATTTAAATACCACTGTAATTTCTAATGACAAAAAAGTACCTGAAAACGGACTGGTTATTCATTTGAAATCAAAAGGATTTATATTCCAAACAAATTGTGGTTTATGTAAATTGTATGTGTACATAGTTTTAAATCTAGTTATTTTCAGCGGATTAATACTTGATTAAATCCCAGCTAAAGCTTCCCTGAAAAGCTGCCCTTTTAATTATTGAAATAAAATTTTAGCTGTAAGCAGAGTATTACATGGTTTCTTTGTCAGAATTTTTTCAAATAAATGATTATTTAAGTTTATATTATTGCAACATTCTGCTTTGACCAGTATTGTATTTGAGAAAAATTCGGGAGCAAACATGCACGAAAAGATAAATATCCTTTTTAGTTATATCTAAGAAATTGCTTTTAGCAGAAAATCCTCTGAAAAATGTGGAGATTTATTCATGCAAAATTAACGGTAGTTTTTAGTAGGCGTTAGCAATATTTGATAAAAACTTTTACTTTTTGTTATTTTTTTAAATTATTAATTTCGGTTTATCCGGTTTTGGACTAAAAACATTATTTTACCCTATTAGATGTACAGGGTGATTTCTCGAGGATGGACTTTTCTTTTTTTAGATAAGAATTGGGAAAAAACTGTAGTGGACTTTTTCTTAATTTTTTTAATTACGTAACTAGTATACATGTGTACATTAAAAATGAGGGAGCTACAGTCATATATATATATATATATATATATATATATATATATATATATATATATATATATATATATATATATATATATATATATATATATATATATACATATATAAGGCACAAGAAATAAAAATAACACTTGAGAATACCTATTACTTATTTTGTTTAATTTAGTTAGAAGGAAATCTATATTTCCAGGATTTGTTTTAACATTTTCTTATGTATCTTTAAGCAAATTCTTACAATTTTTTGAAATATTAGTATATTACATGTCAACCTTTCACATCATATTGTGTTAAAGTTTTATATATCTACCAATTTAATCAGTTAAATGCATTTTCACAGCAATGCCTTACTGTCGTTAATGCAACTAGTTGATCTGAAAATTTAACGTAAATGTAATTTTTTCGTTAAAATGTAATTTACCGTCTGCTTCTTATATAGTAATTCAAATGTGTATAGTTTGTTTTATCATATTATACTTAGTGACAGTTTTTCCATCTCCTATTAAATTTATGTGGCACATAAATTCCATGGATATAATTACTGATACAATTAATTATTTTAATCAAGACTTACACGTTTTAAGAAATTCCAAAGCACACTAGAAAACGTTTTTCTCGATGTTTCCCTCTTACACACAAATACAGACGGCATGCCGATTTGGTTAAATTTTCTGTTTTCGGGTACAAAACGTCCATTTTCATCATAATCTAGAATATGTTGTTCTCATGATGCCAATACTTTCTCTATTAATATAGATAGATCAAAAAGTAAAACTGAGATCAAACCCAACTATGACTTCCATTTAAAAAAAGTAGAATTTGTTCCATAGCGCAAAATCTGCGACAAGTAAAATAAATGTTTTTTCAGAAGGTAGTATAATCAGATATTACAATTTTTTTTAACACTTTTGCTTAATAATATTTATGTTTCTCTGTAAAAGAAAAAAGAGTTTCGAAAATTGACACTCATATTATATATTTATATTAAAACATGTCAATATAACAATCTAAAAACGCAAACGACAGCTTCAACTATCAGCTATTTACAGTGTATAGTGTTTATACCACTTGGCTTTTCGCAAAACAACAAATCAAATCACAGAAGAATAAACCTTACTAGCAAACCCCGTATATAACTGTTATACATATCATTTATAAGAAGTAAATTGGAGTATGGCTGTATTATTTCGTTTCCCATATGTCAAAATTCATTGTCACGCATTGAATCAGTTCAACGCAAATGTCTAAAATTTATGTTTTTCAAATGTAATGGATCTTATTCTCCCCGAGGTACAGACAACAATATACTGCTTAATATGTTTGACCTTAAATCTCTCAGATTCAGAAGAGATGTGGTCGTTTTATCTATTCTTTATAAATTAATTAGTCACAATGTTGATTGTTGATTTCTTTTAAGTAAACTAAACCTATCAGTCCCGAGATTAGAATCCCGCCAAAACAACGTCTTCTACTGCGATGCTCCTCGTACAAACCTTATGATAAAGTCACCAATCTTTAATATGTGTAGAACTTTTAACACCATTTCTTCTTTATGTAATGTCAACTCTGATAATTTAGCTAAAATAATTGATATATATGAAGAAAACTGTGCTTATTAGATGATTTCATAACACTATAATATATTTTACTTTTATGTATGAGTTTTCTTAATGTAGTGTTAATGATTATATGTATTGCAAATTTGTGCTCTTTGTATCACAGTTTACTTAGTTTTAAGCTTTTGCTGTAATTGGGTGCTTTAACCTGTTGGAAGTAAATTACTTATTCTATTCTATATAATTTTGTCATGTCAATTTTATTATTCTATTATTGATAGATAAATTCGTTGTGAAAACTTTTATTTTCTAGGCTGAATACACCAAATTTGTTTTCCAATTCTATGGTGAACACACCAGATTTTATACCAAAAGCTTTTACACATCAAATCCATCTTAAGTACATCATATCTAGTGTAAAGAGTATTACATTGGTAACACTGGCTCTTATTGATGTGTGGAGGGAGGTTCGTATGCTTTGATGTATTAATTACCAATTTCAACAAGAAGATTCAATTAAAATATGGATAAGTTCAAAGTTCCTATAAGACATTACTATTTGAGGACTCTGTTTTAAAAATAACGTTTGTAATTTTTTTTAAATAAATCGTTAACTCGATTTAAAATTATTAAAATACTTACTTTTCCAGTATATTTAGAATGTGTGCTCTTTTTTTAATTTTCGTATACTACATTACCAATAACTTATGTTTCTCGCGCGGGCAGTTTAAGGGGTCTGTCAACCCCCCCCCAGTTACGTTTTCATCTCAATTTCGCTGACCCACATAAATACTAATTTTACGACTAGAGCACATTTCCATAATAAATAAATAAGGGAGGTGTTCGGGGGCCACAGATTGACGCTAGCCCCCATTTTAAATTAAGTTTTCGAAACTCTGGCACAAATAGCTTAAAGCAAGCAAAGTTTGGCTCAATCTAACACATTTATAAAAGGCTAGCATTTTATTCCTATTCCTATTTAAAATTTAGAAAGTCAATTCAAACACCTGGCATATATTAGCACAAGTCTGTTAACATTAAGAAATCGTTACTTTGGCAGATAACGATTAGTTATTGGGGGGGGGAGACTGATACTAGCTCGATGTAAAAATTGTTTACCAGCAAAACTGGGATCAAAAAGTAACTACAATGGAGTTGACTAACCGTAGAGTTTTAAATAACTAATTTAATACTTTTATTATACCACTCTGTATTACCAGGGTATTAATAATAATTCCTGTGAGTATTACGAATTTTTTGTAAAAAATTTAACTTTTACTTTAAATTAAATAGTAATACAGAATGTAATTACATAAAAGTTTCTTTCTTACTTTAAATGTAATGAAAATTTGTAACTACAGGTAGGAAAATAACTTTACAACATCAACATTAAGTTTTAAAATCTCCTTATAAGAAAATTAGTTGGTAAATAATATTTTATTTAGTTTGAATTAAATAAATGTTATCCACAATTTTTTATTTATATGTTTTTTAAATAATATGTAAAAGAAAAGTTCAACATAGTAGCTTCCTCGGATATGAGTACAAAACTAACAATTCAATGTTAAATTGGGTAGTATAAAGTTATAAAAACAATTTTGAATAAATTGTGATTGAACATCCATCCACAAAAAATATACGAACATGTCATTCATTAATCATTAATTTAATTATTCATTAGTAATCGTTATATCATACAATAGTTCAGTCAAAAACATGAGGCCCATCAACATCAAAGAGGATTTTTGGATCATTAGACAATCTGAAAAACTAAAAGTGGGAATTTAGCCGCCGTCATGGAAATAGTGACCATATTGAAATTTCTTGTTATTAGCTGTATCTCATAGAATAAAAGAAATGGGTGAAACTATTTTTTACTAAAAAGTGCTCAAAATTATTAATTCTATATTATTATCGGAAATACTGTGGCAATCTGTAAATTCGTTATTAGCTTTATCGCTCAAACTAAACGATATAGAAGAAAAGTTCTTAAACAAAAGGAGTTCAGTATCATGAGTTCTACAATTCTGATATTTTTCAGAATGATGTAATTGAGACAGATAAGTTGGTATCGTCCAATTAATTTTTTTAACGTCAATATTCACTTTAAAAAAATTACTTGTATTACCATTGTTCAACTGAGATGTACCTACATGAATTCAACTCCAATTATTTCTTCCTAATTGTGAGTGTTTTTGCTATTTTAGTTATCAAAAGTAGTTTTAACTGATTTTTTTTACATACCGAATGCTGAAAACGTTAAATTTATTATGCACCGATTCAATACGAAAATAGTGAAAAATTAGTCTCAAGTGTTTGCTAGGTTATATTTGGTTTTTGAGCTGCATGGCTCTCCTGCTGAAAAATGAGGCTGCTAAATGTATCATTAGGGAAAATAATGAAAAATTCATGTCAACCATGATTATATAAGGTTTGGATACTGAACTTTATGAGGAGTTAAAAATTTTCATCATCAGGATACTATATGGTGATCGGGTTAGAAACAGAATATGTGAAGTTCATACTCAAAAGTGGTGTCATCTAAACAGATGTGATTCTTCAAAACTTCCACCAGATGAGGACTCATTAAAGTGGCACTGTCTTCGAGCCTACTTGCAAGCTTTTGATTACAAAAATGCACCAACTGGTGAAAGACATCAGCCAGTAGAGCGTGGATGAAGAATTGAAGAGAACATTCTAGCACCTATAACGCACTTAAGAAAAGAACTACTATATATTTCAGTGGATATTCAGGAAGAAAAAAATGATAATAGTGATGGATATGTTTCAGCTGCTAAGAAGACTAAAGTGGAAAAAGACAAAGATGATGATGATGATGGTGATGATGATGTTTTTAGTTTTCAAATGGATGATAAATCAGTAATTTATAATTGCAAATTAATTGCGCTCAATTGTAGTTCCTATTTTAACTACTATTCTAATCATTATTGCATTAGGTAATTGTTCCATTAAAACGAGTGATATTTACAAAGAATATTTCATAAAAATTAAACAATAAAAATGTTTAAATAGTAAGTTTTATTATTTTTCCATGCTATCTTCTAAATGTTTCAAAAACGGTGAGAGATATAACAAGAGTAAATAAATAAACAAAATGGTTGAAGTGATTATTATGAGCACTAAGAAATTTCCATATTGTTTATCATTTTGTTTATCTTTCGAGATAAAACTAATAACAAAAAATTTAAAAATGATCGCAGTATTCCAAAAATATCTCGAAAACGGTAAATGTTACGTCAAATATGATTGAACCTAAAATTACGGTATTAACAGTTTCGAGCACTTTTTGTTAAAAAAAGTATCCTCTATCTCTTTTACTTTCCGAGATACAGCTAATAACAAGAAATTTCAATTTGGTCGTTATTTTCCAAGACGGCCATCAAACATCACAAAAAAGTAGACTACCAAGCTAAATACTTCAATTTTTAATTTCACTAATAAAAAAAGGTATTACATGAACATCTTTTCAAACCTAATATAACAATAAAATACCTATACCGTGTGTCCAAAATTCAATGCTCACCATTGCGATCTCGGAAACCATAAGAGCTATAAGGTCGGTTAAATAGAATGAATTTTAGCAAATTTTATGCTGATTCCAAATCCGTTAAGAAATTACGGCTAACTGAAACCATTTTTTTGGATTTCCAAAAAATTAGATGAGTTTTAGCAAATTTTATGCTGATTCCAAATCTGTTAAGATATATCGGCTAACTGAAACCATTTTTGGGATTTTCCAAAAAAAACTAAAATTTCGTGATTTTTTTTTTGGCCGTAGCCAAGTAATCCTTGATCAAGCAGATTTTAGACTTTTACATTATTCGAACACTTTTTGGAGACTAATATTTTGTAGAAACGAAAGTTCGATATTCTTTAGTTTTCGAGATAACTTTGGTTTTTCTTATGGCAGCCATATTGAATTTTTCGTTTTTCAGATTGCGCTTAAAAAAGAGCATTCAAATGATGTATCACATGCCGAGGCGAAATTGTTTTTCAAGGGACTAATTTATGAAAAGTTATTCTTTGCCTAACAAAACGAAATAGTAGGCCATGGAAAGTTATTTTGAATTCATGGATATACCTAATACAAACCATTATAAAAAATACCAGTAATATTAAGGTTACAAGTTCGACATGGTTAAATAATTTTAATTTTTTTGTTAAAATACTGAATATAATCGATATGGAGAAAATTTTTTAATAACAGCAAATTAACATAATAGAAAAAATGATAGTGAAGAAGTAAGAAGATTTAATAAAATTTTTCAATTCTATTTGAAATTATGCGGTTACCAAAATTTTACTGCAATATTTGTTTAACATTATTGGTATTATGTGCAGAACAGCCATCTTATTGTAACCACAATTCGTTCATTTCTTGTTCTGTAAAAAGCTGTTTTATCTCAGGTAAAACTTGATGTTCTGGAAGTTCATGTTGGGCTACCTCCCGTTAAATTGTAGTGAAAAATTAATGGACCAATTAATTATTCATTTATCTATTTATTTATTTATTTATCTATTCATTTATTTATTTATTTATGTATTTATTTATGTATTTATTTATTTATTTATTTATTTATTTATTTATTTATTTATTTATTTATTTATTTATTTATTTATTTATTTATTTATTTATTTATTTATTTATTTATTTATTTATTTATTTATTTATTTATTTATTTATTTATTTATTTATTTATTTATTTATTTATTTATTTATTTATTTATTTATTTATTTATTTATTTATTTATTTATTTATTTATTTATTTATTTATTTATTTATTTATTTATTTATTTATTTATTTATTTATTTATTTATTTATTTATTTATTTATTTATTTATTTATAGTTTTTTTTATTTATTTATTTTTAATACAATATCCAACGGGACTAAGTCCCAATTAAATGGCGATCTAAAAATAATAATTAAGGAAAGCGTTATAAGCAGATCATAGGAGTAGAATAGGAAGATAAGAGGTAATATCTATCATGCCGCACCAAACATTGAATCCAAACCTAATATGGAATCTTCTTTGCTTAGTTACATGCGGATTTTCTGTGGCCCAGTGGTGAAAATTGTGCCTGTTAAAGGACTCTACAATTTGTAAAACGACTTTCATCGGTCCATATAACTCCCGATTGAAAATCATGTTGTTCATCGCATTTCTGATTAAACCAACGACAAAATTCAAATCTTCTACCAAAATCATTATTGTTTAAAGCTTGGACAATCGTAGGTTTGTACGGATGATATTTCCTTTGTCTTAATGTCAGATGTCTTAGGAATATTTGTTTCAGTGTTATGCGGGGATTATTGTTAACAGCTTCGAGGATATTATTTGTGCAGTCAACATTATCAATATCATACCGGTCTCTTTTATTATCAAAACTCCCGTAAACTAACAAATTGCTTATAATTCTTCCAAAAACTATTCTATGTGGTTGCATTCTCTCCGAAAATGTTTCTAGATAGGAAGCGGATGCGCTTTGAGAATTTCTATTTACTTTTAAATAACATTCTAACATAAAATTTTTCTTCAATTGAGAATTTGTGCGCCAGTTTGCAATAATCACCTCTTGGACAGTGGTAAATGTTGTTGAACAATTTATAATAATGTCACTACTATTTAATGAACAGTCAACTAACAGTAATGCTTTTAAATCACAGCATACTAAATTTTATGAAAGTTATGTGTAAATTTAGTAGTTTTTAGAAAAAACATTTTTCAAATTTTACTAATTACTAACCACTTTGCATGCAACAACTTTTTTGTTAATATCGCCGCCGATAATATTGTACGATCATTAAATGACACAGGTTTTGCAGCTACAGACTTTTTAAATGATACCCAAAGGCCTTCTTGTTCGTTTTTTCTATATCCCACTACGCCTAAAGAAATAATTGATGCTGTAATGTCGTGAACAAATACCAGTTCTTTGGACATGTATGATATCAATTCTGCCATGTTAAAAGCAACTATTGAAACTATTGCGGTACCTTTAAGTAATTTATTCAATACGTGTTTTGCATTGGGAATTTTTCCGGATGCTTTTAAAATAACTAAAGTTGTGCCAATTTTTAAAAAGGGGAACATCTCACTACTTGATAATTACCGCCCCATATCTATTATTCTAATATTTGGTAAAATTATGGAAATTCTATTAAAGATTAGACTAGTCAAATATTTGGAAATAAATAATATTTTGAATCCTTGTCAATTTCGTTTTAGGAAAAACTATTCCACAACTAAAGCTGTTTCATCTGTAATAGACGACATAGTTAAGGCTATAGAGGAAAGTTTAACGTCCTCTATTACCCTTTGTGACCTCACAAAAGCTTTCGACTGCGTCTCACATGAAATTTTAATACAAAAGCTCGAATATTACGGAATCCGAAGAATACCTTTGAATATGTTTAGATCCTATCTTGATAATAGGCAGCAATGTGTTTCGCTAAATAATGTAAATTCAGAATTACAAATTGTCAGCATTGGAGTCCCTCAAGGCCCCGTATGAGGCCCTGTTTTATTCATTGTTTATATAAACGACTTGCCTGTCTATCTCAAAATCATTAAAGCCACACTATTTGCTGATGACTTGACTCTGGTAAGTTCTGAAAAAACATAACAAAAGTCAATGAACAAGCAGAGGTTGCAATTGAAAGGTCAAAACTATGGTTTTTGACAAACAAACTAAAATTGAATGAAAATAAAATCCAAAGATTAACCATAGGTAGTGACCCTGCATCTTCAAAAGAAGATAGTGTTAAATTACTAGGAATGACAATTGACGACGGTCTAAAATGGGATGTGCATATTGATCAATTGAGTAAAAAGTTATCTGGCACAATTTTTCTCATTAGGAGATTAACCAAAATTGTAAATAAAGAAACTCTCTTGTTTGTTTATTTTGCACTATTTCAGTCCCACATAAATTATGGTGTTAGATAATGGGGAAACTCCAGCTATTCACAGGAAGCTTTCGTTCTTCAGAAAAGAGCTATAAGAATTATTGCCAATGTTTCTTACCTTAAGCACTGTAAGCCTTTGTTTTTAAAACTGCAAATAATGTCGCTACCAAATCTTTATATCTACAATAGCTTACTTGAAATACACAGTCAAAGTAATTCTCTAGTGAGACATAGTGATATACATTCTCACCACACTAGGAATAAAGATAATCTTTATAATCCCAAGTATAGGTTGGTAAAGTCAAAAAACAATTCACTGGATTTAAACTTATATAATAAATTACCCAGTGACTGGAAAGCCTTGCCTGTTTCAAATTTCAAACGAAAAATTAAATTCTTTTTTAACTATAAATTGCTTTTATTCCGTAAATGAATTTTTGAATACACATCTAATCTAATTCTCATATTGTTGTAATTTGTGTCTGTAAGTGTGTTTCTACTTATATACATATGTGTGTACTTACAATGCAGTATTGTATATTTTATTTTATGCACTTATTGCACAAATGTATATTTTATATGTAATGTGGTCAAATAAACAACAACAACAACAACAATAAGAATGCTCTTGATGAAGAGGATTTTTTTGTTAACATTTTGAACACTTTATTGACAATTTTATGAAAAATAGAACCTTACTGGTAGTCTAAAAATTGATATTTTTAGAAAGTTGTACAAATAACGCAATTTACAGTAAATTTTAAGTACATAGCCTACTGTTTTGTTTTGTTAAGCAATGGATAACTTTTCTTAAATTAATCCCTTGAAAAACAATTTTTCCTCGGCATGTGATATATCATCTGAGAGCTCTTTTTTAAACGCAATCTGAAAACCAAAAATCCAATATGGCTGTCACAAGAAAGACAAACGTTACCTCGGATATCTCGAAAACAAGAGACAATCGAGCATTCGTTTCTAGACCAAAACATTAGTCTCCAAAAACTGTCCTAATGATGTAAAGTTTAAAACCTGTCTGACCAAGGATTACTTGGCTACAGCCAAAAAGAGAAATCACAAAATTTTCATTTCTTTGGAAATTCCCAAAAAACGGTTTCAGTTAGCCGTGATTTCTTAACGGATTTGGAATCAGCATAAAATTTGCTAAAACTTATCTCATTTAACCGATCTTGTAGCTCTTACTGCTCCAAGATCCCAATGGTGAGCATCCAATTTGAGACCCACGGTATAGTCCTATATTTTACACTGTCCTTTTTATCTGAATGCGCTAGTATAAAAATTTTAGGCAGATAATAAATTAAACACGACAGTTCAAATACATTTTATCGTAGAAACTATTAACACAACTACTTATCCTAACTACGTTCAAGAACCCGTTGGATTAAATAATTGTATTCATACTAAACTCTGTTCACTTTAACTTTGCAGTAATGGGTTGGACTTAAGTGAGTGAAAGGACTAACTACGATCGATGCTTATGAAATAAAATAAACATGACATGAATCGCTATAGGGACTTTGCACTCATATATATTTGGCTATCGTCTGCACCGCATTTTGTTTTCTATCCTTGCCAACACTGCAAAGTTAAAGTGAATAGAGTTTAGTACTAATAGAAGCAAAAAAATATTGAGACCAAAAAAATGTTAACACAATATTTTTTGCTTCTAATCATAACAGTTGTTTTATTTCGCTCAATGTTACCATGGATTTTCATTAAGTAAAAGTCGACTCGATTATACGTTTATTTACCTGTGTAAGAAAATTAATTTAATAAACTAAACGCTATAATAAAACGTATAAATTTTATTTGCAATTATTCGTTTATACATCGTTTCGTATAAATAAATAAATAAAACAAAAAGGGTAATGCCCAGTTGCAACCCGACTATTACCCATCAACATTACCAACTTGCGGTTAGCAGTGCTGACCTTAGCTGTAATCTGATTTTTCTTCGCCGAGCGGTTTCGAGGTCTAATTAAAGTCAATATTTGTGTGCCCCATTGCACATTATCAGCCATTCGATGAACGTCTAACAACTCAGCAGCTTTGTTCAATTTACTAAAATCAATTCCTGAGCTCGCTAAACTTTTAATTAATATGTATGGTTTTACTATTCAAATATATCGTTTTCCGTACTTACGATAATATTAATATTAAATATTTTATACACATTATGTTCGGGGTTTTATTTGCATTTCTGGTAAAAAAAATTATATATTTATATAGAATTTAAAATCTTTGAAAAATAAATTACATTGTGAAAAACTTAAATATGTGAAAAATATACAGCATTTCACTTCTCATGAAAACACATCGATATCTTTTATATTTATTACCGAATTTATTTCCAATTTTTACCAAATATGCAACTCCCTAAAGGTAAGCGCAGACTGATCCACTCCAAACAAGCCCTACGGCACCGCACGAATCGCACTCATTTCTCCAAATTCCCACTACACCTGCAGTGCAATTACTGTAATTTATGCTGATTCGGATCAGTGGATCAGTCTGTGCTTACCTTAAAGGTAAGCGCTCGGCGCGGATCAGTATGCGCTTACTTAAGATGAATATTTCTCCCACATAACAATTGTCAATATTTGAAACACAAGCTCACTGCTGTAATAGTAAACCTCAGATTTTCCAGTAATTTAATAAGCGATGATGTGAAGAGAAATTTTATTAACAAAAGTTTGGAATTACAACTTCTGTCCAATTGTGAAATTTCTTGAAAATCTAAACATTCCCAATTTCTATTTTCTGCTTTGCAGAATTATTGCATGGTACGTTTAAAAAATTTCATTAAACTGTAGACATTTCTATTAGCCCAAATAAATTAGGTTGTATTCAAACATGCAATATGGCGCTATATTTTATACCCGTGTAAATTGCATACCGCTTATCTTTCTGTAGTAGTCTAATCATTATTACAATCGACGTTATTATTTATACTTATGCAAATTACCAGTATCATACCAAATTTAAAAACTTTAGTTGACATCCCACACTATTTTAATTAAATTTATCTAAAACCATTTGAAGGGTCAGGATATGGTTTCACTCATCCTTTGCCTGTTCTATAGATTTCAATTGGGGCGAACTTCATTCTAATTTACAGTTTCACTTGAAACAAAACCCTATTTTTAAAAATAGTAGAAATACGGTTTATAAGAAAAGTAGAAAGCTAAATATTTATGAAAATCTCTAATGCCTGTTGCTAGAGCTTCCAAAAATGTATACTGTTAGGGCGTTATTGTTGAAAACGAAGGGAGGTAATAAATATAATAGACTTGTCTAATTCAGTTCATAATAGATCGAGAGCTCACGTGAAAAACCGCGTGATAAGTTATCCAGATATAAATAGTGTATAGTTTATTAAAAACGTTGCCGCTCGTCTGCTATTCCCAATGGGTCACTCAAATTAGTAATAATAAAATTAATTTGGAAAAAAGTAGTATACAATGTTTATACCAAACTAAATTCATAACTAAAATGTGGGAAAACATCATTGTTCCAAGTAACCAACTTGACAGACGCGCTAGGTGGTAGCTTCTATAGAACCAGTATAAATGTTGGCTCAAAATATAGGTAAAAGTGCACTGATTCAATATATGAAAAGAAAATTTGAGCAGACGGTCCCATTTCGCCGGCAGACGACGTTAAAGATTGTCATTTCATCTCCCTTTAACACTTAAACGGCAACATGATATAAGAAGACGTCTGCTTCTATCAATTTTATTAGAGCCTATACGAGACCAAATTTTCTCAATCGCTTTAAAACTTTCTACACTTATTAATGTTAACAATAATACAAGCAATTCAAACAATAATTTTTTATTTTAAATATATAGTATATATATTTAAAAGCAGCTTTTACATTATATGTAAAATGCATTGTATGTACATAAAAAACTGTTAAATAGACAGGGTGGGGCAATAGTGGGTCCGACTTTGATATCTCGAGTTCTATGATAGCTAGAAATTTGATTTAAAAACTTAAGTAAACTAAAGAAAAACGTGTATAACCGGAAATTGTTTTCGAATATACATGGTGAGCCAAGACGATTCTACAGGGTCAGGTAACATTGTTTTAAATGAAATGCCATGTATATCAGAACCTTTTTTAAAACCTCTTTGAGGTCTCCTTTCACTCCTCTATTATTACTGACTTTCTACCAACCATTTGGATGTAATGTTTTGTTGAAATTATAGCATTTACACGTGTATATTAAAATATCACTACAATCACAACTATCAGTTTTAAGAAAAAAATATGTTAGTACCAGTTATGAGACATCTGTGTGTGATGACACTCAGCCATTTTCACTACCTAAAAGTATATAGGGTGGCCGAAAAGGAATTTTAAATTTACAACTTTTTAAACTGAATTTTCAAAATTTTTTTCAAATTGCATATATATTTTTCGACGATGTGATGTAGGATTGAAAAACTAAAATTTTTTGTACATACATTCCTATGGCTATTTGTGACCATTTTCAATTTATTGAACAATAACTGCAAAATTCAGCAATAAAAATTAAAAACGAGGGTTTTTTTTTCAAATAATTCAAGAGAAGGTAATAAGCGTGTCACATGATGGCTATAAAAACCTCACACCAACAACAATCCAAAATTTGAAGGAAAAGATAATAAATGCTTTTAGAAGTATCACTTCGATAATTTTATGATCAGTAGAAACCTCATTCCAAAGAATAAAAATGTGTCAATCAAAGTGGGCAACATGTGGAGCAGTTTTTATAATATCTTAATATAATATTGTTACGCCACTGGACTGTGTAGACTGGTTAGATTAGGCTGGAATTGTACACGAACGGCCGGGAATATTCTGGAGTGCTCTAGACTGGGTCAATGGATGTATAAATAAGACGCACGGTGGGCCGAGATTTAATCTTAAGTTGAACGTGAACGAGTAAAGAAGCAATAAGAAAGAGACTTATAAGTGTTCTAGTGTGATTATAGTTAAGACAGTAATTAATCTATTGTTATTAATTGTTAATTAGTAAATAAAGTAGTGAATAAGTATTACCTGGACTTTCAATCAACGAATCTACGAGCAGAGGTGTTTGTGTGGATAGCAAACACGTAACAATTTGGTGTCGGAAGTGGATTGGAAGAGAAATTTCTGGAATATTCGAAAAAGTTCTACAGTGTTCTTCTCAGAAATTAGTGGTAACACGGAGAATTAAGCTACTGGAGAGTGTTTGGAGGACAATTTCTGGACTGAGTAGTGACTTTAAAGGGATTTTCGAGACATTTCTAGAACATTCGATTTAGAAATAGCTGCAAATACGTGAGTGCCGCTAGTAATAACGTGTTGTAGACTGAGACTACTAGTGCAATTTCGGGAAAATTCTAGAACATTCTATTTGGAAACTACAGGAGATAAGTGAATTTTGTCAACACAAAAGAAGTATAGACTCTAAATAAGACTTTCTAGTGCTGTTTCGAGATTTTTCTGGAACATTCCATTATTAAAATAGACGTAATATCAACATTTTACGGATTTTATAGTGTAATAAACTTTATTTTGAACTGATTTACGTGTCGTGAGTTAATGCCAACAACAAGAAGCATGGCGGAGAAACAAACACAAGACTTACTTGCAGCATTGGTGCAACAAATGCAAGAACAGAGAAAAATTATGGAAGATCAAGAAAGAAAGCGACAGGAAGAAAAAGAAGATCAAGAGAGAAAACGTCAGGAAGAAAAAGAAGAACAAGAGAGAAAACGCCAGGAAGAAAAGGAAGAGCAAAGGAAGGAACGCCAGGAAGAATTAAGAAAAATGTTTGAAGAACAAGATAAATGGCGAGTCGAGGAAAGAGAAGATTTCAAAAGAAGCCTAGATGAACAGCAAGCAGCTATTTTCTCCCTCACTGAAAAATTTAAAGGAGATGTTATCGAAAAAGGCACTGAAGTCGCAGGGAAAGTCTGTGAAGTCGAAGGACAAGTCATGGAAGTTAAAGGAGAAGTCGTAGAAGTTAGAAGAAAGTTTGAGGGAGAAATAACTGAAGTTAAAGGAAAAGTCGGTGAAGTTGAAGGGGAGATAGCCCGGTTGAAACAACAATTAAGAGAGAAGGGAGGCCAATTAGTACTGTCGTCTGGTGCTAGGTTACAACCACCTTCCTTCGACGGTCGAAGTTCATGGTCAACTTATAAGAGACAGTTTGAGGCAGCTGCACGTTCAAATAACTGGAACAATGAGGAAAAGGCAACAGCATTGGTATTAGCACTAAGGGGCCAAGCATTAGACCTGCTCCAAACAATTCCTGCCGCACAGCAACAAAACTTTAGCATTTTGGAGGCACCGTTAGAACTAAGATATGGCGACCAACATCTCGCCCAAGTTTATCAGGCTCAGCTCAAATCACGCAGACAACGAGGTGGAGAAAGCCTCCAGGAGTTTGAGGCTGCGGTAGAAAGATTAGCCCATCTAGCTTATCCTGATGCACCAATGGAATTTCAACAACAGTTAGCAGTTGGTACATTTATTGATGGAGTAAGGTACCAGGAAGTTAGGCGAATTCTTAAGTTGGCCAGGCATAAGCTTAGTAATGAGGCTTTAGTACATGCATTGGAGATTGAGGCTGCCTATAAGGATACCACACAATCAAATCAGAGAGTACGAGCTGTGAGTGTGGAGGAAGACAAGCCAGACAACACAACACAAAATCTGATATCTGATCTACACAAGATGATCACCCAACTATTGACAAAATCGAACTCCCAGCAGAGACAAGACCAACAACAAAGTAGTGGGAGACCGAATGGAGGCATCCGTTGTTATAGGTGTGGCAAAGTGGGCCATATCAAGAGAAACTGTCGTCAACGCAGCCCGGAAAGGGTAAATGCTGCTGTGGTTGAGGAACCACAGGAAAACTGAAGATGGCTGGCAATTTGGGGGCTGCGCTGGCCAAGAAGTGTTGTGGCCCCCGAGAAATAAAAGTTTCCCAACTTCGGAGAGTTCAAAGTAGTCTGTTGTTGGAGGGTTATGTAAATAAGAAGAAATGTGTGTTCACAATCGACACAGGAGCTACGTCATCAATAGTACGGGCAGGATTCATAACGGGTTTCAAAGTAAATAAAGGACAGAATGGATTAGTCATTCGGACAGCTACGGGAGATAGGGCGGCGGTTCATGGGGAAGTCGACATGGAGCTGCAGATTGGCCGCTTATGTTTTAAACACCAAGTTATCGTAGCTGACATTACAGATGACTTCATTTTAGGATTAGACGTTATGGAAAAATATGGATTTGTACTTGACGTTGGAGAACGAGTTCTCAGGATTGGAAATGAAGAAATTATTTTGTCAACGGCAGATGAAAAATTCCATAATATTAGGCTACTAACTTCGAGGACAGTAAAAATTCCTGCACGAACAGAGAAGGTAATTGAGGCAGTTCTGGAGGAAAATTCTGTGGGATACCGCTTTGGCCTCGTTGAGAAGGATGACTCAATTAAAATGACAGACAATGTAATTCTGGCAAGGACGTTAACACAGACTACAGACAAGATACCGATTAGAATGGTTAACCTAAATTCACACTCAGTGACGTTCAAGGAAGGCGAAGCAATTGGTACCTACGAACCAGTCACATGGATTGCGAGATGTGATGAACAAATCATTGGAGCTTCGTCTACAGATATGGACCAAGAAATTGGGAAGATGTTAAATGCCCAGTTAGACCATTTAACTCCTGATGAACATAGAGAAGCTTTAAAATTTTTGAAGAAAGAAAGTACAGTATTTGCAAAGGACACAGAAGCTCTTACAAAGAACAACATAGTACAACATCGGATAAATACTGGTGAATCCGCTCCTATTCGTCAACCACCTAGGAGGCTCCCATTAGCAAAACAAGAAGAGGCTTCTGCAATGGTACAGAAGATGCTTAAAGACGGAGTTATTGAGGAATCAACCAGTCCTTGGTCGTCTCCAGTAGTTTTGGTTGCTAAGAAAGATGGAACTTTAAGATTCTGTGTCGACTACAGGAAGCTGAATGACGTCACTAGAAAAGTCAGCTATCCGTTACCCCGAATTGATGACACACTAAGTACGCTGGCAGGTTCACAGTGGTTTTCCACTCTAGATCTTCGAAGTGGATATTGGCAAGTGGGACTTGATCCAGATGACAAAGGCAAGACAGCCTTTTCGACAATTCACTGTGATTCCTTTCGGCCTGTGCAATGCACCAGCAACTTTAGAAAGACTGATGGAACTGGTACTACGAGAACTAACTTGGAAGACATGTCTAGTTTATCTTGATGATGTGATGGTTATGGGACGGGATTTTAAGGAGCATTTGAAGAACCTTCAAGAAGTGTTTGGAAGAATTAAAAATGCACACCTGAAATTGAATCCCAAAAAGTGCCTAATGTTCCAGAACGAGGTAAAATATTAATATAAAAACTACTTTTAAATATATTCTGATATTTATACTATATATTTAAAATAAAAAATTATTGTTTGAATTGACAGTTCTATTATTAATATTAATAACAGAGCGTTTTAAGTCGCTTGCTAAAATTCGGTCTTGTATCACTACTAACGTCATGCTTCCATGCGCATTGGCATATCAGTGTATTTGTATCATGGCCAAACCTATTAAAAGAAAAAGGATGATAATTCATAGTTTATGATTTTATGAGTTGATTTACGAAATTTAGAAGTGTTCATACGAACAATATTAGGCTTGTTTCAATGGTTCCAAATTTGATTTTCAAACGTTAATGGTCAATTTACTAGCCTTTGAACTGTCTTACATCAGCTGGACAAAACAAATTAGAATATCAAATTCGGAATCATCCTGGATTGCCTGTTGGAACAAACCTGTTGATAGCAGATGTCTCTTTCTACCGTGTTGCCGCTCAGCGCTTAAGTGACAACACAGTATTTCTCTAATAAACTATAACTATCCCACTGATTATTTATATACATTGTATCAACTACATTTGAATATGTGGTTTTTTTTTCCGACAGGAGAAAATCTTTTAAAGACGCCGCTCTTTGCGGTGTGCGGGATTTCCACCCACTAAAAACTCCTACCTATCATAAATCTATTTTGGAACCGCTTTCCAAAGCATTACCTCAAAATGCCCGTTTTGTCTATTTTCCTCCGTACGTCCTTCTATTCTTTCTTTCTTTCATCGTCTTTCCTCTTCTTCTTTAATACTTAAGATTCTCTTAACCATCTTATGAATTGTTTTCCATTTGCTTTTGCTCTCCAGCATCTCTCTTATCATGGTTTCTGTATTAATTTCCAGCCCCAGTTCCTCATACGCCTCCTGCCTATATCTCTCCCATCTGTCACATTCGAAACGTGTATGTTCCACCATGTCGACCGCACCACAATGTAGACATCTCTCGTCCTCAATTCACTCTATTCTAGTTCTGTAGCCCCGGAAAGGACCATGTCCCGTCAGCGCTTGTGTCAGAAAGTAATCTATTTTCGATGTTTACATTTGACCCATTCGTCCAGCACAGGTATTAAACTCTTCGTCCACTGTGCGGTTTCGATATTCTCGTCCCATACGGTTTGCCATCTTAGTATTGTCCTTTCCCTCGCTACTTCCCTTATTTCCGGTCGATGTCCGTTTCCTGTTTCATACAGGTGCTTTCTTTCTTCAGCCAATAGTGAAAGTGGTGGCGTGGCTGTCACCACATGTACCGATGCCGCAGAGACAGTGCGATAAGCACTAGCCACTCTCAGTAATGACTTACGTTGTACTCCGTCCACCATATTCCTATACCGTTTTCTCTGTAGAGCTCGTTTCCACACTGGGACACCGTACAGCACTATTGACTGAATAACCCCGTTTAATACCTCCCTTTTTTTGGCTACTAGGACCTCCTATATTCGGCATCAATCGAGATAGAATGACCGCTCTCCCTTCTGCCTTCTTGACCACTCTCTTAATATGTTCCCCGAAGGTACCTTCATTATCTAATGGGATGCCCAGATATTTCACCGATTTCGATGGTCTAACCTCAATACCCTTTAATTCAAAGGACGCCTCTTTTCTTTTCCTCCTTGAACCTTTCAATATTACTGCTTCCGTTTTATTGGGAGCTAACTCGAGGCGATGTCTTTCCATCCATACGACTATCCTCCTCAAGGATTCGTTTGCTCTGAATTGCAGAGTATCACTATCCGCTGCTGTCACCGCTAAGGCTAAATCATCAAAACCGATGGTTTTTGTGTTTTCAGTGAGCTCTGTTCTGAAGACCCCGTCGTATAGGATGTTCCATAGTGTTGGGCCCAACACTGAGCCTTGCGAAACCCCCGCCGTTACTGGTATTTCGGTATCTGTTATTCTTATCCGCCGTTCGTCAAAATAATTCCCTATGATATTTACCAGGTATTTTGGTATTTCTCTTTGCTGTAATTCGCTAATGATAATGCTCCAAGAGGCTGTATTGAAGGCATTCTGTAAACAGGCTCATAATGCGTACGGTTCGACTCTCCGCACTTTACTCTTCTCAAAATGACTAGGCTATCAAGTCGAGGATCCTCAGACAAGTAAGTGAGTAAGGTGAACTGAGTCCCACCATTGAATGTCGATGCTGTTTGTTCTCGAGGTCCGCAAAGGAGGACGGACCTCGGTTTATGCTGACTAATTGCATGCGCTATTTCTGTCTCTCCTTAAGCCATCTTCAAAATATAATGTGTCTAGAGAGACAAAAATGATTTTGCAACATGTATATAATACCAGAAGTAGGAAAAATCTTGTACCAGCTAAACTAATGTACAAAAAAATCGGACGACGGTCTCATGTGTACCTCGGACCTAAGACATTTAATTTCGTATCTGAAACATTAAAAAATATGTATAATAAAAAACTATTTAAAACAAATTTACAAACGTTTTTATTGGAAATTCCCAGAATAGAAATAAACAACTTATTAGACTTAAAAAAATTCTTAAACAAAAATAATATTAATGCAATACTTACCTCGTGCGTAATTTTAAACCTGATGCTGTCAATATTTGAACCAGAAATAATGAAAAAAAAAACAGCAATAACAAAAAAAATACCGGAGAAAAAAAATTAAAATTGGAACATGAAATTTTATTTTAAAACAATAAATTAAGAACTATATATTTATGAATGTAAGCGTTAGTATCTGTATATTAATGTAAATATTATTTAAAATGATTTGAAATAATAACTATTCACCTATTTACGTATCTAAATATACTTGTAATTATTTATATAACTATAGTCCATTCATCTCATATAGGCACATACAAAATTGTAACATAGACGCGCGGTATTATATAAATACATTTTGTGTACTTATAATGCACCACGCGTCTATGTTAGAGAACTATGCACTGAAGGTAGTCAAAGGGGCGGGTAAACAATTTTTTATGTGATGACAGACAAACAGAAAAATTCTCATAAAATTCCTTTATTGGTGTGACCGGTTTCGTGAACAAGCAAATTTACTTCACATCATCAGACACGGGACTACAGTAATTCCAGAAAATGAGTATGGTGGTTACATACAAAAATATAAATGATAATAAGTTAATAAAACTTAAAAACAAGAACATAGAAGACAATTATTTCTATTTTTTATGTACTTGTAAAAACTTATAGGTAAAAAAAATTGTTTGATAATATTTGTTTACATGAAAGATTGAAATTATTTAAAATAATAAAGATTACGTTAGTTTGAATTATAATATAGAATTATGTAAAATTAAATCAATTGAATTGTGTAAAAAATAGAGGGTTATTTTTATATATGATACTTACATTTTTATAAATAAAACCAGGATAGTCAAAATTAAAATAGTTTTGCAACATAGTCAAAAGGGGGGTAAGTAAATGTAAGATATATAAATTTTGTATCTAATAAATTAATTTTCTAATAAAATTATAAAATTAACGTGTTTTTGTTTTTTTTAAACACATGCATACACTACAACAGGTTAAAATCGAATAGGAAATATTTTAATAACGAAAAATTGATTAAGATGGTGCCCTCTATCGAACTATATAAGGACTAATGTTAAATAAAAAGTAAGATTGAAAACTATATGTGAACCAGGTTTTTTTTATAGAGGAGTTTATTATATTCAACTGCAGATGATGATAGCAGCGAAAATACACTAAACATGGTAGTAACAGTTTCTTATAAGAAAATAAGGTTGAATTATATTATTATAATATCGAGCAAATGGAAACAAATTTCAATAGAGAAACAAAACAAAATTAGACAACCACAGAGAAAGTCAGTGAAGATTGCAACTGGATTTGTGAATTCAGAGATAATGTATTGGGATTTCTTGAATCTTTCAGGATTTCTAAACTTTCAAGGTTATTAATCAAACTGCCTTTACCAACAAGGTGTAATATTTTAAGAGTATTGTCAAATGAGTGGTTGTTATCTACTAGATGTTTGGCGAAATGGGAAAAATCTGAGGATGAGCTTATGCACTGAACGTGTTCTTTTAGCCGTTTTAAAATTTCTATATGTGCAACTAATATATGTGCCCCGTTGCATGTATTGCAAGAAAGTTTGTAAACCCCACATCTATCTAGTGGATCTATTTGGTCTTTACCATTGACAAACAACTTTTCTATAGAGTTAGTTGATTTAAAGGAGATATGGAAAATATTTTTAAAGCAATTTATATGAAACAGGACCTATGAACGTAAGAGAACGGTATGGAATTTCCGAGGGAACTTCTCTGTATGTATTTATGTAGACCGTATTTTGGACATATTTATTTAATCTTTTTGGTTAGTAAGGCATCAATTAAAGCAGTATTGTAGTAATTAAATTCACACTGGAAACACAAAACAACAACCGTTCATTAAACTTTTTAGATTTAAATATTACCTTAGAAGATAACAAACATTATTTTAATATTTATTGAAAATCTACACACACTGGTGTAGTTATCGATCACACTTCCCTGCATCCCTTTTCACATAAGGTGGCAGCTTTTAATTGTTATATTAATAGATTGTTAACAGTACCTTTATCCCTAAATAATTATAATCAGGAACTTACGGTTATTAAACAAATAGCAATCACTCATAACTACAATAGTGCTTTAATTGATACCTCACTAACCAAAAAATTAAATAAATATGTCCAAAATACGGTCTACATAAATACATACAGAGAAGTTCCCTCCGAAATTCCATACCGTTCTCTTACGTTCATAGGTCCTGTTTCATGTAAAATTACAAATTGCTTTAAAATATTTTCCATATCTTCTTTAAATCAACTAACTCTATAGAAAAGTTGTTTGTCAATGGTAAAGACCAACTAGATCCACTAGATAGATGTGGGGTTTACAAGCTTTCCTGCAATACATGCAACGGCACATATATTGGTTGCACATATAGAAATTTTAAAGTACGGCTAAAAGAACACGTTCGGTGCATAAGCTCATCCTCAGGTTTTTCCTATTTCGCCAGAAATCTAGTAGATAACAACCACTCATTTGACAATACTCTTAAAATATTACATCTTGTTGGTAAAGGCAGTTTGATTAATAACCTTGAAAGTTTAGAAATCCTGAAAGATTCAAGAAATCCCAATAGGTTATCTCTGAATTCACAAATTCAGTTTCAATCTTCATTGACTTTCTCTGTGGTTGTCTAATTTTGTTTTGTTTCTCTATTGAAATTTGTTTCCATTTGCTCGATATTATAATAATATAATTCAACCTTATTTTCTTATAAGAAATGTTTAGTGTACTTTCGCTGCTATCACCATCTGCAGTTGAATATAATAAACTCCAATATTATAAAAAACCTGGTTCACATATTTTTCAATCTTACTTTTTATTTAACATTAGTCCTTATATAGTTCGATAGAGGGCACCATCTTAATCAATTTTTCGTTATTAAAATATTCCCTATTCGATTTTAACCTGTTGTAGTGTATGCATGTTTTTTTTAAAAAAAAGCACGTTAATTTTATAATTTTATTAGAAAGTTAATTTATTAAATACAAAATTTACATATCTTACATTTACTTACCCTCCTTTTGACTATGTTGCAAAACTATTTTAATTTTGACTACCCTGGTTTTATTTATAAAAATGTAAGTATTATATATAAAAATAACCCTCTATTTTTTACACAATTCAATTAATTTAACTTTACATAATTCTATATTATAATTCAAACTAACGTAATCTTTATTATTTTAAATAATTTCAATCTTTGATGAATCGAGATACAAGATATTATATACTGTTCATTTTCTAGTCACAGTCAAGGTCCTATTGATCCATTGTGATTTATTTTTATGTTTATTTGTACATAATTTAAAAATATTTTTGTTTTATCTCAATTATTTCGTAATTCTCTCTTCAAATAAACATAACGTTCATATTTTCAATTAACATAATTTACGTAAGTTAAGTAATCCATAGTTACAGAGTAACAATAAATTATTGCATGTTGCTGATCTCATTTTAAGGCAATATTTAATTAAAGCGCTGTTATCAATATTGATTATATATGTACTCACCTTAGTAGAGATGAATCTCATTTGGAACTAAAAGACGTTCTGTTCGCTAATCACACAAATCAACTAAACTTTAATAATTAAGCCATCACTCAAATAGAAATTAAAACAAAAATCCCACTTTAGAAGAAAATCTAGCATGTTTGCTTTCTCCCACAGGGAGTCTCTCAATCGGGAAACACGTATCATTAGGACCGATGTAATTAGGAAAAAGTCTCTTTGGCAGTTGTATAGTGCTGTGTGTCGGTGATGAAGTTAAAGTAAAGAATGTTCAAAATGCTGTTCCTGCTTTTCTGCTCTGGCTCTTTCTGCAACAGACTGCCTGGCTTTTTCGAAAACGTTAACATTTTGGCTAATCCTATCTTAAGCATTTTGCACTCTGGATTTATAGTTCCTCGATTGCATTGATTGCTGTTTAATAAACTAGTTACATATGCCCCCATAAAGAAATCGCACGGAGTTGGGTCTGGCGATCGGACAGGCCATGCTACTGATTCAGTGCATTCTACCTACCTTTCCGGGAATTTCTCGATAAACCATTCTACAAGCATTATATATGGAGATACCATCTAAGAGGAACTACATATCTTGGCGTATAGCACATATTGAAGAAGTTCGGGCAAGGCGTTAATTATAAAATGTAGGAAGTGTACTGCAGTCATTCGTGGTGGCAAAATAATTAAATTGAATTAAATAATCATCCACTATTCCTGCCCATACATTGCATGAAAGCAGAAATCTATTTTCTCGCATAGCATTAGAATTCTTCTCAGACCAGACATGCGTGTTACGCATTATCAAAATCTCTTATTGTGTAAATGTAACCTTATCAGAGTACAACATGAGCACGAATGAAGTTCCGATGGTAAACAATTCATTGATGAAGCCACCGAAAATATTCCAGGCGTCTTGGGAATAATCCAGATGCATAGTTTGAACTTGATAGGGATGCAACTCCAAAGACAAACATTTGCCACTTACTGAGTAATTTTTCTCAATGGTATTTAACACTTCCTCCTCAATTTGTTGCATGGCGCTATTACGCCGATATCCTCGCAAGTGTTTTTGAGTTGCGAATGATCCAAAAACCTCGAAGATGTTGCACTACACCGTGAAATGTTTCCTGATTTTTTTTTTTGATTTTGGGAGAGTCGTTGGTATATTGAGCCCTATTAGGTTTTTATTTCGTTTATTTCTGAATCACCCTGTATAAAAGAAACGTTTTTAATTGAATATGGAAAAATATATTGATGTAGATTATAGATATTTTTTTAAACTTATGTAGTTTCTCAATTATTCATTGAAAAATAGTTATTTAATTAATAAAATCAAAAAATAATCCAAAGAAATATGTTTTACTCTATTCAAGAAAGAGGTTTAGATGAGCCGTGATTAGTTCATTAGCACAATAATGTTTTCTTTTGAAATAACAAAATATTGAAAGATACTTTATTTAAAAAAAAAACTGGAGTTGTAATTTTAAAAGTGAGGCGTTTCGTGGCAAACATGTAATTTTAAATCTAAATGAGCTCAGAAATGAGTATGTTTCTGTTAAAGCACTGGATGTTGTGAAGGTGATAAATGTAGTCTATAGCATATCCAAGACTAAAGAAAACCCTTGATACCCGCCGATGTGTGAAGCCGTATGGCGCCTATAACCAGAATTTGTTCAATCTGAAAATAAAGGATATGCCCAGTGGAGCAAGAAGTTATATTTTTGTTACAATATCACCAAATAAGTTTTTATGAGAAAATAAGAAAATCTCGATTTTTTAAATGATTCTTGAGATATTATATTAAAAGCAATTTATTTAGAATAGGTGCTATAAACAGTTACTGTATTTGCTATTTTCACAACACACTTTTATTCGAGTCCAATTATTTCTCTAAATTACTTCCTCACCCCTCAAAGTGAGGATATGTATTCGTGAAATAAATTTTGAAAATTTTTATTGCATTTCTGGACGGATCTCGACGAATTATGACGATACACAAAATTTCAGACAGAAAAATATTTCTGTCTGTGTGTCTATCTGTGTGATTCGGGAAGCAGCTACAGTTTTTGAGATAAAGCTTTCAAATTTGGTACACACATTCTAGAGGTCAAGAAAGAGATTGAGTTCGTTGATAAATGTGACTTTTTTTGAAACGTCAAAAAAGTGACTTTTTTGAAACGTCAAAAAAGTCACTTATTTGACGTCAAAAATTACTCGTATTATAAACTCCACCACACGTCGAGTTTTACTACGGTGAGGAAGTTCTGATCCCCAAGTAATAATTGGCAGCGGTTTTCTTAAAATAATGTTGTCAATAAATTTCGCAATAACCTAAAATGAACTGATTAAAAATTATTTATATGACCAGAAAAATTTAGAGTATTCTAAGAGTTAGACTTATGGACAAAGAATTTATAAAGTCACACTACCAAACAAAACAATGTATACTATTATACAGGGTGTCCCATAATTAAGTACCTTCCTTTCAGGGGGGTGACAGGAGAAAAACTGAGTTGAGTTTTGTATATAGATATATACCAGAATAATATCTAGTAGTTAACTAATTAATTAATTTATCAAACATGCGTAATCAATAGATCGTAACTAGCTTCGCGATATCTAGTAGCCACTAGAGCACTAGCCTTCCTGTGTATGGTATGATACTGTGTGTGGTGGTGTCATAATCACTAAGTACGTCAAACGTCGGTAGTCCAGCAAATGGGCAGATGTCGTTGTTAGTACGAATTTGAAATTTATTCACTTATTATTTACATATTTTTTTCTAAAGATGTAAAATTATGACTGATCTAATTTGCTAGATTTAAATCGCCATATGTTTTCTACAAACCTTTGGATGAAAGTAAGAAATTTGGTGTTACCAAATAACATTAGTGTACCTGGTTTTAGGTAAATGGTCCAAATGATATTAGGTAGTATTTAACTAAATTTATCTATTAATCGTGGCATTGAGGGCTTTCGCTCTATTGTTTTTTATTATATTAACTAAGTGTAATTATGTCTGTTTGTCCATATTCAGTATGCTATTTATACCTTTCATTAGGCAGATTATGTTAAACCATCAGTTTCTGTTGATTTTTATAATTGTGTGGTGTTTACTTCTCAATAAAAGTCCATTCTGCCAAGTCTTAGTCTCCCTCTGTTTGCCTGAACCCGCAAACCCCTACAGATATTTGTCTTAAATCAGTTCATACGCGAACTACAACTCCTTAAAGGGGTAAATATTACATGGTTATTTGCCAATAAATTTGAAACGTCTTAAATTGCAAAAATAAATTTGACCATTTATTAATTCTATATTGTTTAATATTTTGTTAAATTTTCATCTAAACATCATGATATTTCTTATTTACAGTAGTTTTCTAATTAATATTATTTTAAGTTTGTGTATTAAGTTCAGAAGATGATCAAGAATAAAAAAATTGGTTATTTATAAATATTTGTTAAATTATAGTAGACCACAACTTTAAGAGATACATAAAAAAGGCCATAAAAACCGGCCATAAGTGTCAAAGCCGGCGTAATTACATGCGACTCAGTACCGTACTTAAAATTTTTTTGCGTTGAGACACAATGTTAGAAATTTAAAAGTATTGTATCTTTGATAAATAAATAGTTATTTGAGACCACGATAAATTAGAAAAAATTACTCTGTTTTGTTTGTGTCAAGATAGGAATAATATTTTATATATTGGTGGAGTATTGATGAATTTTGTTAGTCTAAATTAGAATTATATCCAATGTTTTCTTGTTGCTCAGTTTAGCCAATAATAATTTAATATATCTAATTATTATTGTTGCCAAGTAAGGACTAAATAGGAATAAATAAATTCAATTGTGGAAAACAAATAAATAATTATCAAATAAATAAATTCTATTCTGGAAAACAAATAAATAATTATTATCAAATAAAATATGTATACATATATATAATATAATAAATAAAAATAATGTTATATTGAACTTGCGCGTATGTAAAACACTGATACAACGATACATTCACAATGCACACTAAATCACATAATATTTTATTCAAAACACTAATCACCATACTCACTCAACACTTCACAACTACTTTCTAAATCGGTATCTGAATCAAGACATATTATTAAACGTTTTTAAGACTTTATCCGTTTTAAATATTAAAAAATATTTAAAAAAAATAAGACAATTTAGCGAAAATTCACCCTCACCATGATATTTAGAAAGAAATTTTGTAAAATATGTAACATTATGAAATTAATTAATGTTTCAAATTTAATTTTTAAAACTGAAATAACTATATTATTGTACTCATCCCCTTTAACAGGTTGTAGCTCTCTTATGAACTGATTTAAGGCAAATGTTTATATACAAAACTTAACTTATTATTTCTAGTGTTATCGATGAAGGAAGGTGCTTAGTTATAGGACACCCTGTATATTTGCTCTTGAAGTGTTATCAAGATATACATATGGTAAATTGTGTTGAATAAAATTTAAAAATAAACTGGCAACGACATAGTAAACAAATACTTTATTTAAAAACATGTACTTTAGTACATGTATTTTGATTATATGTAATTTGCAAACTCAATTAAATAATAAAAATATTTAACCAATATCAAAAGAATCTTTTTCAAATTTTGGAAAACGTATACAAGTTATTCGTAGTCAAATTTGTTTTAAATTAAATTCAGACACTACCCTAACTTCTGAGGATATAATAGTACGTCTACAAATGTATGACGATTCTGCTTTTAAAACTTCTATGAAACATTTGACCGAACGATTGAGAGATCATATTTTATATCGCAACGCGAATTCTCTAGAAGATGCACTTAGAATAGTTCGTAAAGACGAAAATCTAAGACATGTACTTGGATTACTCAACACAACACAAAAAGGGTCAACACCAACTATTAGACAAAACCCCAATCATATGCCTCTGAATTATAAAATTAATCACCACTCGAGTGCATATAATTCTACACGATCTAAACAATCTAATACAAATGTATAATATTTATCACCTAGACCCCCATCACAATTTCCGGCTAATTTACAAAATCAACAAAAACCGTTTTTTCAACATAAAAATAACGTGAGACAATCATTTCCCAGTAATCAACAAGTTTTTGGCTCACCACTAGACGTGTGGAAACCGAACAATACTATGCATTTACAACAACCTACCCCGATGTCAACCACATCCAGGGCAACTACAACACAAAGAAATAGTCAAACAATGCCTTTCAGGCAACCTAATTATTTGCAATCGCGAAATTTCCAAACGAACCGTCGCAAAATTTTCAAAACAGGACTTTTCCCATAAAAGAAATTTAGTAATTAAATTCAGTAGTTTTAAATGATTTGTCATATATACAGATAGAAAAACCTCCTGCTAAAATTCTAATTGACACCGGTTCACATATATCAATTCTAAGACCCTCTATAGCTGAAAAATATTTTCTTAAACTATATTTAGACATCCATCAAAATTAAAAACAGCATTAGCTGAAAAAGAAATAAATTTTAAAGCTAAAATTCCTGCATTTTCTGAATTTCAATCAAAACACAATAGAATTTTTATTATTTGACTTTCACGACTTTTTCGATGGTGTATTAGGTCTAAATGAATTAAGAAAAATGAATAATTTGTCGACAGATTTTAATAATCAAATATTTTTTAATAACTACCAACAAATCTCATTTCTCTATCGTCAACTATACGATACTGATTTTTCAATCGAAATCCCAGCAAAAGAAACACTGATAAAAAAAATTCCAGTTTCTATACAATAAGGAGAAATATTAATTCCCGAGATGTACTCGATTAACGGATTATATATATCAGAAACTATCACATACCCCAATGATAATTTCGCTTATTTTGAAATTTATAACCCAACTAACCAGACTATTTTAGAAACTTTAAAAAGTCCTATTAATGCGTGTTTAATTAACGATGAGTACGAATTACATAATTTCCAAATTGACATATACGAAACTCCCACAACTAATAATACGAGTAATAACATAATTTCGAAATTACGTACGGCACACATGACACCGGAAGAACTAAAATCTATAACTAATTTATGCAAACAATTTACTGATATATTTCATGTCGACGAAACAAAATTGACATTTACAAACCAGGTAAAACATGAAAGTAAAACAAACGACGAAGTACCCATGCACACAAAATCGTACAGATTTCCACACTGTCAAAGAAGATGTGCAAAAACAAATTAATAAAATGCTTGAAGACGGTGTTATAAGACCCTCGAATTCGCCTTTGTCAATCCCTATTTGGATCGTACCAAAGAAACTTGACGCAGGTGGTAAAAGAAAATGGCGTATCGTAGTAGATTACCGAAAAGTAAATGAAAAAACGATAGATGACAGATGCCCGATCCCAAACATTGACGATATCTTAGATAAATTAAGTAGATGCAATTATTTTACTACACTAGACTTGGCATCTAGATTTCATCAGATTGAAATGAAGAACATGGTCATTTTAAATATCTCAGAGTACTCTTTGGCTTAGAGAATGCACCTGCAACTTTCCAAAGAGCAATGGACATTGGACAATGTCCTGAGAGAATTACAAAACAAAATTTGTCTAGTTTACATGGACGATATTATTATATTTTCTGCTTCCCTTCAGGAGTATATTAATAATTTGAAACAAGCTTTTACAAAATTACGAGAACATAGATTCAAAATTCAAATGGACAAATCAGAATTTTTACGTAAAGATGAAGAGTTTCTTGGTAATATAATAACAGCCGGAGGTATAAGACCAAATCCTAGAAGAAGCAGTTACGAAATATCCCATTCCTAGAACAGCAAAAGAAATTAGATCTTTCTTAGGACTTTTACTATAGGCGATTTATTTAAGATTTCGCGAAATTAACAAAATCTTTTACGCAATGTTTGAAAAAAGACGGAAGCTTTTGAAAATGCAAAAATGTATTAACTAACGATCCTGTTATACAATATCCAGATTTTTCCTAACCTTTTATATCAACAACAGATGCATCAAACGTTTCAATTGAATCAGTACTAAGTCAAGGCCCAATTGGCAAAGATAAACCAATAGCTTACTGTTCGCGTACTCTAAATCCATCAGAATTGAACTATTCCACCATACATCACTTTACTGACAATGCAAATGATGAAATGATTAATGACTTCCTAAAACCAAGTAACAGACCTTTAACCCCAGACCTTGAATCATTACAAAGACTAGAATACAGCCTATCTACTTTAACAAACACCGGACCCTTGACCAGGTCAAAGACAAAAGCACTCATAATAAGTGACATACAACTACAACCTCCCGTAGACAATACGAATACGCAAACCTAACACACGTCATTAGAAAGCCCAGTATTAACCATACCCATTTCTGAAAAATGCATAAATTCCTTTAAGAATCAAATTATATTCGACATTAGCAAAGACAGTGCCAGACCCGCACACCCGCAGTCTAAAGTCACCTTGTATTTGACAAATATAGGATAACAGCAGTTTTACCCACTTGTTAATTTGAAATACATTTAATTCACCTTATTAAATCTTTTGTAAAACCGAAAAACACCTAAGGAATACTTTTCAAAAATTTAAATATAATCCCTGATTTTTGTAAAACTATCAAAGAAACATTCAAGCAAAATTCCTATAAATTAATCCAATCTAATTTATTCTTACAAGACATAATAAATAAAGATGAACAGCAAGAAAAAATTAAATATCACCATGAAATGAAAACTACCCATAAAGTCATCAACGAAACTAAATTATCTGTACAAAAACATTATTATTGACCAAATTTAATTAACTGCCTACATTAATACTTACAAACCTTGTCAAGGAAGACATTATGAACTTAGATCCAACAAAATTAAATTTACCAGTAGAACACATATATATGGACATATTTGAAATAGAAGAACAAGGATTTCTCACAATTATTGCTAGCTTTTCTCGCTACGCACAAGCGTATATTACAAATATTAATGCACCGAAAATTTTAGACTCATTCATATCCTCTATATCACACGTGGGTATAACTCACAAAATAACAGTGGATAAGAGTAATGAATTTAAAATGACTCTTTTATTGAATTTTGCAACAAACACAAAATACAATTACATTTTACTACACCCGCTAACCATACTGGTAAATCCCCAGTCGGGAGATTACATAGTACTCTCTGTGACAGTATAAGAACGATATGTATCGAAGGTAACAAATCACCTATTACGCAACTAAGGAAATTAAGTATTTTAGGCTATAACAATGCAATTCATTCTGTTACTAGAATGACACCGTTTCAAATTATGTCCGGAAGAATATCCAAAGATCCATTTGACATCATGACAAAAGACATAGTAACAAATTACATAGACAAACATTTAAAAATTATTCAGAAAATTAATGACACCGTGAACCAAAGAAATAAGGACGCAAAAATGAAAGTCCTTGAAAAAAATTAATGAAAAATGTCACGATCCTCCCTCATACGATGTAGAAAAACCAGTAAATCTGCAAACCGAGAATCAAAATAAAGCCCCAAAAATAAACAAATTATTAAAGAAGACAAAGGAAACAAAGTTATCACTAGTCATAATAAATATCATAAAAATAAATTAAAACCACCTAGAGTAATGAAACTCCTTGTTGTTTCAGATGACTCTGACTAAAATTACCAGATGGCTGACGCCCCTGTTAATACTTGCAACACATGGATAGACGCACATTATTTTTACAAAAAATACAAAACCCTATACTAACACTACCTTTAGGCAAAGCTCAAATAACTACACATAAGCATACATTCGTAAAATATATTGACATTTCTAAATTTACGGAACCAGTAAGAAACGTAAAATCATATATTAATTTAATTCGAGAACAATATGAAACTATATTTCCAGACCTAATGTACCAAGTAATAGATTACGAACATTTAGTTAACAACTCACTAAGGTTAATATCAAACAAAATATATAATCTAAAACTAGGTAGATTTAAAAGAGGATTAATTAATCTCGTAGGTAAAGGTTCTAAATGGCTTTTTGGCACCTTGGACGCTGATGATGGCGAAAGATATAATAGAGCTATAAGTATTTTAAATAAAAATCAACAAATAATTCATGATTTAAGAAATCAGATATCTGTCACAAAACACTTCGTATTAGAAGTTAATAATTAAATAAATAAAACAATAGACAATCAACAATATTTAACAAACCATGTTACCAATATTTCAAAAGTAACCGACAAGTTAAAACGAATTTTTGGGATTATAAAAAGTTTAAATCTTTTCAATGCAAATTTCAGAGACATCCTGCATGTTCTAGATATATTAAAGAATTCAATATTATTTGCTAAATTACATACTTTACACAGTTCAATTTTACCTGTACAGAATTGGAATTAATAATTATAGAAATAAGACAAATTTATGGCGAAGAATCCATACCACACTTTAATAATGTGCAGTCTTATTATTCACTTTGCAGTGTTGAATTTTACTAAAAAGGTTGTAAATTAATGTTTGGAATGTACATGTACCGATACAATAAATTAAATCTTACGATTATTTCCGATTGATTCCCATTCCACTTAATTCCCAAATTGTAATACCAAAGAAAACCTACATTATCCTAAATAATACTTGGCACTATTATGACAACCAACAATGTACTCAAATAGAAGACACCTGTATTTATTATGTAGTAAATCCGACTACATCAATAGACTGTTTGCCTAAAGTTCTAACAGGCGAGCATAACAATACCTGTTCTACCAAACATGTCACCATAACGGACGATATTATCGAGCCAGTCAACAACAATCATATCATCGTAGTCCCAAATACAAAAATAATAATTAGTCAAAAATGCCAAACAAATGGAGTACACGAGACGACATCATCTGAAGTAATCAGCATCCAACCGGGCTGTTGTGTTATAATTAACGATGACACCTTCTGTGCTACCCACTCAGAAAAAGAACAACCCTATGAACTCCTACTAGTTCAGTTAGACATCAATGCATCGAAAAAAAGGGCAATTAAGTTACCTCACGACTAACAAAGCTACAGGATGTTAAGAAAAATAGCGATTTCCTAAAAGTGCATGACCTATTACAAATAAAAGCTTGTTAATTGAGTAATGTTAAGATATTTATTATATACATATTTATATATTTCCATCAAGTAATCAAATCATGCTTTTAACACGTTAAGCGCCAAGGCGGTCCCTAGGGACCGATGGTGGATTTGTCTACCAGGCCACGGCGGTCCCTAGGGACCGCTTGGATATTCTAATACAAGACTGGCTATACACGCCAGCGGGCTAGTATAGATTCCAATTTAACATCATAGGTGGACCGCTGTGGCCTGTGAGGAATGTCTACTATAGGCAACTTTTTAATATAAAGGATAAATAAAAATTCAGGGCTGCTTATAGGTTTTTTTATTACTCTTTTAAGTTATAAACTTGTAGGCTAATAATATCAATCGTAAATAAGTAAATAAAATAGTAATTGTACCATAAAAATGAAAAGATATGTTTGGGACCACTACTTGTGATATTTAGCAAAGCAATCTATACAAAAATGAGGATTATCAGGACAACTATCACAATATGTTTTAACTTTCGGCACTTTATTTTTATCTATTTCTCCCTTGAGTTTCTTGTCATAACAGCCTTTACAATAACGTCGTACTTTATGAGCAATGCCATTCTTTTTCTTCATTAGATGAACCTCGTCCTTTTTTTGTGATCTGGATGCAGAGCCAGATCTATCCTCCTCATCCTCTGGAAACATTAGGTTTTATATAATACGTTCCTTGAAATCCGTTATCGAGATAGTAGAATTATTTATGGATTTGAGAAGAAAATGTGCAAATAACTGGCTCACGTAACAATAATAAAAACTACGCATGTCAACAGGACCACTAATGGGACCGCTATGGCGCCGACGGCACATTGTTCCCACCCCGCCACGTTGGTCCCTATGGACCGCTACAATCGAAACTCCAAAAAAAAGAGAAAATATTTTCTAAACAAATTTTTTTTACCATTACTACTTTTTTTTAATTAAAACAAGTTAAAATAACGGGAAAAAATTTTTTGGCACAAGGGGAAGTTTTTGTCATGTTGCTTTGGCGCTTAACGTGTTAATATATTGAATAACCAACTTATTAGAAAAGTTATATAAAGGCAGATCGAACCTTATATTTTTGTTCGATTACTTCGAATCCATGTAACTGTGAACGTGCTTAAATAAATGTATTAAGTTCATATATTTGTTTTTTAAAAACAAAGTCCGTTTGGCAACGGGCTTAATTCGCGAACGACAACTTCACACGCGCAATATTTATTTCGTTATAGCAGTTAGGATTAGGATTAGCTTCTTGTGAGTGGATATTTATGGACCCTCCACTGCGACCATCAGAAGGCCTATTGGCTCACTCCTATTTATATTTCACTCAATAAATTTGGTCTCTTAATGAAACTGATAACTGTTGGATGAGTGTGTGTCCAGATCCTCTGGCAGTAGTTGCTCTTTGCCAAATATTGAAAATCGGATTCTTTCCACAGCGGGACAGGTGCATAAGATGTGGACTGTTTCCACCATGCCAAATGTACCTAGATGATAGTTTAGTCGGCAGTGCCCAGTATATAGGCCTGTTAGAGTTTTCAGGTTTACCTTATTTAAGTCTAAAGTTTCTTAGCTCTTGATTTTAAATGGTATTTTATAAATGCCCTCGAATGACCTAATTCTGGTAACTCTTGCCAATACTGGAGAGTTTTCCTTTCAGTCTAGGTTAAGATAGCCATCTTGGCAGTACTTGAGGTTGTCAGGTATCGGTTTGGGTACAATTATTCTTGATCCTGCTTCTTCTCTGGCGAAGGAGTCGGCTATTTTGTTACCTTCCAGACCAGAGTGGTCAGGTATCCAAACCAGTTACTTTATTATTTTTGATCAAATGACTTAGAGCCTTCTGACAGTTCCACACTATTTTAGAAGCTGTTTAGATCTGCTTAGCAATCTGAGAACAGTTTTGTTGACCTGCATGCAGGATGCAAAATTCCAGCCTTCGCACACACAGTTCAATGGCCTGAAATATAGTTGCATTAATACCTAGGCTTGAAGTATAAACTTGAAAACCCTAAAAGGCCCTATAGACCTGACACTGCTGACTAAACTATCATCTGTATCTGTATAAACTCGGTCTAGTGAAACACGTCGAATGCTGTATATGCATGGAGGGTGATGAGAAGACAGATTACGTCTTAAGCACCTGTTCCCCTGTGGAAAGGATCCGATTCGCAGTATTGGCAAAGGGCAACTGCTGCCAGAGAATCTGGACACACCCTCACCCAAGACAGTTATCAGTTTCATTAAAAGACAGAACTTATTGAATGAAATATAGTTAGAAGTGAGCCACAATAAATCTGCTGATGGTTGTGGTGGAGGGCTCACAAGAACTCACTCACAAAATCTTAACCTAACCTAACCTAGGCTTGAGGATATCCTCATCCTTGAAAAATAGCTATGTACTCCGGCTAATATTCCTTTGGGAATTTTGGAACCGTCTGTAAATCAGCAACTGTCTGCCTTTAGTAGGCCAGCTTTATATCGACCCCACACATCTCATTCCAGAAAACTATGTTGAAGGTAAGCCCATGGTTGGTAATGGTAGGCAAATATCTGACGGAATTCTTAGGATGCTGTGACTTTCTTATACCATCCAGCAGCCTGTTTCGCTCCATGATACTAGTCTGTGGCATACTGACAGCCAGTTATGGCCAAGCATGCTAGTCTCTCCAAACAGAGAATTTGGCTTTGGCCATACTTTTTTATTCTTTACGATGCCAAACGATAAATCCGTTTATTATCATTGGTCTGATGACCATGATAAAGAACCAGTAAATTTGTTGGGGGTCCATTAGGAAAGGAGTTCTTATGTTCTCCAGCTACCTTTTCCGGGGGTGAATGGTACTATAACCGTGTTCCGAGAGTTCCCAGATATCTGCACCCTGTTCGTGAAGGGCAGTATCTAATAAGATACTGCTCCTTCAGAATTTCTCTCACTAATATTACTAGATTGCCTGCATATGCTAAAACCTCAATCTCCCACATTATGAAAATTGCCAGCAAGTCGTCCGCAAGGAGTGACCACAGAAGGTGGAAAAGAATTCCACCTTGCAGGTATCCTCTTGTATCTCTAAATCGAATTAATTTTTCCTGCAGAGACGTTGCTATGGTTTTGCTTGATAGCATAAACCCAGTGGCCTACGATTGGTTCAATTTCACTGGTAGCCACTGCTGTATATAAGGAATCGGGCAATGCATTGTTAAATGCTCCCTCAATGTCGGCAAAAATTCCCACCTCACTTTGAGTGATCTTCCTAAGTTGTTGAGTGTTAGTTCTGTTGATTTTCCTGTATAATTAGCACACTGGTGGGTATTGAGGGGATGACGGTTCAGGATGGTCCTCCTGGTACTGTTGTCCAGTACCTCCTCCATGCATTTCAACAGAAAAGATGTCAGACTAATTTATCTGAGCGATTTTAAGGCTTGATTCTTTCCTAACCATTTTTAACCATCATAATACATCCACAGGTCTTTACACACTTAACAACATAATAATCAATAGCATTGCCAAAGAACAACACACATTATAAATACACATACACATCAATATTTTTTTTAATCTCAATGTATATAGATTACTTAAATTATCTACACCAGCTTTTATGTTACAATAATTATTAATATGCATCATTTCTAATACTAACCTTTTTTCATATCCGCAACATCTCATAATTTTCAAATATAAAGTTACAGTTCTCCTATACCACATGATTAGATAATGCAGTAGTCTGTTTTGATTAAGAAACATCGTACATCTGGATTTTTATTCTAGATTTTAACTGTTACTTTGTTGGGCCTAAATAAACTTACATGGTATTTAATATAATATTGCGCTTTAGCTTCAAGGGTAATGCATCCCTGTTAAAAAAATCCCAGCAACTTTTTATTATAAAACGTTTTGAGAAATGATAGTTTAAATTATTTGGTGTTAAGATATATTCTTCTGACAAATGAAACTCGCAATCTCTTTTTGACAGAAAATAGTATTGATTCCAGATAATAACTGTTGTTAAGTAACTTGTGTTTAGCAATATTTATATTTGTCCCCTAAACTCATCCGAGCATAATTTAGTAATTTTCATTTTCATTGATTTAATAATTGCTGTTTTTTAGTTTTTTGAGTTAAAGGATGGCCAGAACAAGAATTCTACTCTATCTGAATGTGTTTCCTTCTGCAGTAAATTAACATCTGAAAAAGGGATCTGGTTATTAACCTCTTTTTCAACAGTAAACTGTACGTTCACATCATAGCTATTGAAATCATCCAAAATTAAATCTATACCCGCACATACTGCTAAGAATATATTATCATCAATGTGTAAATAAAAAAATGATCAGGATTTTCGAAAGCCGTCCTAACTTTTTGCATATAAAAAAACAAAACCAAAGTACAAAAAATAGTAACAATCAAAACAAAACAAACTATTTCAATTTCAAAAATTCGTCTTGTGATATAACCCTGTGGAGGAAGTTCTGTAAATACCCAATTTATTGATGCGATAACACCATCTTTCGATTCATTCGTAAATTATGATTCTACATCCAATGAAATTAGGATATAAACTACTTGTGTATTATTCTTCTTAAATATTTCTACCAAGCAAAACGAGTTTTTGATATTCTATTGCAACTTGTTCAAAATATCCTATCGCCTTTTCATATGAAGGAGAATTAATTTGGCTAAAATATAAATAATCTGTAACCATCGGTAATGAGAGAAAAGAAAGGGATACTCATAAATTTGAAAAGATATAGACCAAAATAACGAATGAATTTAACAATTTTTTAATAGTGTGGGAATAAATTTAGTAAACAAAATAAGAGCTAAACAAGTAGTAACATATAGCCAGAGACAAAACAAGAAGGGTGTAAAAAATACTCTATATTTAGAAGAGACTACGTCCGTTGAAGTTAGGAACTTAATCTTGTCTCTGAAAGACAAAAAACCCCCAGGCTTTGATAACATAACAAGTGAAACGTTGCAACAAATAGTGGATCAAGTGTCCGAACCCTTTGCACATATTGTAAACTTATCTATTCAATGTGGTGTTTTTCCAAGCAAGCTTAAAATTGCTGTGATAAAACCTGTATACAGATCTGGAGACAAACTAAAAGTAAATAACTACAGACCAATTTCATTGATATCTAATTTTGCGAAAATATATGAAAATATTTTAAAATCCAGAATAGTAACATTTCTAAAGAAATATGACCTATTATCTGATGGGCAGTATGATTTTCGCGAGGGTAGATATACAGAGGATGCTATTGTTAATTTAACAGAAAGAATTTATAAAGCCTTAGATAACAAAAAAAGTCGCTTTGCATCTTCGTAGATCTAGCTAAAGCATTCGATGCAGTTAGTCATGTAGATTTGTTGGATAGCTTAAGTGATATTGGTCTGCGTGGTGTAGTCAAACAACTCCTGACTAGTTATCTCACGGAGAGACAACATTGTGTAGAAATGGAAAATATACACAGTAACTTTCAAACAATTCAGTGTGGTGTACCACAGGAAACTGTACTTGGTCCACTACTTTTTACTATTTATGTAAATGAGTTATTTCAAATACCTTGTGCTGGTAAAATCATAAGCTTTTCGGACGATACTGCAATTTTCTACGAGGCTGAATCATGGGACGTATTAAAAAGGAAAGTGGAGGAAAATTTCCCCGCGGTGATAGACTTTTTCAATAAAAAATTATTATCCATAAATTTTCAGAAAACATGTTATCTACCATTTGCCAGCTACGAAAACAGTTTACCAACTTTCACTTCTCAATCCGGGATGCGAATACTGAGATTCTGATTCAATCAAAACAAAACATCAAATATTTAGGGGTGATATTGGACTGTCGTATGAGATGGGATGCCCACACCGACAAATTAGTCAAACAACTAAGGTGTGTGTTACCAAAAATAAAACTATTAAAAACTTTTTTAGATGAAAGGCAGTTAACTTCAGTATATTATGCGTTGGTGCAATCCCATCTCACGTACGGTATAATAGCATGGGGTAGTGTAACCAATAATCATTACAAAAAAGTTGAGGTTATTCAGAAATGGATATTAAAAATTATATATAATAAATGTAAAACTTACTCATCAGATCAACTATTCAATGAAATAGGAATATTTGATATTAGACAACTATTTTGCTAAGCCCTTTTGTTACATTGTTTCAAAAACAAAAACAAAAAAAAATATAATTAACCACATTCACAACACAAGATACAGGAATGTGCATTAGAATTACCCAAGATTTTTAAAACTATTGGACAAAGAAGTCATAACTATCTCTCCACAAAAATATTTAACACCCTCCCAACGGATATAAGTCACATATCTAATTGTAAGCATTTTAAATCAGAAATTAAGTCGTGGATAAAACGACATACAAGGAAAGATATTAACAGTATGATTGACAGAAAAAACCCTTAAATATAAAAAGACTCCATATAAGATCACTATATAAGCAATATTTCATACCAACACTGTCATATACCTAAAACTTAAACATAATAAACTAGAATAGTAATTACGTATATGTTCATTAGTCGATAACTTGAATATTGAATGTACTTACCTAACTATTAAATATTTTAACATTATTAGCAAATAATTTTAACTATTACAAATTGTGTATAAACTTATTCACTCCTGTATAAAACTGTGGTTATTATGTATTGGTTACAGTGAATATTTCACCCATGCGCGGAATTTTCCTTGTGGGTTTTCAAATATTTATTTGTATAACTATTAGATGGTTCACCATTGTTACTACCATTGTATTATTGTATCATTATATATAAATAAATATCATTATTATTATTATTACTATTATTATAGATATACCAATTTTTTTTTAAATTTGCTCTTAACTTCCTCCTTAGTTACCGATTTATGCCCTGAATGTCAGAGATTTTGTATTGGGTCAGGAGAGACTCAGCTTTACAGTTTATAATGGATCAGAATGTTTTAAGGAAATAATTATTATAGGAATAAATGTTAATTCTGGCATATTTTCCAAAACAAACCCTGAACTTCATTTAAATTTTGTTAAACGGAATATTACGCATATTATCCAAAATCTTTTTTATCAAATGTTAACCAGGGGTGCATAATTTGACTTTACTAAAAGCTGATAAAAGAATTGACTTTGGAGCAAGATTTTCTTTCGTGGCTGCCAACTAGGAGAATAATATGGTGAAATACGTTTATTTTATTAATTATTACGTAAATGTGTTTGTGTAAGTTACGCTTATGTTGGGATCTATTGAAGTTCCAAAGTCAAATAATGTACCCGTATATATTGCATACACTATCTGTCAATGATAGACAAACAGCTCGTTATTATTGTCGATGTGGCCATTAGTTATGCATTCGAACTCATCTTATTCATACAAAATTGGAAAATACAGAGTGATCTGCAACGGTTTCGACAGGTCAATGCAGTTGATCCAAGTTATAAACATGAACATGCACAAATAACATCTGCGTATCTGAAAAAGTCACTTTTTGAGGAGAGCGAATTTTAAATTTTATTGTAGGTGTGATAAGATGCGTTTTCTCCTATTTGTATGAAATTTGATATATTCGTTTATATACAAAGTAGACCAAATTCGATGATTTTAAGGCATTCCCTAATACTGTAAGAGATAATAGAAATGATATACTTGTTCTAAACTCGATTTTTGAGAAACGAGCAATGGCGCAAACCGAGATCATCTATTATTAGAGTTATATCTGGTGATCATACTGGCCATATATGGTCCGTTTGTCCCTATCCGAAGAGCGAATTCTCTTAAAAATTAATTTTAGCGTCACCTACTGAAATTTTGGGTTATGCTGTATCTTGGTATTGGAGGCATTAGAGCATGGGACCCTCATTTTGGCGAAAGTCCTCCAAAGGTTCATCAATAAATTGATCAGAATTCGTTTTGAAGAAAACCAAGATACCTTTGACCGATCAATTTGCCACCATAAAAATAGGGCCCTATTATTTTTTCACCTAAAATTCCTAGCCATTTGAATTACAATTAAAAAAATCCTGTTTCAAAAATTAGACATTAGATTTGGAATACTATTTTCTGCAAATTAATGGACAGTCCCGCTTTTCTTGAAATATCCACCTATAAAAGCATTCTAGTCGTCTTCCCCTTTTAAATGATGAACATTTTTAGCCTTATAGAATCGATACCTGTTCTTCCTCAAATTTTTTTACGCTAGTTTTACTTATGCGACAATTAGTTTGATTTTCTCTTAATGAGGTGTCCATTTTTTGAGAATTTTTATTTGCCACATAATTTATAACATAGTTTAGTTTGTGTGCATTATTAATAATGATAGTTTTCCTTGACCTTTAATAATTTTAGATAATTTCCACCAATTTAGAAACTATATTTCTTACATTTCTTATAAATTTATGGATGAATAACAGTAAGTAGTTGGCACATATTTGTTATTGGATAGAGTTAACTCATTTTCTTCTAGACGTACATACTTTGATTTTCGTTTAATGGTAAATTGCTTTCATTAAATTTTGTATACTGCTTACTTGGTGTTATTTTTCTACATATTTTATAGAGTATATAGTTAAATAATTGATTTAATTTTATTTCATCATAATCTAGAAGTCCATTTTATACATATTTCAAAATTTTCCGTATTGGCTTCCAATTAATAAAATAGAATATCCATAAAGAGGGCGTTTCATAACAATAAATCAAGTTTTTTCCTTATTAGAAAATGCAAAACGGAACATTTATCACAGAAAGAAAGATTTAATTTACTATTTAACTGCAGAACTCAATTTTTCTTTATCGTTATTTCTTCTATGAATAAGAATACAGCTAACGAAAAGAAAATTTCAATGGTGAAAATGGCTATGTATAATGATCATATCACTAAATTTGTCATTTGTCACGTATAGCGATAAAATCCCGTTTCCAACAGCAGTAGACATGTTTCGTTCTCTTATGAAATCATCGGTACTACAGGCAACATGTCCGATGACTTCTTATAGTCAAGGAACTCTAGCTTGCCATCTGTGATATGCTAAATACACTAATATCATATTCTGGGTAAGCCATGTTGGAATGTGGACAGAGATATTTACGAACTTAAAGCGTTCGTGTGCATTACCATTTTCGTCGTTGTTGAGACCATCTGGTGAAGCCCCTCCCGTCTGTCTCTGACCCCCATCCGCTTGGGGTCGATCGTGAGGGGCCCTTCTTCTTAGGTCATAAGGAACCAGAAGTAGACGGAGTACCAGGTGGTTAGCTTCGATACCCCCGGCCGACATTAGTCAGGCAGAGTTACCTCTGCCTGACTATTATAAAAATTGCTTTTCGGGAGAATCGGATTTGGTCAGAACTATGGCAAAAAGAGCTAACAAAAATAATCAATTCATTAATAAAATATTCGATAAACGATTAACCCATTTTATCCCAATGGTGCGTTAACGCACCACATATTTTATGATTTTTTTTGTAAATTCAGTAACTATTTTTGCATATCCATTTATAAATTTTATTATTATCAGTGTTAGAGAACTTAGTACCGTACGAACTGTTGATTTTTATTTTAAAACAAAAATTTTATGACACCTCAAAAATCAAGAAAAACGCTGCATAATTTTGTGTCAAAGGTTGAGGTGAATCTAAAACAGTAAAATATTTTATTTTTGGAAAGTATTGTCATTTTTGGTAGGTCTATAATATGTAGATTACATGGTAGAAAAAATACATTTAAAATATAATATAGATTATGGTTTATTTTTATTAAATAATTACTGGTGCGTGAACGGACCACTAGTTTTATCTATGAAATAAAACCAAGCTATTGCCAGTCTCGACAAGTCAGCCTATTTAGCGTAAACAGTCCCCGATTAGTGTGTTGTTTAGTATTTGTTTGTTTCTTGTGCAGTACACGTGATATTTTAATTGAAATCAGTAAAATATGCCGTTTTCGAGGTATTTGACTCAAAGGAAATTAGAAGCGGCTCTGGAGGAGATCGTTACGGATTTGGAGAATAATGATGAATATCGTATTACTCGTATTTACGTATTTTTATATTTTATAGATACAACTCATTCTAGCCTTGGTCTTAGCGGTGACGTTGTCATGAGTCAACTTTCTGTTGTGGATAAGCCAGTGAATCACCAAATTTTTTTCGACAACTTTTTTTCGTCATTCAAACTTCGTACATTTAAAAAATAATGGTTATTTTGCCACCGGTACTATCCGCGAAAATAGGACAAATAAGTGTCCAATCGAAAATTGTAAATCATTTGGTAAAAAAGACCACGAGTCCCATATTTCAGCATATGATTCTGAATCAAAAGTTTATATTGTCCGTTGGCACGATAATTCAGTTGTAACGGTGGCAAGTAATGTTTATAGTGTAGCTCCTGTTCAAAATGTTAAACGCTATAATAGAAGAGAACAAAGAGATGTACAGATACCCCAACCTTATGTAATTGCCCAATACAATAAATATATGGGTGGGGTAGATTTACACGACAACGGAATTGTTAATTATAGATACCAAGTATTTGGGAAAAAAATGGTGGTGGCCTTTATTTTGTAATTCATTGGACAGCTTAGTCGTCAACGCATGGAAAATTTATAATGTCAATGAAAAAAAATTTCCCAGGTAGATTTTAAATCTTACGTAGCCTTGCGACTTTTAAAAACTGATAAAACAATAATTGAAAGGAATCTTGCTCCTGCTATAGATGAACTGCGTTATGATAATACAGGTCACCTCATGATTTCTCATGCCAATAAAGCACGAAGGAGGTGTAGAATTTGCCATAGCTACACAATTTACATTTGTAATAAATGTAATGTACATTTACACACTTCATGCTTTGTACAGTATCACCAAAAATGAAACCGGGTGTTACCAGTGGTGCGTTCACGCACCATGAAATATTATAATGTTTTTTTTATTAAGTAAAGTTCTATGTAGAAAATAATTTACGCTTAGGTATTTTATGTAAGATTGAAACTTTCTATGATATATTTTCATTAAAATTATTAGTTATATCTTATGTGCCTCAAAATAATATTTCATGTATCCTCCCAGTGGTTCGTTTACGCATCAGTATTTTTTTTATATACGTTCATTTTTTTAATTTTTTTTGACACAAGGAATGTATTCTTAAGTGTAACAAAATAAATATTTACAAACAAAAATGTTCGTTTTTTGAATTTTTCGATGCTTAGGATACAATGGGTTAATCGATCATTAGATTATTGCCAGGACTTGGTATTAGAAACCAGAACTACCTATTTCATATCTACTTTTACTACCAAATCATAAAATGTTGGCACCACTACTTTCCAAGTCTCTAGTGCCGCAGTACCAGTAGAGTAGGTTCTGTAATGCCAGTCTGCGATCGTATATGTTGTTCCATACATGTCATTTTGGTCGTTAGATGTTGAGTTGTGTGCAATTCTTTCTACTAGTATAATAAATAAGTAATAATTAATGCTAGGAAAAATAATCGATTAAATGATAAAATAATCGATAATCGACCATTTGATTATCGTTCTCACAATAATCGATTAATCCATTATTAGCGATAATTGAATAATCGAATTACTTTTAAGAATCGATTTTAGCGGGTTTGTGGAAGAAGTTAGCAGCAGTCTATAATTCTTCATTACTTTAAGTTTTTTCTTATTATTAGTTTATTACAGACGGAAAAATATGAGTATAATTTTCCAAATAATCGAAGAGGAACGGCTAAATGTCTAGAAATGGTTTAATTTTCATCATCACCCTAATAGAGTTATAGTCTTTCTTCTTCTATTGAAGACCCATATGGAACGCATTATTTACAAAACTTTACAGACATTTTACGCAAAATAGCTACAAATATTGTAATAAAATGTTGACAGTATATTAATCAGCACTTTGGCTATCGTTTCTTAAGGATATCTCAAATTTTGATTAGTTCCCTTTTGTACACACAGATTTTTGAACGGCTGCATTTAATATGTACAAAATATAAGCAATAGGTTATGTGCTTCGTGCTTATGATTTTTGACCTCAAAACACCATCAGAATCATTTTTGCAGAGAATTTATATCTGACATTATCCCACTAGCCGTAACTTCAATAATAAGTAATAATATAGCAAGCCACTAACAATCGAAAGAAACATATTTAAAATCATACAAAATCACATAACAGTACATAATTTTGACTTTTTATTCTTTACGTTTATTGTTAATTTATTTTTTTTATTATATCATATGTCCTGGACATTCTGCCTTCTTGGGTAGTTATTTCAATATAATAATTTATATAGTTTAATAATACTTAATGTCTTTCTATATTAACTTATTTCCAAGCCGTATAATTTCGTGATAACGATCATTTAGCTAACAATAACGGAAATAATGAATGAAATCCTATAATAAAAAAATTGAGTCCATTTATTAAGGAATATACCTAATGTATCTATATTATTTTCAGGTCCAGCGTTTTGGGGTTTAATAAATCCTGAATGGTCATTGTGCAACAAGGGCCGAAGACAGTCGCCCGTTAATCTGGAGCCCAGTAAGCTGCTCTTTGACCCGAATCTCCGACCCCTGCACATCGATAAACATAGAGTAAGAAGCTTACCGCTTATGCCTCTCCTTTAAACATGTGCTTATACGCCTTCCAAGTGCCGATTATGTCAAGATTATCACAGAACGGTATAAATGCCGCTTTGTGTATTATATACAATTACTTTGAAGTCTACAAGCTTTGTAAGAATCATCCACTCTTTAAATCCGCTAAAAGTTCTTAAAATCAAATTGTTTTTTAACGACTATTACTTCCGTTTTAGCTGTTTTGGAGTACGGAACAAAATATCTAATGTGGATAACATGATGATTTTCTAGTACTCCTAACATTGTTTAATTTCAATAATAAATTAATAATAAGAAAATTAATTATTTGGTTGAATAATCAACTAGTTAATAATAAAAGCACTTACTCTAAAAAAAGTAACAAAAATAGAAATAAAGTTTCTACACATATCTCAATTTCTAATTATGCTTGAAAAATTTAATTTAGTTTAGTATTTAAATAATCTCATACTAATTCTGAGTTTAGGGATATTCAAATTTTTTAGTACGGTAATTTTCATGACTGCAAAGTAATAGGTTAGACCATAGGCAGACTTAGAAATTAACTTTTTTCAGTGCTAAAATCTGGTCGTTTTATGTTCCTAAGATTTTTTTCTTAAAAAAATATTCCTAATAATTATACTTAGGGAGTTTAGATGTCATCCCAGAGACGTATTTATAAAACTAATACTATATTCCGAAAAATACGTGATATAGTAGTAATAAATTAAACTGTAGTTTTTGACAGTGTACTTACACATTAATTGAATTAACTAATTAGCTATTGTATGTAAAACCGGCACCGATGAGCGGTTGTCAACTGTCGAAGAGCGGCTTAGAATTTTATTATCTATCTATGTGTAGTGTCGAAGGACGAATATCGTTTGCGTCCCTAAGTGACTACCTACTGCGACCTTCTATTTAGTTTACATCTTTGCTCTATGCAGTTTATAATTTGTTCAGTTTGAAAACACTCTAGCTAACAATCTGTTGTGTGGTGTGTACGGAGAGTATAAAGACATTTCTTATTTATTCGAATCTTTCTGTTTAGTGTAGTGATTTCGCGTTTTCAGAAAGTGTGATGTTTTGTGTGTTGTTATGTATAGTGTGAGCGTTAGACTGTCATACGTAAATCTGGCCCTAGAGAACATTAGGTAATTATCACAAAATCTTCCCACTTTATGAGCGCAAATTCCACAAGATCTTATCGACTACATAATCAGAGGTATGCCCAAACGTACACTTGAAGTAAATAGAGTGAGAGGCCAGAATACGAAGTATTGATGGTAGATTTAGCACACTGTTCGTCGCCCACGGTTAAACACTTCTTGAATAAAGTAGTTCTTTCTGGTTTTTTTCATAACCAAATTATGCAGAAAGATTAATAAAGAAGTTGCCAATTCCTCTCATAACTATTTCTTTTAGTCCAATACTTTCATGATTATATTTAATATCCTTAATTTTTTGTGTACAGTGTATTATAATTATTTTAAACACTTTTGAAAATCCAATTATTGATCACTCCGAAACTTACCGATATTAATAAAACTTGGTGGGTAAGTGTTTTTCAATGACTGCTTTGTCCTTGATCATTTCTATTTTCATACTTTAATTAGTAAAATATAGCCGTTCACATATCACACGTTTTAGAAATGAATATAATGACCTAAAAGAGTACAGTAGGGTAAGCATGGGCCGGATGCCCCTTAAAAATGTTGGGCTGATATTTTTACCTTGACATCACACTACTAAGAGAAAATATTAAGTTATCACACCTCTGCGTGCGCTTGTTTTTGAAATAAATTAAATATTCGAATTTTGAAAAAAAATTTTTTTTAATGTGAAAAATCTTTGTTAATGTATGTGCTAGATACTACAAAGAAGTATTAAAATGAAACATAATTGAATATTTGCAGTGGGTAATATACTAAAATATTCCAAATTAAAAAGTTCCAAAAATATAAATTGACACATATATTGAGAGACACTATCAAGGAAGTTTTTCTTATACATGCCCCTTACTATGCTCTATAATTACATTTTGTTCAAAATTTTCGGAAGTGTAGAGAACAGTGTTAAAAAAATTATATTACTACCTATATATAAACATTAGGTGTTATTTTTTAGCAACACTATCTCGATTAGCATAGAGAAATTGTGAAAAATCATTAGAAAACTATCAAAAGTAGTGCTATCATACTTTATAATTATTTTATAATGGCAGTTTGACAAGTTATAATACAAAAAACGAACTCCCTTAGTCTGATATATAAATTAAGTAATTCAAAATATGAACATTTGTAATATTTATTGTGGCATTTTAAATTGAGAGACAATATCTAAATTAATTATTGTAACTTCGATAATCATAATGATATTCATGACATCTAACCTAACCTAAATAAGCCCATTCTCTTCATATATTTCAAAAAATTGACATATTATTGCTTCGTATTTATGCATTTCTAAAAAATATATATATATGTATTAGCTTTGATTTAGCAGAAAAATTCAACAATGGAACAAAAATGTTAAGATTGAAGGCGCTTACATGATTTTATGTCACAGTTACCGTTGATTGATACACAGGGTATTTCTTTAGTACCTATAAATAATTCAAGTGTCATCGCGTCATTTTGTGAAAAAAAAATTAATATTTAACTAAAAACACACCGTTGATATGGAACAATATTTTTTGGAATATTTATATGAAGATATCTGGTACACTATTGAGTACACATATGGAATAGCATTAACAGTGATATAGGTGTGGAGGCTGAGCTATAAATTAATATCTAAATTTTCATGGTGGAGAACTTTTTCTGAATTCGAGCCAGTTTTGTGAAAAACAATTCTAAAATGTATGGTTTATTTCTGAACCAACAACCATAAATAGAAATATTCGCATAAACTACGGAAATGACCTCCGTCAGCCATCATATAGAATCCTTTCTTCTCCTCAGCGATGAATATTTTCAAAAATACAATGTTTGTATTATTATATAGGCATTAATAATCTGGTTTCATAGATTCTTATTTTTCACAGGGTTAGGGAGAATAATGATTCGAAATTTCACAACAAAAAGTTAAGGGGTTCCGATCTGGTGGTCGAAGAGGCCATAATTGTAGTCTACCTCATACAATCGCTTTTCTCACGCGGTTTTGGATGCTTCTCATCACTAAACAATAAACGATAGGAGTATGTACAAAGCTTTGTTCTCTACAACTTCGTTTTCATACATTTTTTCCTATCTCTTACGGTTTGCCCGGCATCTCTTGTGAAAGGTCGCTGCCCACCTTCTTTTTAATTTTAAGGAGCTTCTGCATAATCTCCGTGCCGATCCAACATGAAACCTTTGCTTCTATACTAATAAATGTATAATAAAAATTAAAATATTGAAGATTCCAATAAGGAGGATAAAATTAACTTGCCAATAGTTATACTAAAATAATATAAAAATTAAGTAACAAGGTCGTAATCCTCTCACTTTATTTAATTGAAGATTAAGTAAAATTACCACACACACACTACTTGATGATTTATAAATTCGTATTATAAGAAGAAAAGTGATTAAGCTTTAATTGCGATTGCCCACTAGTAAAAGATTTTTACCAAATAAATGGAAACCATTCTTGAGGCAGTCGCGTATACCATCGCAGACAGGTTTCTGGTTATTCACTTCGTCAGTGCGAAGTAGGTTTACACGCCGTCAATGAGAAAACTCTCAGAATCTTAAGTCTCTATGTGGAAGTAGAGTACTAACAATTTAATGGTAACTCCATCTACCAGTGTCAATCGTAATGTAATAAATTGAAAAAATGTTCCGACTTTGTTTATATGTTACTTTTCCACATTTTCCATGACATAAACCGTAAATCGTGACTTAATTTTCTCAAAGTTGGCATAGGGAAATCGTCTAAGGTTCTTGGCCTAAAAGTAATTTTATTTTCTCATCTGTCTATAGATAAAGCATGCGTTGAAAAAATGCATGTTCCTGATGTGATCAAAATTGACTTTTTGATTTCCGAAAATATCAAGTTTATCCAAATGGACGATGAATATGCATGTGCGTGTCAATATGTCTGTGTGTCTATAGTCTAGAGTGAAATATTCTTCACAAAACAACTCCTCAAGGAGGACCAAAGAAATTTGCGTGAAATCAAAGAATACTTCAAATAAAAATAATAAACTGTGTCGATAAAACTCATTTTCCTTTGAAAACTATAATACATTTTAACAATATATAAATTTCCATATATTTTTCATTAAATCTGTCAAAAATTATCCCATTTTTTAATTCTATTTACAGGAAACGAACCAAAAAGAAATATATATAAATTTCATCGGTTCCTCAATTTCGATAAGATATATGTATGTCCCCATTTTCATCTATAACAGCGTGACATCTTCTAAGCATACTGAGAATAATTTCATTATTGATGTAATCTTGAGAGATACTGGCCGTAATTGCTGGAATAATTGAACTCAAGTCTCTTACTGTTTTTGGATGAGGTGAATGATCACGTTTGGCTTTTTTGAACATATTCAACATGTGCTTAGTGGAATTGAGATCTGGTGATCTCGGTGGGAGTGGAAGTGACGGAATTCCAAGGTATTGCAGTGTATTGACGATTCTTAAACGATGAGGAAGGGCATTATCATTCAAAAGAAAAGTTATTACCGATGCACAGTGGTGGATATACGCAACTTAGGTGCAAAAAATTAAAATTGTATATTTAATTGCTTTCAAGGAGATATAGATAATCAAATTACTGCTTCAAATATTTGGTTTTCTATATAAGGAATTTATTACTCAAGCTTTTTTCGTCCTTTTTATCCTTTTTGGTATTCCAGTAGTCACCATTTTTACATCAGCGACTGTAAATTTACGTACCGCTCTCAAGACAATTTGGTGAATGTGGTATCACCAGAAGAGATATAATGAATGAAAGAAGAAAGAAGGTACAATTTCAGGGAAAAAAATTTAAAAAAATTTATTGCATTTCTGGTCGAATCTTGACGAATTATAATGAAAAAACCTAATAATAAAGAAAACTGTTCGCATGTCTGTAATATGGCGATAGCAGCTACAGTTTTTGAGCTAAAGCTTTCAAATTTGGTACACTTGTTCTAAAGGCCAAAGACAATGAAAAAATTCTGTGATCACCAAAATTGGCCAGCTGTAAGGGGGTCACGGGACCCAAACATTTTGTATTGGACTTTACAAAAAAATATATTCTTGATGAAAGATTATAAATCATGTCTACTATGTCACGCGAATAAAATATATTTTCCAAGTACATAAATAAACTGAAATATTTTACACATTTGGCCTCATAAATTGGGGTTAGGATAAATTTAACAGTTTGACATTTAAAAGGTCTAATTTAGTTACAAAAATGTTAATGTCAATAACAAAAAAATTATTAAAATATATGTCATGAATTATTATTGACAGTATCGAATGACGCTGATAATTAATTATTTAAAAATTTTAATGAAATATTTCAAGGTACGCTATTAAAATTTAATTGAGGTAAGTGAAGAATTAAATAGAATGATTTTTTTAGATCAGGATGGTATAAGAAAGTTATGTGCTGGCCACATCAGATATTTTTTCAAGACTAACAGATAAATCCTGTAGTTCTAAGGATATCAAAATGTGCTCAAATAGGTATATACTTATTCCATTCACTTAATGGCAGTTAATATTTAGTTTCGTCGTACCACTAAAAATAATTCGTTTAGTGGTACGTGCACGGTACCAATGTACCGTGATATTTCCTGTAAACAGTAATAGAATACTTGTGATAGTATTGATTTGGGATACTGGGGGATGTTTAATCTCATAGATATGATTAAAAGAGTGCCAAAACTATTTATTAGTAACTTAACAAAATAAATTGTACTTACATAATTACAAGTTTCATAAAGTTATGCAAATGCTTTATTAGCTTATATTAAACTTACAGGATCTGAACAGAAAATGAATATAAACTATGAAAATATGTACCTCCAGCTTCACAATCCATCTAAAAGAAACAGATACTCGAAAAAAATGCTTATCAATATGATCACGTTAACTGTTACTAGAACAATACGAAGACAGTCGGTTTTTATTTCGCATGTGTAACATTGCATTGTTACCTTTGTTTATTTGTTCGATTTGATTATTGCATCAAATAGAGGGACCATTTGAGGAAAGAATAAAATTGAATTTCTCAGCGACCTCGACGTACCTATTTCTTCGGGAGTTAACTTTCTCCATGGCAGACTGCAACTCAGAATAAACGTTATTTCGAATTCATAATCAGAAAATAAATATTCTAATGGTATGTTAATGATATCCTGACAACTAGATTCAAAAAACACCAACATATCTACAACAAAATTGCAAAAGCCCTATATTTTTTTTGTAGTTTCTTTATTGAATTGTTTTGTCTTATCTCTATCTAGTGTATCAAACAATATTTTTGGTGAAACAAATACGCTAAAATTTTTACTATCCTTGACTTCCTTGGAGCAGTTCATTACCGAGAAAAATGATATTAAAATTAATTTTTCGCCCATTATATATTTATATTCTTTATTTAAAATTTGATGTAATGAGGAAATATTATTGACGTACACCGGGACCGATTTTTTTTATAGATATGGCAAGGAAGGGAAATTAATTTCCAGTCAATATAATTGTTTAATCTAAAATATTTCCCTTTACATTTCCTAATTTATATATTTGTGAGAGAGTTTTCTATAGGAAAAGCATTAAAAAAAACATACTGTGACAAAATATCAGAGGTTCGAATGTTCATTTAATAACATTTTTAAATAATTTGTTTAACGATGGTTTAATACCGATAGGAAGTACGAGAAAATTAAATTAATTTTCTGATAATTATATGTAATCATACTCAAAGTTAAATTGTAGGTACTGATTTAAACAATTTACTGTCTTAACGGATATGATAATTCTTGTTTTAAATCTAATAAAGGGATGTATTTTAAACTTACTTTTTATTATTTAAAACGGACCAATTAAGAGTTTACTAACATTTTTTACCCCTCGCTTTCATGCTCAACTGAACGAACCTAATTCGGATATTCATTTGAATAATCCATTCATTCATATTTCCCTACTTCTTGAAGTGGTTGTTCATTTCATTTTGTTTCTTTTGACATAAGAAACTGGATTAGTTTTTGAATATACGGCAACAGTTAAGCTGTTGGTGTAGCTACAACTTTAATTTGCGCAGAACTATAATCAAATAAATTTTGCTTATTATTAGAGAGTGTAATTATAATAAAGTTGTTCTAGCAAATACAGTTACTGTATAATGACTTTCTAAGATTTAGTAAGTCTAAGAAGAAATTATGACAAAAAGCCTCTTGACAAAAACTAAAAATGGTACGATTAGACAAGAACAAAGTGTTAAGTTTATAGGTTTACACATATCAAATAATTATTCATAGTCTATACATTTTGACAGTATTTGCAAAAGAATTGCTTCAGTTTGTTATTGCATTAATCAGTTACGAGATATTGTGGATCTGTCAGTTTTGCTCTTATGCACATTTCCATTCTGTAATCTCTTAGCCATAATTAATTGTCTGTGGAGCCTCAAGTGATACTATAAGAATTTTGAAATTACAAAAAAAAGAGCCCTAAGATTTATTGCCGGATTAAATAACGAGATAGCTGTAGAACCTTATTTAAACATTTGGGAATATTGACGGCACCATGCATCTTATTATTAAGTCTACTAGTGTATGCCAAAACTGAACTATGCACCGATACACTTAATAATCACCATGCATGCAATACACGAAATAATACAACACTTGAAATACTGTCCAGCCGAGTAAAGGCCTGCGCGGAAAGTGAGAGCATTGTCAATAAGTCGCCAGTTTTCTCTACGTAAGTTGACAAAATATAGTCCAAAATACCTGGCCATTACCTACTAAATATAAAAATTATTTAATAAAATATTCTAAAAGATAACTGAAAAGATTGTTAATAAATAAGTTATTATTCTCTAAATGAATATTACGATGCTAGTAATCTAACAACTGTTATATCAATTTTATTTCATCATTTACTCTTACAGTTATTTTTTTTGTAATATTGCTTTTTACAGTATTATTGCGTATATCTTGAGTCTTTTAAATTGTGTACTACTTTACAAATATTTTCTACATATTGTACATATACTTTTATAATTTTTTTTTTTTGCCATTGTTTTTGACTTATAAATTGTGTACTATTCTACGGTTTGGCAAAGGGCAACTGCTGCCAGAGGATCTGGACACATTCTCACCCAATAAAATTATCAGTTTCGTTAAGAGACTGAACTTATTGGGTGAAATATAATTAGGCGTGAGCCACAATAGGCCTGCTGATAGCCGCAGTGGAGGGTCTACTGAGACCCACACACAACAAACCTAACCTAACCTAACTATTTTACGGATACCTCCTCAGGACTGAGGAAGACAGTAAATGTTGTCGAAACGTCGATTTACTGAGAAATTGTGGTTTTATTACATTTTTATCCAATTCCGACAAAATACCAACATACTGAGTAGTGATGGATACAAAACTTCTATTAAATGATATTTAATTCCGAGAGCAACGTAGGCTTTATCTCTCCGAGTACACCGATTATTAGGACTGCCATTTTGACCAAGTAGCCTATGTCAGGCTTGTTGGCTTGGATTACCCTGACCGTCGAGAACGAGTAGTTCCAGTAAATCCAGCATTTCTCGTTCTTGACAACGGGTTCAATATCTCCGGAAACGTAAGGCAACACTGTCTGTCTACCCCGTATGAGTACCTTAGATGATAGTACAGCACTCGTAACGCCACATTATGTCGGTAGATGTAGGCCGAAATCGCGTATATGGAGCATGTAGAAAGTATGTACATGAGCGATTCCGGCGCCTGACGGCAGGTCCTGCAGTTGATATCAGGAACCTCTCACGACACATGCAGCGACGGTAAACCAAGATGTTAATAACATCATCCTGGCACGCCAAAATGAATACCTCGGTCTCCGACTTAAGCCCGGCTGACCTTAGAAAAGCGAATATCGGCCTAGTCGATAAACCCAGTGTTTCTATGTTCTTATAGAAGACACCATGCTGTGGTTTATCAACGTGCTGCCGAAACAGTTTTTCCAGTTCAGCAGCTCTGATTCGGGCTTTTAGACAATTTGGCTGAAGCTCAGTGACTGACTTTACATCAGCACCTCGCCGACATCCTCACCTGATGTCGAATGCGAGACCGAGTTCATCTACGGCTCTTTTTGCTGCCTTGAATAATCATGCGCTCACGCCTACAGTTTTATGATGTTTCACAAACCGCAAGAGGGTTTCTGAACTAATGAGGATGTTACAAGCCATACTCAGTATTACTCTGCCATGCGTACACTCCAGGCTCAAAAGTCGTCGGCCACCCCGTTGACGTGGGAGGTACACACGAGGAACGGACGATCTAGGGTGAATACTTCCGTGAATATTTATCATCTTCCGGGTATCTCTCTTGGCGCAACTCATCTACCGTCCATTTCACTACTCCAAAGGAGTACAGCAGGACTGGAACGTCGATCATATTAATCGCAGACACCGAAAGTTCAGAAGACCAAACATTTTGGACGCGGTGCTGTACTTGCCGCGGAGAAAATCCTTTATTTGTTTTATATCCTGGATGTGCCTTTGTTGCACACCCAGATATGTATAGGTCTTCCCGGCATTCAGATATCTAAGGATGCTTCCGTCCGCTAGCTACACATCTTCAGTGAAATTGTAACGTTTAAATTTCCTACTAATTCTAGTTAGGAGGGCACAGCTTTTAAATGACCTAAAATAGTGTGTATATTTCGTTGGTTTTGATTCCTGGGACAGGATTTTTACTTGTAGCCTGCACCTGGAACAGAATTTGTTGTTTAGATTAGATTTGTAGAAGTTGTAGATATAAAATTTATTTATGTGTAGTTTAAGGTACCTTTGAAGGGGGTTATTAATTTATTAAGTTTCCGATCTGGACATTCGTGTGACAAAATCCCTCGAAAATTGGTTTCCCCATTTTTCATTTTTACATAACAGACATATTTAGTGGCCATAACTGCATGTAGTAGTTCTAATTAAAACCTAAAATAATTGTGGATTACATTTCTTTAAAATAATGTTTAAATTCATATATTTTACCATTTCATAGTTGAACTTAATTCTGAATTTTCGTAAATAAAATCTTTCTATTTTTCTGTATTGCTCTAAATTCCAGTGTTTTGTAGAATGATTGCATCTATTGAAATTCATTTTACTATCCACGAGGATAAAACTTTGGCATACCTAAAAGAATAAATAAATTGTTTAGTAGCTGTATATTTCTAGTAAATTATTTTGATGAAAGTCTATATTTTCCTTACCTTTAGCCATAAAACCAACCTCTGAGAACAAATAAAAGTCATTCCTTTTTAGTTTCTACTATTATTTATAACAAATTTATATAGCTTCATACTTTTTACTTTTTTATGCAATTTGACAGACGTCAAATATTTCTCAGGTTGACCAACACTATTTCCACTGTTTAGGTAAAAGGTAAATCAATAAATAATCAATTAATGAACAATTATTTTTATACAAACACTTTATTTAATCTTATAGGCAATAATAGATCACATTTTTATATTTTGTAAAGTAAATATTTAGAGAAGTAATTTTACGTGTGGAGCCATCTTTTGAGAGTAGCTGAAACATTAGCTTGATTTATATAGATTTTTAGGCTATTGGGTTTTTATCAATGCTAGGGCGATTTTTCAATATAGGATTTTAAATTTCAAGGGTGTTCTGGTAGAATTTTGACACTCTCTTTTCTAACGTGCTCAAGGCAATATCTATTCAAAGTTTTTGATATTTTAATTCATCCGTTTCGGGAGCAATCTTTGTGTAGATTTTACTTGTGGTTTGACTATAGAAGGAATCAAGGTATTTGGGTTTGATTTATATTTTATCAAATCACACTCGCTAAGAGGATTATTTTGCCCTTTGCACCATCAACGTGTGAACACGTTTTCACAAATTTTATTTGTTAAATACGTTTTGTATTTTGAGGAAAACCCTTTGGAAAAGGTACGTTAACTGTTTATTTATAGGTACTATTATAATTTGGATTTTCTATATATTTATTATAGGGTTTTTTTTTTGGGAGTCATTTTCCATCTGCTGTTTTATTTGTCCGTTGCTTTGGGACCTATCATGGTGTGGCATTGAGCCGCTTCTCGTTTGTTGCTGTCGACGAGGGGAGTCCGAGTTGTTTCATTGGGATATCGCCACCTGGAGGTGCGATCTATCGTCAGCGTTCTTTTGGTGATCCAGCCTCTTCAGACCATACTACCAAACGATTGGACACCGCTGCTCTATGATAAGGACCAATAGTTACGCAAGTTTTTTTTTTAGAACATATTTTTCTTTATTTTAACTAAAAAATTACTGAATCTTACAAATATTGGAAGTTAAGAATAAAGAAATAAATAGGGGTAGTTATAAGTTACTTTTTTGTGTTACCATACTTTGGCACTGGTACTGGTATATAATTTGGTCACAATATATACATATTTTTTTTATTATTTATATACAGGGGGGAACTTAAGCTTAAGCGACGCCATATAAATTTGATTTTCTGCCTTATGGTATATTTACTACTAGTACTGCGTGCCTTGTTTTCTTATTTATTTACTATTATTTTTTTTTATATATATTGTCAATCTACTACTCAGTGGAATAAATTTGTGATATTTAGCTTGTCGTTTCCTTTGGTAATTTGTTTGGTAGGTTTGATAGTTACCTTATTTATTTTTTTTGGGTATTGCTAACAATCTAAAATTTACCTGGCGCCCAGATATATCTGCAACGAGTGCAGATATAGATATGTATATATATAGTTGAAGTATTAAACGAATAAGGAACTCCGCCCGTCTCCTCTGTTGCCTGGCCGGAGCATACCCAACTGTCATCAGGACAGCTGGTTTCATGTAACGCATCTCATAGGGAGTTGAACGTTACAAATTCCTCGCATCGTCCTCTCTTGAGGTGAGCGACAGTACATTTGTCTAACCCGAACTCAGTACCAATTGCCCTCGTGTATTCCTCGACCACCCTAAAAGCGCTTTATAGTTCTCGCTTACCGGAGGCATAAAGATTAAGGCCATCCATATAAATCAGATGTGTGACCTTATGCATCCGGTCGCTGGGTGATCCACATTGATATCCGTAGGTTTGGTGGAGTCCAACAGACAACGGCAGCAATGAGATGCAGAAGAGGAGAGGACTTAAAGAATGACGTTCGGTACTCCTGCACCAGATATTATGGTGAAGCGAGTCTTCCAGAGCGGTAACAGCTGCTTTATGTATCTCACTAGTAGTGCTGGTATGGCATGACATTCAAGCAAGTGTAGCAGTAGCATGCAAGATGTTGTGTTAAATGCCTTACGGTACTCAATTCAGGCCATCGATAGATTCCGCCTGTATTGCACAGAATCCTGTGTAATAAATCGGTCTATCGGCAGACTGTCCTTACAACCTGATGTTCATATATCTGCTGGAAGACTGGATCAACTGATCTCAGTGTCCTGGCATACAAGATAGGAATAAATACTTTGTAGCAGGAATTATGTCAAGTGATCGGCCTATAATTCTTCGGATCGGAAAGATCCCCCTTTTTTGGGATTAGTACAGTACGTTCCTCGACAAACCAGTCTGGAATTTTCTGCCCCTCGATTAACCATGCACGCCAGACGGCGGTGAATGGAAGGAAATTTCTTCCACCACCAGGTTTATGCCGTCTGGTTTATGGGTCTGGGGCTGCGCAGTTCTTATAACCAACAAGAGCTTGTTTCACTTCCTCCGTACGAATTTCCAGATACACTTCTTCTGGCTCTTCAAGACGTCTACGGCAGGAGGCCTCAAAGTGTGTGATTGCTGGAGTGTCACAATTGAATGGTCGCGTCGTTTCGTAAACTTCCTCCCAGAAGGTTTGGACATCTGCCACAGTCGGCGGATTATCGGCAACATGCTGTGGCTTTCGAAACAGGCAAGAAGGATTTGTGTGGAACAACGTTTTTGTTCCATACTCCTCACCCGCCTTTTCAATGGTTCCCTCACAGCCATGAGCGTTCGGATCTAAATAATGATGCTTGATGCTGTCAGATTTAGAGTGTGGTGTTGTCGTCTTAGTTCTGCTGCTATATGCCAAATTTTGGAAACAAAAACTTTACCATTTTTTGTGTATTCCATCACACTGTGAATCCAAGAAGCGTGTTGTCTGGCCGACTGTATCTTGCCCTCGATGTCTTTTACACGCCGCTTAGCTTTCTCAACCCCACTTGAAGTGTTGGACCTCTCACTGGGGACGAGTTGCTTTGCGGCGTTGTAAACGGCAGAGTTGATCTGTTAGATGTTTGCATCCTCTGGACTTTCCTCATCGATGACCACGTTGATTCTACCCAGGTCTTGTGACATTAAGTTAGCCCTGGCGTTAAGGCTAACCCTCGTCCTTAAGGATGTCTCTGTGAAATCTACAGGATGTTCCCTATCATCTGCTAATTGCCGCGGTGGGACTGCGGTTGGCAGTCCTGCGCGAAGTATACTTGATCTTTTGGATGTTGTTAAGAAATGGCACGGTTTTCTGGGTGCATGACACACCAGGTATCAGTTAACTGCGCCATGTATCCCCTACGTGCAGGTTCACTGCTCTCGTAGTAGGTCAGCAAATTATCCCTTAATTCCCTCGTTCACTTACAGCGTATGTGCATATTACCTTGATCGTCAACGTTGAGATCATCTGGTGAGGCCCCTCCCACTTGTCTCTGACCCCCATCTGCTTGGGGTCGAACGTGAGGTTAAATGGAACCAGAAACTAGGATTACCAGATTACCTTGGTCCCCATTAATTGTCATTTAGTATTCAAGTCATGTGAAATCTTTGTAATAACATACTGTTAAAAATGCCTTGAGGGGATAAACACCATCCGATTTATACCATAGAAACTTTAAAAATTTAGTCTGTATTTTCTCAGTATGAAATTTATGAATTTCGTATCCCGGATTCCAGACTAGGCAAGCATGTTCCAATTTTGATCTAACGAAAGCATTAAAGAGTAACTCCAGTGTAGCAGTTTCCACAAGCTGCTTGCTGTTTCTTATTATAAAACTAATATTTCTATAAGCATCCGCTATCATATTATTGAGTTGGTCAGTAAAAGTTGATCTGCAGTCACAGTCAAAGATTACTCCCAAATCATTAAACTTATAACATCTAGTTACATTAGCTTCGTTAACTGACTATGTGAATTCAGTTGGCTGCAGTTTTCTCGTAAGACTCATGCAATTGCACTTACTTACAGTTAGCGGTAATTAATTTCTTTCGCACCAAAGATTCAATTTATTTAAATCTACTTGCACACATACAGTTCTCAAAGTTGGAAATCGACGAAAATAGATTTAGATAATCTGCATATAATAGAGCATTACAGCTAAGTTCACAGAAGATGTCATTTATGAAAATAACAAACAAAAGAGGCCCTAGAAGGGATCCTTGCGGAACTTCTGAAATTTCTGTCATTTCAACAGTCTTATAATCCTGGTACTGCACATATTGGCTTCTATTGTTTAAATAGAAATAAAAAAACTTGAGGAATCCATCTCTACGTCCTACACCGCATAGTTTATGCAGCAATAATCCATGGTCAAATCTGTAGAATGCCTTTGAAGTTCATATAAATGACACAACCCTGCCCTCCTCGATCTAAAGCGTCAGCTAGAAAATGTATGACACTTATTAAATTTGTGGTAATAGATCTGCTCTGTAGAAATCTGTGCTGGTTAGAGCAAATTTGAACTTTTAAATGACTAAATAATATTTCATATAAAATTACTTCAAACAACTTGCCGAAATTACACAAAATAGTAATTGGTCTATAATTCTCAATAGAGGTTTTATTTTTGTTTTTGAATACAGGACAAATCTTATACTTTTTCAAAATTAGAGGAAATGTGCGCTTCTCGGGTCCAGAGTGTGGTGGAATATAAGACGACTGGTAGAGTTTTTTACTCCCAGAATCCGGCGCATAGCAGCCGGATTAAGACGTCAACACCTTACTCTAAATCTGACAGTGATGCTTACCATCAAGCAGTACTGTCTAGATAGGATCCGAGCGCTCATGGCGATAAAGAAAACATTGAAGAGGCGAGTGAAGAGTATGGAACAAAACAATTTGTTCTGTATGAATTCTTCTCACCTCTATCAAGAGCCACAGCGTGTTGTAAATAATCCGCCGACTGTAGAAGATGTCGAAACCTTCTGGAAGGGAATCTACGAAACGACGCGTCCATTCAATAGCGACACCCCAGCAATTGCACATTTCGAGGCTCTGTGCCACAGACATCGTAAAGAGCCAGAAGAAGTGTGCCCGGCAATCAGTACGTAGGAAGTCCAACAAGCACTTGTTAGTACCAAAAACTTCGCTGCCCCGGGCCCAGATGGCATTAACAACTGGTGGTGGAAGAAATTTCCTTCCACTCACCGCCGCGCGCCGTCTGGCGCGAGTTTTCAACTCATAGTTGAACGAGGGGCAGCAGATTCCAGACTGGTTCGTCGAAGGACGTACTGTGCTTATCCTCAAAAAGGGGGATCTTCCGACCCGAGGAATTATAGGCCGATCACTTGCCTTAACTCCTGCTACAAGATATTTACACGTATCTTGTATGCTAGGACACTGAAGTCTGTTGATCCGGTCTTCCAGCAGATACATGAACAGCGTGATACCAAGAAGGGCAAGGCAGGTTGCAAGGACAACCTGCTGATAGACCGCTATATTACACAGGATTCTGTGCAATACAAGCGGAATCTATCGATGTCCTGGATTGACTACCGCAAGGCATTTGATACAACATCGCACGAGCTATTGTTGCACTTGCTCGAACGTCTTGCGGTACCAGCACCACTAGTGAGATGCATTGAACAGCTGCTGCAACTCTGGAAGACTCGCTTCACCATAACATCAGGTGCACAGCGGGTCACGACAGTGCAGGTGGCATTTAGGAGGGGAGTTTTTCAGGGTGACTCCCTAAATCCCCTCCTCTTCTGCATATCACTGCTACCGTTGTCTGCTGGGCTCCGCCAAACCCGCGGGTATCAATGTGGACCACCCAGCGACCGGAGGCATAAGGTCAACCATCTATTTTATATAGATGATCTTAAACTTTATGCCTCCAGAGAGCGCGAACTACAAAACGCTCTTAGGGTAGTCGAAGAATACACGCGGGCAATTGGCATGGAGTTCGGGTTGAACAAATGTGCAGTCGTCCACCTCAAGAGAGGACGATGCAGGGAATTCCCTGAAGATGCGCAGCTCGCCGACGGAAGCATCCTAAGACATCTGGATGCCGGAGAGACCTATACATACCTGGGTGTGCAACAAAGGCACATCCAGGATGTAACACAAATAAAGGAATCTCTCCGCGACAAGTACAGACACCGCCTCCGAACGATTTGGTCTTCCGAACTTTCGGGGAAGAATAAGGTGTCTGCAACTAATATGCTTGTCGTTCCGATTCTGCTCTACTCCTTCGGAGTAGTAAAGTGGAGGGTAGAGGAGCTGTGCCAATTAGACAGAGATACCCGCAAGATGATGAATATTTACAGAAGTATTCATCCTAGATCGTCAGTTCCTCGTGTGTACCTCCCACGTCAACGGGGGGGCTGAGGACTCTTGAGCCTGGAGTGTACGCATGGCAGAGTAGTACTGAGTATGGCATGTAACATCCTCAGGAGCTCAGATCCCTTCTTGCGGTTTGTGAAACATCACGAAACAGTAGGAGTGGGAGCAGGATTGTTTAAGGCAGCAAAAAGAGCCGCAGTTAAACTTGGTCTCGCATTTGACATCAGGCGAGGAGGCCGGCGAGGTGCTGATGTAGAGTCAGTCACCGAACTTCAGCCAAATCGTCTGAAAGCCCGAATTGGAGCTGCCGAACAGGAAAATCTGTTTCGGCAGCACGTCGATAAACCCCAGCATGGTGTCTTCTATAAGAATATAGAAACGCTGGGTTTATCGGCCAGGCTGACATTCGCCTTTCTAAGGTCAGCCGGGCTTAAGTCAGGAACCGAGGGATTCATTATGGCCTGCCAAGATGGTGTTATCAATACCTTGGTCTACCGTAGCCGCGTGTGGCGTGTAGAGGTTCCTGATATCAACTGCAGGAGCTGCCATCAGGCGCCGGAATCGCTCATGCACTTACTATTTGCATGCCCCATATACGCGATTTCGGCCTACATCCACCGACATAACGTGGCTTTACGAGTGCAATACTACCATCTGAGGCACTCGTACGGGGTAGACCAGACACCAGTGCTGCCTTACGTCCCCGGAGATATTGAGTCCGTTGTCGAGAACGAGAAATGCCGGATTTACTGGAACTACTCATTCCCGACTGTCAGGCTAATCCAAGCCAAAAAGCCTGACATAGTCCTCCTCGACCATCAACTCAAGGTGATGTATGTCATCGAGTTCTCGGCACCTGCGGAGAAAAACATCACCTTGAAAGAGGAGGAGAAACGGACCAAATATCGCGATCTCCGGTACGAGCTCCAAGTGCTGTACCCAGGCTACTCGGTCAAAATGGTCGTCCTAATAATCGGTGTACTCGGAGGGATAAAGCCTACGCTGCTCTCGCAACTGAAGATCATACCGGCCTGCCAAAAATCAGCCGAGTAGCTGACAGGCCAAATGCAGAAGGCGGTCATTCTGGGTTCTCTCCGTCTGCTTAGGGCACATGATTCTGGTATCTACAGTCACTAACCCTGCGGTATGTGGGGAGTGGCTGTAGTTGATGCGCCGGCACGACTCCCGTGAGGCATTGGAAGCCACGGGAGGACTGACCGGCATCGAGAAACAGAAAAAAAATAAAATAATAATAATAATAATAATAATAACACCACTTGTAATGACAACCCCCTTTATCCCTGAATGTCTTAAATGACATTGTACGGGAAAGGGTTACACATTAAGAGACAACGGACATACATCCAATATCCGAGTATACTACGATTAATCTCTCTCACAGAAAAATCCCAGTGCCACGGCTGGGATTCGAACACGGGATTCCGAGGTTTCGAAGCAAGTATGTTACCTCTAGACCACGGAGCCATAGTTCTTTTTATTCATTATTCATATTCATACAGTTCTTGTGAATAGTTTTTAAAGCTGTTTCAACAGAAACATGTTCCAATTTTGTCTGGCATTTCTTAATAGCTGCAGCCTCGTCTGGATTAAATTGTAGTATCACAGCTCTTTTTTGTTGTAAATATTCAGTATAATAAAAGCTGCCTTCAACCATGTTCCCTAATGTGTAAAAATCGGCTGTGGTGATTCGGGAATACCGGGACACTTGCTATGAAATGCGAGAAGGCGTTTAGGAGATTTAAGAAACACTTTCTTTCTACTTGCTATTAATGCATCTACCTCTGGAAAACCTTGTCGAATAGTGTCTGCCACAAGGTGTAAAGCATGCATTTTACACGTAACACGTACTAAGCCACAACCGTGTTCTTGAAAAGAACGGCCTACTAAACGCATTGTTGCGGCACCATCGGTCACAAACATCAACACTTGACTTTTTGACAGGTCAAACTTTTCTAACGTCTCCAGCACCACCCGCGTAATTGTTTGGTCAGTACACTCAGTTAGTCTTTTGCTAGCTAGTAACAGTGTAAATGTCGGTTTAAGAATACACGTACTATACGTACGTACGTACGTACTATAACATTTAAAATAGATTTTTTTTACAATCAATCGTCTCGTCAACACATAACCACAGCCGTGTATTTTTTAGTACACATTTGATCTTATTTACAATGTCTTCGCTATCAGTTGGTACGTAGTTACGCAACGTTGTGCGACTTGGTAAGGTCACCTTGGGAATGTATTTATTCCAGAACTCCTGAGATGGTTTTTTATCGAGTATGTGCAGCGGAACATCACAGGCAATCAGCATTAAGAGTAAATCGAACATAAACTGTGTTGTCGAAGACACGCCATTTTTTTAGTTTTATGTTGCACAGAATTTACGTGACGTTTACAATCACGTTTGTCGAAGCGCATCAGGTCTGTCTTGTACACCTTACAAATTATTATAGCACCATTAGAATAAATCCGGGAATTCACTGATAAATTTATTCACTTTGTCAGAGTATGACCGTTTTTTACTCTTGGGCAGGTCTGACATAATTTATTATTAAATTAATATCAACAACAAAATACAACAAATAAAATTATCAACAATACAACGGAGAGGAATAATTTACGTTGTACACACTATGAGGCATAACAATAGACTAAAATCAAATGTTAGTCTTTGCTAAAATAGTGAACAAGTCTCGCTTACGTATTTGGGTATTTCTGGCACCCCCCGTGACTTGCGGACTGATTTGCCAACTCTAGTTATCAGTAACGTGTCCAGCGGTAAAAAGACCGGCCCTAACTTTGTTATTCCTCCAAATTCAAAAAACATTTGAATCGTGGCTATAATTGTATTTTACTTAAATCGTACTGTCACAGCTTCTTCGATTTAATTGTACCTGAATCACAATAGTTTCGAACTTGTTATGTTCTCGTCAGTATGCCATAAGTAATGGAAAAGACAAATAATAATAGCAAACCAGGCTATCCTAAAGCAGACTAAGCAAGACAGACATAGTAAGTGATAAGTGTATCCCTTTGGTGGTCAGTGCTACTACCCGTCAGACATCATTAATGTCTTAGTGACTGATAGTGACCTACAAAGCAGGTACCGAGAGCTGTGACTTCTAACCCTGATGGGCTAAATTATGTACTGAATTATATCATGCATAATTTTCTATCCGATTTTTTCGGTGCGATGGTGATCTATTTTAATGTGGTTTGATATTTTTCATTTTTTATTGTATAAAAACTGATACCATTTTTGTTTTTAAAGATCTAGGTTTGGACAAAATTCTGTTCATATTACCCTTGAGTTTTTAATGAGGTTAAAATGCATCAGCTTTGTCGTAGAAATACAACGGAAGTGGGAAACGCATGTTATATCGAATAAGAACTCGACGTAACATGCTTTGTTAGTAAGGACTGACAAGGGTTAGCCTAGTTAGTGGATAACTGGTTACTGTTGTGCGTAAATGTTCATTATCTTATATTATAGTGGCGTATCGGTACTTTACACAAAGAGAATTTTAAGAGATATCGACAAAGTTAATTCGAGTATTTCAAAGTTCTTAATTTATGAGATTGAGTGAACTTTTGTTCAATCACCTTGTCGCAATATCTCACAATTATTATGCATGTATTTAACACCAGATTTTAAAATTATTTAGGTATTGGTTTTTGCCATCATATATTATTATTTCTTTTAATTCATTTTTATCGACTAATTCTTTAATTTGGTACGATGATAAACAAAATGTATCGGAATTGCAGATTCCGCTTGCCAAAAAAAATTAAATTTTATATATTTAATGACACACAGTGTTAACATATTATATGCCAAAAATTAACAAAATCGGAAATATCGATATTTCTGGGTTGGTTGAGTTGGTATGGAATGACCTATGAAATCTTGCCCATAATAATTATTAATATTAATATGTATAGGATCATCATGCAAAAATGTCGTTTTTTAAAATGACGGTGTAAAAACTTTCATTAACTAATTTTTTTCCACAGAATCCAAATTTTGGATCAAAAGAACAATTGCACATCACGTTTAAAAATAATTTCATCTTATTTTGTTTTTTAATTAGAACCCAAAATAAGAAGAGACAAAATCGAGTCACCCTGACCGGCAATTTTTTCTTTATTTTTATTGGTCACTAAGAAATTTGTCATTTCCGAGGAAATCTAATTTCTTTATTTCATTTTATCATTTTTTTTTATTTCATTTTATTTCATTTATTTCATTATATTGTAACATTTTTTTTTATATCATTTTAACTTTTTTTTTTGTGAGACACATTTATATCACGCTGTCCATTTTAAAATATTTTACTTTTTGGGGTCGCGGGTGGCCTCACGCAGATGGCCCAGAAAAATTAGTTAACATATAGTGTAATTCATACGTTATATTATTATAATTCAATAATAATTATATTCTTATTATAAATGCATCGTTTCATTTCTTATTATAAAACCAACAGGCAATTAATTATTATAGTGTTTTATTTGCATCGTATCTTATTTTATTTATTACAACTCAAAACAGTACTATTTTTTATTTGTTATTTAAAGTTATTTAAATATATTGTTTCTGAATAAACAATTGTTCTTAGAATTGTTGATATTTTCTAAGAATGCTGTTTACATAATACAGCTGTTTCCAGGCATTTATCTACAAAATATGGATCGCAAAAAGTTTATAGCGGATCCCCAAGCTGCTAATATAAGAAGGCTCACCTGATCGCTTTTTGACATATCATTAAAGCTGGCCGAGGTCACCTGGCCGACAGAGCCGTCATATGACTCATATGTTTACATCATATCATATATATCGTATATCATATATATGGTCGTTTTGTACCCTTTGGCGCGTTTGACATTATGTATAATTTATAGGTACAACCTCACGCATTAACCTTTCAAATAAGACTGCAGCGTAAATCACTTCTAAGTAGGCACGTGTGACACCAGCGCAAGACCGTGGCTGTACTCCAGCCACCTCGGCCAGCTTTACATATCAGCATCATAAGTGTGCATCCTAGTAATGCCGCTTAGACTTCATCCGGTCGTTAACGTGTTAAAATATTTTCGCGGGTATTTGACTTTGTATAAAGTGGTGTATTAAGCAATGTGTCGTATTATTATAGTATAGAGTTATATAATAGGTTACATAAAAATAAAATAGAATGAAACCGTTTGTAGAGTGTACAAAAAATTCATTATTTAAGCCTTTAAGTTGCCTGGCTTGATATCAGCCAACTTAAACGATTTCTTAAATGTTTTCTTAACCGGCTCTGAAGTCACCAAGGAACCCCCCTGAAAACGTAGGATTTATTGTTAGGTAAAGAGAGACGATGCCCTACAGCTTATTATGGAATTCAAACCACATCTAGGCCATTGACAATTCCTTCTTTCATCTTGGTCCGAAACAAATTACAAATAAAATGTCTGACTTGCTTCAGGATGGAATCGAACCATCAAGCTTCGGTAAAGAGTAAATAGCTATAACTGCTTTACTCACTCGGCTATCATGCCAACTAATTGTCCAATTAATTGTTTTCTTTATTTTTGATACTGAGAACTGATACTGAGCCGAGAAAAATGTCATTCTCGTACAGTTAACAATTTAAAATGTATGAAATTTTTAAAGAATATTAGCTGTCCCGATGTAATATCCTAAAAATATTAAAATTGTTCTTTAATTTCTAGGTGAGTGGGTCAATGATGAATACTGGACATAGTGTAATATTTACCGTGGATAACGACACCCGCCATCACATAAATGTGACTGGAGGTCCACTATCCTATAAATATCAATTTCAAGAAATCCATATCCACTACGGACTTCACGATCAGTTCGGGTCCGAACATTCAATAAATGGATATGCTTTTCCCGCCGAGGTAAGAACTTTAACCTTATCTTCTTTTATTCAATAAAATTATCGAGCTGGCCATTTCTACCACTTTATTTTATCGCCGGTTGTGTGAATATTTTATATATTAAAACAATTTTCTTATTCTACTAAATGAACACCGTAGAATTGTTATGTGGAGGAAAGAGGGTGCATTTTATGACAAAAATGTTGAAAATGTCCTAGAAAACTTGTTTTTAATTAGCAAAGTGGTGTGTTAATAATATTCAGGGGTTATATCCCAAGTGATACAAGTTTAATCGATTAAAATGTATATGGCTTGTTATATACAAAATTATACTTAGCAGCTACTTGAGTGCATAATAATTTGATAAAATCCCGAGACCGACAGGTAAAGGAATTATATCATAAATTATTATGCGTGAAAGCATTTGCTAAAAAGCAAAATTTTGTTAATAATTAAACCAAACACATGTTACACTGATAAAGTTTGAAGCACAAGATATGTATGTTACGACTATCTCTTGATTCCCGAATTAGGACTTTAAATAAAGCCAAATAGATAGGTATTTTAACAAGTTTAATTTTTCATCATATCAGAGATAAAAATGGAACAATTAATACTAGTAGAAGCAGTAGTTGTAGTAGCTACTTGTTTTACTAGACAACTAGGCTACAATTGGCCCGTTTTACTTAGTGACCTACAGTTTAGCCCCATGATCCTCGGATGCAACTAACCAACCGACTGAGCTTATCCACCTACACTACTGGCAGAATGGCAAGACTCCTGGGTACATCTTTTCCGAGACCCTCTACGTGGGCTAGTCTCATCACTTGCAAGTGGGATAATGGGCTTCCCGGGTTAGTCTTTATTAACAGCCTTACCAACTGACTGTTAGAGTTGGTATCCGCCATCCATCCAAATGCCGGTTCACACAAACAAGCAGATCCAAATTATCTCAAGACAGTCAGTGGCACTGAATGCACTAAAATGCTGTAATGCGACGTCAATACTAGTATAGGAAAGCCTAGAAGACCTCAAGGCCTTGACACAATAGAATATAGTCAAACTGATCTGGATGCCAGGACATTGGTGAGGTACTAGGAAACGACGAAGCGGACGAACTTGCCAAACAAAGATCAGCTAAAATATTCTTTGACCCGGAACAAGTACTTGCACTGCTAGTGTACAATAGCAAGGAAGTGCGTATCAGACTGGGTAAAAAAAATACACGATAGATACTGGCGAAAGGACAAAGACACGATAAAGCATTCGTAACCAAACCGTGCACAAAATGAGCTCAGCAACTGCTTACGCTAAGCAGGAACAAGTTGAAAATTGTAACAAGGTTAATCACAGGTCGTGCACCAGTAAAGGAACACCTACAAAAATGGAGCTGTAAAAGGAGACCTGGGAAGCAGGCTCAACAGAGAGCCGCCAGAAACAGCAGAACACATACTTTGTCAGTACGAAGCGCTGGACCGCAAAAGACAAAACATTTTTGAACAAGGACGGGCTGGAAAGTACTTGCTCACATAGAACTGTATCGGCAAATCAGCAACACCGGAATCACCGGAAGGGTACAGATAACCAGAAAAGGACACTGTTACTATATCAGGCAAGCAGACCTGGAAGGTTAAAAAAAAAGAAAAATGCCGGACTCGATCGGTGTTTCTGCGCTAAAAGGATGATCATCAGGGAGAGGGAACTGGATCAGAATCCAGAACCAGTGGCTACTACTATCTCATGGTTAACAGAGGAACATACATAGGACAAATAAAAAAAATATATAAAATTAATTATGAAATAACATATTGCTTGATACAACGTAGCATTCAGAATGACTGAAGTCTGTCATCACATTAGCATACATAGTCACAACTAATATTCGTTCTGCATTCGTGGTTGTTAAATCTGAGAGATTTGGTTTGTACATACATATGTTTGTACAAGAAAAATTACGTCTCACATATACCAAGGTTAATGATGCAAATTCTAAACAAATCACATGGGCTGCAGTAGTAATGGGAATAATCGAGATACGACAATCGAATTAGTCGATTATTTAAATCTCTCGAGATAATGGATTATGACGATATTAGCAGTTCAGAAAGTTAACCTACACACTTGTTGCATAATGATTGCAGTGGCATCCGATTCGATTATTCTCTCGAACATAGAATCTCAAGGGCATAGTTTTCGAGATATAGGTTGTTAAAGTATCCAGAAAAAAGAACGGATAATTTTATATCTCCGAAAGTAGAAAAGATATGTTAACCAAACTTAGTGCACATTATCACTGTATGAACTACAACGATCACTTGAATTACCTGGCTTCTAAAGCGGTCCTCACAACTGGCCTGTCTGCACACCTCATTTGAACCCCATTGATTTCTTTTAGTGGGGACATTTAAAAAGTTTAGATTACGCAACTGACATCATTGATGAAAACGATTTACGGCACAAAATATTTGAAGAGGCAAATACTATTCGCCAACAACCTGGAATATTTCAAAGGGTGTATGTTAACTGGTTGGCAGGTGTCAGTTATGTGAAGAGAAATAAGGTGGACACTTTCAACAACTACTTTAAGAGTAAAGGGTGGGTCTCTATTTACGCATTTCGTATTTTCTCATTTATGTCTGTTTAAAAAGACTTTCTACCAAATCACTGTATTTTCAAGTACAAAAATAATATTGAGCCAATATACAAATAAAAAAAAGATAATTTGCGGCGAAACAGTACCACATACGAAAAAAATCCAAGAAATGTTTTTTCTGTGTAATTCAAAAATGTATTGAGATATGCTATCAAATTTATTATTGTACAGGATGATACAACTGTCTTCACCATATTTATGATATTAGCTACCCATATCTCTCCTACTGAATGCTTTAGAAGCCTGATATTTTGATTGATCGTTGTAGTTCATACAGTGACAATGTGCACAAAGTTTGGTTAACATATCTCTTCTACTTACGGAGATATAAAATTTCCCGTTTTTTTTTTTTGGATACTTAACACGCTATATCTCGGAAACTAAGCCCTTGAGACTCCATGTTCACATTAAACTTCTTGCTTAAAATTAATTTTTCTATCACCTGTTGAAAGCGATACCATTATTTACTGAGAACCCTGTATATCGTTTTGTCCTAGTTTAGTGCACCATATGCTAAACACCCCTCTGCGCAAGTGACTGTACACAGTTGTGCCGATAACTGAGGAATAAATGCAAAATTGCAAATAATATTATATACATTTATCCCAGCTTCCTGCCTCAATACTGGTTGCATATATTACAAGTATATAAATAAACGCATATGTGTCAATGATATATCAATTAATTCAATTATGTAAAGGCTCTTTAAAAAATAGTATTTTTTATATAACTGCTGACACTGAAAAATGGCATATACTGCCGCTGCCTAATAATCATATATTATTTTAAAATCAATTTTAAAAGTTACTAATAATCAGAAATATACCTAATGGTATATTATAGTACACATATTCATAATTTTACTAAATCAAAAGTCCTAACCTCTTTATTTTTTTTTCGCATCTTCAATGGGTATCAAACCGCTGTCTTATAAATTATTCAAAAATTTAGTAAAATAACTTTTGCGCCAAAAGGGTTAATCAGAGGTGGGTTTTTGGAAAAAATTATTTTTGCTTATCCCAAAATGTCTCATATCAAAAAAAACATCCTGAAAATGAAAAAAATTAAAATGTAAAATACAGATTTTAAAAGTTGGCATAATTGTTTTGGTAATATATTGACATGATACAAAAGTTTAAATCTTAGTGTAAATAAAAGAACATCGAGAAAAGTAAAGACGTTTCACGAGTAGTCAATATAAAATAGGTTCTACTGAAACTTTCCAGCCAAAATATAAGATAAAATGGAGAATTTTTATCCAACCTCAAGAACTCCTCACCTACAATTTTTACATGTCTGTTATCGGATAGAGGTTCAAGGGGGTACAATAATAAAAATAAAAAATACAAATTTTAATTATGCATTTACACAGGATATAACTGTAAAGTGCTTAAATATTTGTAATGTTATTACATTGAATGTGAAAATTTTATTACTGCTGATTCAATATGCGAAATTAAGCGAGATGGATAAAAATAATGAAATTTTTTTAATTTACTTTTCACATTTTAGAGGTCGATTTATTTAATGGTCCTGGTGAATGTAGAAATCAACATTGCATAAAAAATTATCCCCTTTTGATTATAAAAATCTGAATAAGGACGATTCAGTTATTATTTGCTTGACATAAAAAAAACAAATGGTATATTGAAAAGCTTTTGTTAGGCAGATGAGCTAATAAAATATTATGTGATGACTAATGATTTTATGTTAATAATATTATATTTTTTTGGAATAACCTTTTATATAAATACATGTATTGTATTAGACAGGCTAAATATGAACAATAGTCAGGGAGTGAATAAACAGGTAAGTTGATGAACTTACAACTGTCTCTGAAATACTGCTCAGTTCCAATTTATATTCCAGTACAATATTTCAGTTACATTTAACTTAAGTAATTTTTACTATGAGGTAGGGTTGAAGAGTAAACAACGAAAATCATTAGTGGATTGGTGTGATATGATATTAATAGGCGTTTTTCTTCTAACAATTCTAATATACAGGGTGTCCCACCAGTGCGTCGAAGTCCAATATTGGTCTTATATATTTTTTTTCTACTTGCGTCATAGTTGCCCTTAATTAAATCACGTTTGAGTCTATCTCAAAATTTATGAAAAAAACGAAAATTTTTTAATTTCTCTTTTTTCGCTGTAGCCAAGTAATCCTTGGTCAGACAGGTTTTAGACTTTTACATTATTAGGATACCTTATGGAGGCTAATATTTTGGTCTAGAAACTCGATATCTTTTGTTTTCGACATATCTGAGGTAAGTTTTGTTTTTCTCATGGCAGCCATATTGGATTTTTTGTTTTTCAGATTGTGCTTAAAAAGAGCTTTCAGATGACGTATCACATGCCGAAGAGAAATTATTTTTCAAGGGACTAATTTAAGAAAAGTTATCCATTGCTTAACAAAACAAAGTAGTTGGCCATGGAAAATCAGAGTTATTTTGATTTCAAGGATATACTTAATACTAACCATTATAAAAAAGAATATTAATATTCATGTTACCAGTTTGACATATTTAAATAATTTTAATTTTCTGTTAAAACACTGAACATAATGGAGACAATTTTTTAAGAACAGCAAATTAACATAATAGATGAAATGATAGTAAAGAGGTAGAAGATTTAATAAAACTATTGACCTCTATTTAGCTGAACACATTTTTGGCATCTATGCCTAACTGAGCTGATTACTCTTATGAGAATACTGGCATTTATTGTGCCAAAAACGTGCCTAACTCTGTCTTCCAAAATATGGAGAGTTTTTGGACTTTCAAAATACACTTCATTTTTCACGGGACCCCACAAATAAAAATCAGGAGGAATTACATCAGGCGAGCGGGGAGGCCATAATACTTGTCCTCTATTTGAAATTTTGCGGTTACCAAATTTTTCCTGCAATATCTCTCTAACATTATTAGTATTATGTGCAGGACAGCCATCTTGTTGGAATCACAATTCGTTTATTTCTTGTTCTGTAAAATACTGTCCTATCTAAGGTAAAACTTGATTTTCTAGAAGTTCACGATAGGCTGCTCCCGTTAAATTGTTGTGAAAAATGAATGGACCAATTAAATGGCGATCTAAAAATAATAATTAAGAAAATGGGCTATAGGCACATCATAGGAGTGGAATAGGAAGAAAAAAGGTAATACCTATCATACCGCATCACACTGTTACAGATAATGTCCAGCTACCACAAGGGTACATTTTAACAGGGGTTTTGGGTGGTTGAATTGTACCCTAGCCTGGAGCGATGCCGATAAATTGGCTCTCCCTGTATGTTCTGCGACAAAATATTTCGGCTAGCTCAGCTTTTGGGGGCAGGTACGGAATAATAAAGGGCAATGTCAGATGCGATTAACATTAGTATATTGAAATGACAATTACACAACAATTATTGTAAATAAAATATATATAACTTAGGGTTGTGTGGAGCAACCCTCTACCCAAGCACTTGACCGCCGAGTGTGATCACACCTGCGTATCACATAAAAAAGGTAAACATTAATTGTATAAATCTAAATATCACACACAAATAGTAACAATAATAATGAGGGTCCTTAAATAGTAATAATAATGAGGCCACCTAAATAGTGATAATAATGTTCAAGTTCCCCAGACTCGGTGTGCAGTTCATTGTGTGGGGGATAATAACAAAATTACCGGAACATTTTCCGGTTTCAATTGTTCCACTAGTTATTAAGTTAACTACCTAGATAAATATTAATTGCACAACACTGATCAAGTTATGATGGAAAAAAAAACGGTTTGTACTCATCTGCTAGGGTGCTCTGTTCCGCTGAAATCTGGTTGCACCTCCGGGGTTGCAACGTGCATCTACCGTGCAGGGAGTGAGCAGACGGCCTCCAGTTGCAAACTTCCCAGTCAAAAGTCGGCGTCCACAGTACAAGTTACAACAATAAAGAAGAAAAACTCACAACAAGGATCCCAAAGGTCGTAGCGACCAATTGGAATTCGCAGAAAAAGTTGTGAACCAGGGAGAAAACCCTATAAAGAAAATGTGAGTGTGTGTAATGCATTCTATCATCCCTATCATGAAAAGAAAAAGAATAAAATAAATATGTAAAACTTACGTGTGTCATCCACGGTTTTCTCAAAGAACGAAGTGCCTCCAAGCCTTATAAGGCTCCCAAATCCGACAGTTAATGTCGATTGTACCCCTTCAACAACACAAAAACTAACAATAATTGATGAGGTAACTTCTGGAGTTTTCACTTTATATCCCGTATAACGGAGATCGACCACTTAATTCACAGTGACACGATTATCTGTTCCCAGACCCAGAATGTCTAGCCCCTTTTTTTCCCTTTTTATTTTTCTATCCTCACAAAAAGAGATTCGATAAGAACTTTACAACCACACACACACATTTCATTTGAATTAAATTATTGATGCGTAGTATAGGCAACCAATCTTTCGACATTTATTTGCAGAAATTTTTAAATATATAGGAACAATTTGTATTTAGCAAACGATCAAGCTATAAATTTACGTGCTGGGTTTTTAGCACGTAACATTCCCCCCTTACTAGAAGTAAATTTCCTCGAAATTTGCTAATACCGCAACTAGCTATGTAGTTTTCTTTTTTTTTACTGGCTGATTTTGAACTGTGGTGAATCAGTTGTCGGTGATGTCCGGTTTAAGTTCTTTAACATTCCAAGTTCCATGTTATCGACCAATTCATACGCCCACGGCGAGACTTTCTTGTGAACGATGAAAGGACCAACAAATGCTGGAGCTAATTTCGATGAGAAATAGTTTGCCGCTTTGGACAAGACATGATTCTTGTGCCACACACTGTCTCCGATATTATAGCGAACGTCACGGTGTCGAAGATTATAATAATGACGTCCCTTTTCAAAGGCTTTCGATAATCGTGCTCGCACCTCCTTGAAGATCTTGGAAAAATCTGGAGATGGATTGTCCAGCTTTTCAGCTGGATTCGAATTCGGCAGCTGTTGTAACAAATCATGATCTCTGCCATGCAGACACATTTCTCTCCCAAAATTGACGAAGTATGGAGTCTTCCCGGTACTTTCATGCCTTGCCGTCCGAATCGCACAAGCGGCTTTTGGTAGGATTTTATCCCAGATACGCTGGTTTTGTTGTACGTACGCCCGGAGCATGACTTCTACCGTACGATGCTGCCGTTCGCAAGGATTTCCCTGGGAGTGATAGTAAGGTGTACGTATGGGCTTTACTCCATAACTGTCAAGAAACTTGACCATTTCTCGGCTGACAAATTGTTTACCATTGTCAGTTATTACGGCTCTTGGCACCCCAAACTAAGAGAAAAATATTTTCCTCTAGTAATTTTATTATTGTTTTGGAATTCGCCATTCGCATAGGTAAAAATACGCAGAATTTGCTAAAGTAGTCGGAGATACTCAAAATGTAATTGTTGCCCGACAACGTCTTAGGAAGAGGACCCACTATATCCAAAGATATTGTTTCCCATGGCCTTGTTATATTTGGGCGTCCAGAGAGAAGTCCTGCAGGTAGATTTTGCTCTGGCTTCTGCGCTAAACAAACCAGACAAGAGCGGACATAACGTGTTATATCGGCCCTCATCTTAGGCCAGAAAAACTTTGACGCTATTCGATGGTAGGTTTTATGAACTCCACCATGACCCGCCGTGGGGATATCGTGGTTAGAGGCAATGATCTCTTTGCGGTGCGATTTGGGTACGACAATTTTCCACGAGTCAGAGCATCGTTTATACACGTTGCCAGCTTCCTCCCGCCAGAGGGGAAAGTTTAGCGGACTCAGAGCGATTTTCTGAATCATCCCCTGTAACCAGTCGTCCCTCCAATCCTGGAAGAACCCCGTAGATGAGGCATCTATTTCGGCCAAATCAGGGACAGCTCTGGAAAGCATGTCCGGTACGACATTATCTTTGCCTCTGCGATGCTCTATGTCGAAGCTGTATTGCTGCAGGCGGACGCTCCATCTCGCCAAGCGACCTGTGGGGTCTTTTAAGCTGTTGAGCCACTTAAGGGCAAAGTGGTCTGTCACGACTTTGAAGTGAGTTGCTTCTATATACGGCCGCCACTTTTCCACGGCCCATAGAACTGCCAAGCACTCCTTTTCGGTGACGCTGTAGTGCCGCTCACTCGGTTTCAATGACCTACTTATGTAGCATATGACCACCTCACCTCCCTCGTCGTCTACCTGTGTGAGAACAGCTCCCAGCCCAAAGTCGCTAGCATCCGTCTGGATGCAAAACTGTCGTGAAAAATCAGGGCAACTCATCACCGGCGCGGACACTAGAAGATCTTTAATTTTTGCAAAAGCGGCCTCGCAGGAATCTGACCACAAAAAATTTTGAATTTTTGCGGAGTAGATTAGTGAGTGGTGCAATAACACAGGAAAAGTTAGGGATGAAGCGTCTATACCAGCTTGTCATCCCTATTATCCTTCGCACTTCCTTAACGTTCTTTGGAACGGGTACATTAAGCACTGCCGAAACTTTCTCGGGGTCGACATGAAGTCCACCCTTATCTACTACGTAGCCGAGGTACTTGAGCTCTGACCTACAAAAGTGACACTTGTCGCGACCCACCTTCAGCCCTGCTGCCTTCAACCTTTGGAAAACCACTCGCAAGACTTCAATATGTTTCCTGAAAGTAGGCGTGACAATTATAATATCGTCTAGGTAGACAAATACAAATGGCTCCAAGTCTGCCCCAATTACCCTGTCTATAAGCCTTTGCCATGTAGCGCTTGAATTATGTAGTCCCATCGGCATGCGACAGAACTGGAAGAGCCCGCGACCCGGCACCGTAAAAGCTGTAAGAGCCTGGGCCTCTTCCGCCAGCGGTACCTGCCAAAACGCACTTTTTATATCCAGCGATGTAAGAAACACTGCATCTCTGAGTTTATCTAGTGTGCTGGAAATAAACGGAAGTGGATAGGCGTCCCTTTCTGTTACCTTATTTAGCTTCCGGTAATCCACACAAAAGCGATAGCTGTTGTCCTTTTTCCGCACCATGACTATGGGTGAAGACCACGGTGAGGAAGAAGGTTTGATTATGCCTTGACGCAGCATCTCATCTAGTTCGGAGTTCACGTATTTTTGCAGGGCTGGCGAAATCGGGTAATACCGTTGCTTTATTGGTTCCGACTCTGTTTTTATGACATGCTCTACTAACGAGGTACATCCTAGGCCAGTAGGCATGTCCTGGAAAACCTCCTCCACCAGTTTGTTTAATTCGGCAGACTCCTCTGGTGTTAGATGAGAGTCGTCTTTGATGGTCGCTAAATGTGGGGGCTCCGGCGAGTCTGTAAAAGTCCAGTGATTGTGGCGTAGGTCTGGCACAATACCCATAACGCGCCAGAAATCCGAACCTAGGATGAGTAGGTGAGGAATGGCCGGGATAACAAGCGTGGATATTACTTTCACACGATCTGAGACTCGGAACGGTACTTCATAGTGTCCGATGACTTCACACTTGTTGCCATCAGCCACTGAGACAGTTCGCATGGAAGAAGGGAGTAATTTCAGCCCTAATTTCCTGAACTGCTCATAACCCCTTCCGCCAATAACCGTGCTGGATGCGCCAGAGTCCAACAGACCTAAGAACTCGACACCGAGCACGCTAACTTTGAGATAAGGACGCTCGTCTCCCACGATGTTTGCCAAGACAAAGTCGAGGGCTCCCTGAATTAACCTGAACTCATCGCCGGTCCGAGGTTTGGCCGAGGGTTGGCTATCTGAGTTCACGATTCGGCCCGATCGCGACTCATTTGATAGTTTCCCGAACAATTTTTGCAAGTTCTTACTGTCTCATTGAGTAGCCTACAACGGTAGCAATATCGCCTTCTTGGTTGAGAGCAGCGATTTGCAAAGTGACCAGTATTACCGCAGTTAAAACACCGCAAATTGCCGTCTGCCGAGCCTGTCGGCTTCTTTTCTAGTGAAGCTGCTGCCACCGGAAATAATGGACGAGAGTCAGAGACATTCTCCCCCCAATGTCACATTCGCCTCGCTGGCGCCACTGCTAATACCTTCAATTGAGAGGGCTTCTATACGGCTCTGACGACGGGGCTCATACATAAATTCGGCCTCCGTAACAAAATTCTTATTGCTCGGCGGTGGTCGCAACCTTTGCGTGCGGACATGCACATTTTCTATCCACCGGCTTTGCTTCATTAGCTCTGACAAAGAGTGTATCGGCTCCAGGGGTAATCTCATCTGTACAAACGGTAACATTCTCTCGCGTATGGTATTTACCCGTTCCGCTTCACTTGGTTTATTCTTGAGCTTGCCAAAAAGACTCTCCATGTTTATGATGTAAGTCGCGCATGCCTCATATTGACCTTGAGTTCGGTTTCTGATATCAGTCCAAACATCATCATCGTAGAAAGACGACAGGTAAATTTCCTTTAGTCTCAAAGTCACGTCGTCCCATGTTTCGAGTCTCTCCTCCGTGGTACGGAACCAATTCAGAGGAGTACCCGTCAATAAAATGGGCGCAAATTTTATTAACTGATAGCTTGGAATGTTACACGCTTTCCGTAACTCCTCAACTCTTTCGATGAAGTTCATCACGCTCATGTTGTGGCCGTTGAAAGTCAATTGCCACTTCGAAACAGTGTTAAAATTCCGCGCGATCGAGTCTTCGTTATAGCTGATATGGTCTGGAGCTCGATGCGCTTCGCGTGTTCTATGATTACGTCCCGTGCCCGAATATGCTTCGGTGTCGTCGATATTCAAGTTTCTGATGCGGTTCTCGAAATCCTGTATAGATGAGGTGGTCCTGTCGTGAGAAGTGTTGAGTCTCGGTATTGCACCAAAACTTGTCGCTCGCTCACGAACCATGTCGGAACTCCTATAAGTCGAGTGATGGGTTGGCGGTTCGATGCGGTTTTGAACCTGCCCGGAGCGAATAAATGTATTTTCAAATTGCAGCGGACTCGATGAAGCCCGATATTCCTCTTAGAATTGTTTTGCACCTCGGGTGCTCGGAGAAACGATTGTGTTCAAATACTCCCGTGGTCGTAAATCACGCGATGAACGATCGATAGCTTCCCATAACGTTCTTTGGGCCTCTTTTCCATCGCTATTTTTGCTGGTCATGGGATCGCCCGGTTCAGCCGGAAGGCTCAATGCATTCGTGTTATGATCTGATGAGCTTATCTTATCAAGGTTCTCGCAAAGTTGAACACACTTACCAATAAGCTGATCTTTCCTCATCTGCAAACCTTCGACTGCAATACGGCTTAGTCGCCCAGACACATGAAGTAGACGGGACAGTATTCGACTGCGTTCGTTTTTCGAATTGTTCTTGTCAAAAGCCAATATATCGACCGCTAATTCATTCAGTTTTGTTTCACAAGCCGCTAGTTCCGTATCTCCGTCTAAATCAAAACAGAATGATTGTGAAAAGCTTCCTCGTTTCTCCAAGAATAGTCGCTGCCTCAATCGTGCCCGTAATTCATCCACCGTGCCCGTTTCTGATGCACCACGCACGCGTAGTTCATAAGCCAACTCATCGGACCTCAGCCGATTCACTTCCATTATAAAAAAATAAAAGAGGTAACCCTTCACGCAATTTGAACTTCCTTATATATTCAATCACGACGTAAGATAATTTAACTAAGGGGTAAAATCATTTCTCTAAAGGCTGAAAGTAGAACAATTAACTTGTTATAACTGGTACCAACTTGGTATCCAAAACTTTGAAATTATTTAACTATACTAGGACTAGCTTTATATCTATTTTACTTAAATCTTAAAATAGCAAATTTATACTATCATTTCAAGGTGAAATGATCCACCCCCCTCTAAAAGCAAAGAAAAACACCTGTATCTATCCTATCTGTATATATGAATATATATATATATATATATATATATATAATATATATAAATGGAAAATGAGTTACAGCTCGCCCTCAATGTACTTCGTACAAACAGTTAAAAACTGTTCCCCTTAATTGCTAGTATCATAAGAAAAAAACCTAAATACTAATAATCAAATACGAACTACCTTATATTCCGCAAAAAAAAATCAAAGTTGGTTTAATCTTTCGTGGAAATTTTACTTGGTTTACAACAACCCACGTAGATTTTAATAAATCTACACCAATTAAGTTTTAATTACTTAAATATTGTTGTATTATTTTAAATAGCAACGGTACGCCACTGACTTAAATATATATGGAAGATTTTCCTATAATAAAATAAAAAAAATCTATTAACACTGATAATAAAATCTTTAGTTGGCCTGTTTAAAACATGCAAGCCATAGTTTATTCCTGGAAGAAATGAAAGAAAAAAAATTCGCACCCAATGTAAAAAAAAAGAAAAAAAGTCTGGTATGCCATATACTACGCACCATAGGTATTCATGTATCTAAAAAAATATATCTAAAAAAAAATTTTTTTTAACCTAACTATTATTAAATTATATCTATAATAAAACACTAAGTATTGAACTAAAGAAAGTTCTAACTGTATTTCCCTTTATTTTGTATGGGAAAAGACTTGGATTATTTTATCTAATTACTTAAAGTGCAATCAGTATAAATCAAGGTTAATTCCTGCTCACTCTATATGCTCGTGTATGCAGCAATAAATTAAATTATTCTAAAATAAGAGCAGAATAAACCATCAATAAATAACCAGTTGTTTGGCAGATCTAAACTTAACTAAAACAAGTAGCATACAATCGAAGTACCGATGCAGTGGAACAAACACCTTGAGCAGAAGAGTAATAACAAAATAATATTATGTGCTTCAGTGAAATGTAATACCAATAATTCACAAAAACCAAATAATTGAAAATATATTCTAAATATCGTGAAGCAGTTCGTAGTTAGTATGAAAAACAATAACGTCTTGCCAGTTTTTATTAATTTTTTCTTTGTTACAATTTTTTTACTCAATAAAATTTTTATATGTAATTCCCGTTATTGTTAAATTACGATTATTTTGTATCTAATTACTTTCTCCAAAAACAATACATGGCTTTATATCCGAAAAACAATACAGTACATACCTAAAAAAAAATTCCGGAACCTTGCTTATATCCATCAGGTGTGAAGTCTTGTATATTTCATCAATATATTAGTGAATTACCATTAAACTACCTAACTAGAAAAATAGATGATTCTTATATTTGATGATTAAATTAATAATTTAACAGGGTGAGAAAAAAACCATCAATTTTTCCTCGATAATTACAAGGTAAATGTTAAAAACTCGATACAAAAATACGATACAAAACCGATGTACAAAATTATTGTATAGCATTTAAAATTAAATTAATAGCCAGTTTTTTTTTTTGAATCAACACCAATCCGACACACCTCCCTTAACTGAAGCTAGTTGGGCGCCATTGTTACAGATAATGTCCAGCTACCACAAGGGTACATTTTAACAGGGGTTTTGGGTGGTTGAATTGTACCCTAGCCTGGAGCGATGCCGATAAATTGGCTCTCCCTGTATATTCTGCGACAAAATATTTCGGCTAGCTCAGCTTTTGGGGGCAGGTACGGAATAATAAAGGGCAATGTCAGATGCGATTAACATTAGTATATTGAAATGACAATTACACAACAATTATTGTAAATAAAATATATATAACTTAGGGTTGTGTGGAGCAACCCTCTACCCAAGCACTTGACCGCCGAGTGTGATCACACCTGCGTATCACATAAAAAGGTAAACATTAATTGTATAAATCTAAATATCACAAACAAATAGTAACAATAATAATGAGGATCCTTAAATAGTAATAATAATGAGGCCACCTAAATAGTGATAATAATGTTCAAGTTCCCCCAGAATCGGTGTGCAGTTCATTGTGTGGGGGATAATAACAAAATTACCGGAACATCTTCCGGTTTCAATTGTTCCACTAGTTATTAAGTTAACTACCTAGATAAATATTAATTGCACAACACTGATCAAGTTATGATGGGAAAAAAAAACGGTTTGTACTCATCTGCTAGGGTGCTCTGTTCCGCTGAAATCTGGTTGCACCTCCGGGGTTGCAACGTGCATTTACCGTGCAGGGAGTGAGCAGACGGCCTCCAGTTGCAAACTTCCCAGTCAAAAGTCGGCGTCCACAGTACAAGTTACAACAATAAAGAAGAAAAACTCACAACAAGGATCCCAAAGGTCGTAGCGACCAATTGGAATTCGCAGAAAAAGTTGTGAACCAGGGAGAAAACCCTATAAAGAAAATGTGAGTGTGTGTAATGCATTCTATCATCCCTATCATGAAAAGAAAAAGAATAAAATAAATATGTAAAACTTACGTGTGTCATCCACGGTTTTCTCAAAGAACGAAGTGCCTCCAAGCCTTGTAAGGCTCCCAAATCCGACAGTTAATGTCGATTGTACCCCTCCAACAACACAAAAACTAACAATAATTGATGAGGTAACTTCTGGAGTTTTCACTTTATATCCCGTATAACGGAGATCGACCACTTAATTCACAGTGACACGATTATCTGTTCCCAGACCCAGAATGTCTAGCTCCCTTTTTTCCCTTTTTATTTTTCTATCATCACAAAAAAGAGATTCGATAAGAACTTTACAACCACACACACACATTTCATTTGAATTAAATTATTGATGCGTAGTATAGGCAACCAATCTTTCGACATTTATTTGCAGAAATTTTTAAATATATAGGAACAATTTGTATCTAGCAAACGATCAAGCTATAAATTTACGTGCTGGGTTTTTAGCACGTAACAACACATTGAATCCAGACCTAGTTTGGAATCTCCTTTGCGTAGTTACGGGCGGATTTTCTGTGACCCAGTGGTGATAACTGTGCTTTTTAAAGACTCCATAAATTGTAAAACGACTTTCCTCGGTCCGTATAACTCTCGATTGAAAATCAGGTTGCTCTTCGCATTTTTGATTAAACCAACGACTAAATTCATGTCTTGTGTCAAAATCATTATTGTTTAAAGCTTGGACAATCATGGGTTTGTACGGATGATATTTCCTTTATTTTATTGTCTTGTGTACAGTTTTCTTAGGAATATCTGTTTCGCTTGCAATTTGTCACTCTGATATATGGGGATTATTGTTAACAGCTTCGTGAATATTATTCGAGTGGTTAACATTATCAAGATCATACCGGTCTCTTTTATCATCAAAACTCCCGTAATTTAACAAATTGCTTACAATTCTTCCAAAAACTGGTTGCATTCTCTCCTGAAATGTTTCTAGATAGGAAACCGATGCGTTTTGCGAATTTCTATTTACTTTTAAATAACATTCTAACATATAAAATTTTTCCTCATTTGACAATTTGTGCACCATTTTGCAATAATCACGTTCTTGAACAGTAATGCTTATTATTTGTTTTAAACCACAGGCTACTAAATTTTACTGAAAGTTAAGTGTGAATTTAATCGTTTTTAGAAAAGCATTTTTCAAATTTTACTAATTACTAGGGCTGTCAAAAATGTTCCGTGGGACAGTGGCGTACGCGAAATTAACTAATACGAGAAACAATAAACTGTTACAATTTATAACAATGTATGTAAAACTTACCCTCTTAACTAGCTTGATGAACTAGCTTGCTTATCACAAACTGGAGAAGATGTGTAGCCATTTTGCAGCATCAGGTATGTTTCTATGGTTGTCTCCATGAGTGATGTTCGCTTTGGTGAAAATATATTCTTATATTTTGAAAACGACTGTTCGACATCTACTGATGTAATATACGCATACGTAAAATAGTCTTTACACGCACTTAACGGATCTGGGGCTGCACCATCACATATTTGTCTTAATTTGGTAAAACCGGTGTCTTTATTTAACACACTTGCGACTTTTATTTAACGCGCTCATTTGTTGCATTACCTATAGCGTATAGCAGTAGATTTACTTCGTCCACTATTTGCAGTGACTCCGCTAACGACAACGCACTGTTTTCCAATTTTTTTATGCTTTCATGTAATGGTTTATAGTTTTTCGCAATATTTTTTAAAGCTGTTTCAACGGAAATATCTTCGAATTTTGTCTGGCTTTCCCTAATAGCTGCAGTCTCATCTGGATTGAATTGCAGTATTACAGCTTTTATTTGTTGGAAATATTCAGAATAATAAAAAGCTGCCTGCAACCATGTTCCCCAACGTGTAATAATTGGCTGTGGTGGTTCAGGAATACCAGGACACTTGCTATGAAATGCACGGAGACGTTTATGAGATTTAAGAAACACTTGCTATTAATGCATCCACCTCTGGAAAACCTTTTCGAATAGTTTCTGCCACAAGATGTAAAGCATGAACTTTAAACGTAACATGTAAAAACGTACAACCTTATTCTTGCAAAGAACGGCCTACCGAACGCATTGTCACAGCGCCATCAGTCACAAACATCAACACTTGACTTTTTGACAGTACAAATTTTTCTAACGTCTGCAGCAACACCCTGGTAATTGTTTCGCTAGTACACTGACTTAGTCTTTTGCTAGCTGGTAACAGTGGAACTGTCGTTTTAAGAGGGTCCAGTACTCGTACTATAACATTTAAAATAGAATTTCTTTTACAATCTGTTGTCTCATCAACAGATAACCACAGCCGTGTATTTTTAATTCGCATTTCATTTTATTTACCATGTCTACGTGTACAGTTGGTAGATAGTTACATAACATTGTGCGACTTGGTAACTTCACCTGGGCATTGTATTTATTCCAGAACTCTCGAAATGATTATTTATCGAGTATGTGCAGCGGAATATCACAGACAATCAGCATTAATAGTAAATCACACATAAACTGTGTTGTCGAAGGCACGCAATTTTTTTCGTTTTTATGGTGTACACTATTTACGTGAAGTCCACAATCACGCTTATCCCAGCACATCAAATCTTTCTCGCACACTTTACAAATTATTTTAGCACCATCATAGAATAAATCCGGGAATTCACCTATGAATTTATTCACCTTGTCAGCAAATGGCTGTTTTCTACCACTGCGTACGTCTGCCATGCTTTATTATTAAATTAATATCAACAATACAGTACAACAAATAAATTAAAAACACAAAAACAATATGCAATATGCCCAAGTGACTTGACGTGTACAAAACTCGAAAGCTAATAATAGAGTGGACTGGGGAAAGAGTTTCGCGGTCAAGGTGAATGCCGGCGATAGTAAGTATATCTGTACTCTACGACCATGATACACAGAAACAATTTGCAGCTTTACTAATTACTAACTACTTTGCATCTGAGAATGCCCTTGACGAAGAGAATATCTTTGTTCAAATTTTGAACACTTTATTGACAATTTTATGACAAATAAAACCTTAGTGATCGTCTAAAAATTGATATTTTTAGAAAATTGTACAAATAAAGCAATTTACAGTAGGTTTCAAGTACAAAGATAATATTTAGTCACCTTCTGAATAAGCAACTTCCTTTTCTCTGGATTACAAAAACTCTTTGATTTTACATGGCCTACTATTTTGTTTTGTTAATTAATGGATAACTTTTCTTAAATTAGACCCTTGAAAAACTATTTTTCCTCGGCACGTGATACATCATCTGAAAGCTCGTTTTAAGCGCAATCTGAAAAAAGAAAAATCCATATGACTGCCATAAGAAAAGCAAAAGTTACATCGGATATCTCGAAAACAAAAGACTATTAAGCACTCGTTTCTTGACCAAAATATTAGTCTCCAAAAAGTTTCCCAATAATGTAAAAGTCTAAAACCTGTCTGACCCAGGATTACTTGATTACAGCCAAAAAGAGATTTTACAAAATTTTCGTTTTTTTTGGAAAATCTCAAAAAACGGTTTCAGTTAGCCGTGATTTCTTAACGAATTTGGAATCAGCATAAAATTTGCTAAAGCTTATCTCATTTAACCCACCTTGTAGCTCTTGCCTTCTCCGAGGTCCCAATGGTGAGCATCGATTTTGAGACACACGGTATAATCAATAATTATTTTATTATTATTTTTTTTTCTAGAAATGCATAAATACAGAGCAATAATATGACACATTTTTTAAAATCTATTAGTAACATAATTTTGTATACAATCGAACACGTCACGTAAGTAACATTACGAATATATAAATTCATGTGAAGAGTAAAATATCATTATTTTTTAAAACATGTCAAAATTTTATTAGAGAAAATTGTCTTGTCAAATAATGTTTTTATCGCAGAAAAAAATTATTGAATTAGAAATTTATTTAAATTCATAAAATAAATAAAATTCCCTATAATCAATTTTCACTAGTTCTACATTCAATTGACCACATTTTATTACTTTACAAACGCCATTTGTTAATATTGTGGCTGTTTGATAATGGAGTTACAGGAAATAATAGAAAACCATATTCATTTATCAAATATTACATTATTTCCAAATTATAAATTTTAGCAAAACCAATAATCTATTATTTACAGAATACCCCAAAAAATAATGTCACTACCAGATATCATTTTATTACTTGCTTGTTTATGTTTCATTATTTTATTGTAGCCTTAAATAAATTGGCAATACACATTTTTTTAAGTAGCATCTTAAAAAGCATTTTCCTACCTTTAACTTATGAAATATATCATAAAATATAACTAATATTTTTCCAATCCATGTTAATGATAAAAATGAGTTTTAAGTTTTTTATTTATTAGCTGAATGTGAATATTTTTCTGTAATTTTTTTATTTTCTTTTATTGGTAGTAAATAAAAAATATATATATGATAAAAATTACACATATGTATTAAAAATTATGGTGAAGTAAAAAACGAGACAGTAATAAAATAACAGGGAATTTTGACGAATTTTTGTGACACAAGCAAACGAGGTGTAATCGATAGGGTATTTATTACAGATAATGAATTCTCTTGTTGAGTAACTGAAAAGCCCTGTGTTTGAACCCTATTATGAGTCAACATTTTAATCCTCTGTTACCTCGTTACCTATACAGCAGCTACATATAAGATTTTTCCCCACAAAACATTCCTCTCATTACAGTCTATAAATTATACAGTGCGTTCACAATGAAAGGAATAAATTCAATATAATCTGAACAACGTGGTTTTGCCAAAAACGCTCGGACACGTCGATTTGCAATTTGGAATTGGCACATTTTGAGTTATACGGCAAGTCAGTTCCGGTTTTTCCGGAAGTGACATTAACTTTGTTATTTTAAATATAACACCCAATATTTTTGTACGGATTTGTATTGACGATAAAAAGTCGATTCCAAAGATATAGTAAACACGTTTTTATTATGAATACTTTATGTATTATTTACAAACTTACTGCACTAACTGTTTAAAAAATGTTTCTAAGTTAATACATGTCCAATGTGTTGCCCGTTTACCTCAATGCATTTTTGAATTCGAATAATTATTTCTCGTTGGACATTGTGAATCATTTCTGGTGAGATTAGTCTGATTTCCTGGTGTATTCTTTCTTTTAAGTCATTAAGTTTGTTAGGTCGGTTCACATAGACTTTGCATTTAAATAACCCCATAAGAAAGAATCTAAAGGGGGTGATATCAGGTGACCTCTGTGGTCACTTAATAGGTCCCCTCCTACCAATCTTTATATTGAGGAAGGTTGCATCTAGAAATTGACGAACAGCGATTGCATAGTGGGAAGGAAGTCTTAATGAAACCAAATTATATCATTTGGTACGTCAGGTTCCTGTGGGTTGGGAAACAGAACAGCTAAATCAGGAATAAGTTCGAATTGAAAAAACTTTAAATGGCTTTCTCCGTTTAGTGTTCCTTCAAAGAAATAAAGCCCAATAATTCGATTGCCGACAATTCTTGCTCATACATTAATTTTTTGAGGATGTTGTGTGTAAACCTTTTGCACCCAATGAGGAGTCTCTGTCGCCCAATATCTGCAATTTTGTCTATTTACATGACCGTGGCCTCATCAGATAGAAGAATGTGTTTTATTAAATTAAAATTTTCATTGCGCATTCCATGTATTTGCTCTCAGAATTGCATTCTTGGATCAAAGTCGTCTTCCGATAATTCATGCACCAGGTGTACTTTATAAGGATGGTATTTAACTGCTCGAAGAATTTTTGATATTGATCCCGTTGCCAAATCATAGTTTCTTGAGAATTCTCTAACCGTCACATGGGGATTCTCTTGAATGTGTAACTGGACATTTACCTTAACATCTTCAGGTACCTTTTTGGTAAATCTCTAACGTGGCCAAATTCTAATTTTTTTTTCAATTTTGCTTACACTAGATTGGCTACTCGGTGGATGGTGAGGATGATTTTCATTAAATAAGTTACATACCTTCTCATGAGTACGAACACTATCACCAAAACCAATCATCATAAGCACCTCAGTTCGATCTTTTTCTGTTAAATTAATTTTTTCAGTAAATAAATGTCACTTGAACTTACAGACACCTGATATTGGCAACTTCAATTACTTTCTGACAACTTAAAAATTGAACGCTTACTATGTTAGTGCAGTAAATATCTCACGTTTTTTGTAAATAATACAAAAAGTATTCATAAAAAAAAACGTGTTACTACATCTTTGGAAACGTCTTTTTATCGTCTATACAAATCCGTACAAAAATACAGGGTGTTGTATTTAAAATAACAAAGTTGATGTCACTTCGGAAAAAAACCGGAAGTGATACTGACTTGCCGTATAACTCAAAAATGTGCCGATTTAAAATTACAAATCGACATATCCGAGCATTTTGGCCATGCCACGTTGTTTAGATTATATTGAATTTATTCCTTTCATTGTGAACGCACTATAAATTTAATTTTCGCGAGAAATTTTATAGTATTTATTTTAAATTGAAATAAGTTTTTGAGAAAAAGGAATAAGTTCGACATTAAATACAATTTCATCTGATACCTCTAGTGTTCAAATACAGTTTAAGTAAAATTTATGAGAATAAGCCTAAACACCAGAATTATCCTAAACCCACAAGACCTGTCACAAACAGATACGGTCATTAATGAGGAACTTCCAGAAGATGCAGATATCTGGAAGGTCCACTATTATGCCGCATATAAGGAAAACATAAGCGTGTTTTTCTGCTTATGATCATTTTTTCGAAAAACGATCAGACCAGTCGGTTTTATTTTTAAGGGGAATACTTTTATTGGGTAATGTCGATCGCGCCACTTCAACACTAAAGCGGTGCTAGAACCCACTCCTAAAATTTTAATTGGCAAGGGGTCTAGGGGAACATCATTTTAAAGCCTGTTAAATTTTCTTCACAACGGTATCTTACTTTTTAAATTTGAATAATTTTAGAGAGATTGCTCTCTATAGCTTCAAGTACTCCCGAACAGTCCAAAAAATCTTTACATGAGATTGTCTGGAACAACCCCCTAACTGGGAGTCAAGAATACAAAAAAAATTTTCTGCAATGCAAAATGTGGTTAAAAAACGTGGCTGTGGAATTAAAAACATTTTATGTAACTTAAAGTGTCATGGTAGCGGACCATGTAATAATAAAAATTTAAAGACAATGTTTACGTTTGAATTTCTTTTATTTTCAGGACAGAAATTATAAATTCCTTTTTAATTTGTTTTCTATTATTATTATATTATTAAGGTGTTTTAGTTATGTACTACATTAAATACACATGTACGATATGTCGTAAATTATAGCTATGTTATTTTGATACCTTATGTTTACCATTCCCAAAGCGCATAGGTAATTTTGCACATTTGCAAGTTAAAGTGGACAGAACGCCTAATTTTTAAAATTTCTTATACATTGACCTTCCAGCTTGATAAATGTAAACATCCGCCGGAAAACGTATACATTTAATAATTACGTACGTCGATCATAACATATATACTCCACGGTTCTTATTAAGTTTACGTTATTACAGTATTAATATCAAAATGTATACGTGACAGTATAAAAAATACTTTCAAGTTGTATACTCTATTGTTTGTATAGTTTTAATGTACTTCTAAATATCTGCCACTTTATCAAATAATTTTAAATAAAGTCAGAAAACGGATTTCTTATTTTATGACATAAATTCTTGTTAAAATATTTCTTATATTAGAAGATACGTCTGTTAAATATAAAGTATGTGTTGAATATTATATATTTTTCTTCTCAAAGTATAGTTAAGAAAACTGTTTAAATTCTGAATCTTCTTTGGTATAGAATCATAGCAATTCTAAATTTGACTTAGTATACGGTCACAATAATTGTGGTACGGTCGCACAGAAAGTGAGTAAATCGTTTAAAACATGTTTTGTGTTATCAACTTCTTAAAGCGATTGCACGTTTGTATCTTTTCTTGTGATTTGTGTTCAATAAAATAAAATACAGTCGTCGAATCAAACTGATTTGGTGTTAAAAATTGTTTTTCGTCTAGCGTTAAAAGACGTGAAACTTGAGAAGTTTCTTATCAGACCACTCGTAAATTTTTGCATTTTTGTTTCCAATTGCTTAACACATTGGAGACGTTATGGTCGTTGAACTTGCTTAAAATGCTTTAATCACTTTCTGTGAGGTCGTACACTTGGTGCGAGGTCCGTAAATTGGTGTGCTTTCGTTTAGAACTTTAAAGTTTATAAATTATGTTAATTTTATATACTTATGTTTATTTAATTATTTATTTAATTTAACATGTGTTTTAATAATTAAACGAACACTATAAATGATTCATAATGAAAATAAGTGAGGAATAGAAATACTAATTATTGAATAAACTCGCGTATATTTATTTTCTTGGCGTTACAAGTTTTGTGTATATCAAAATAAAACTACTATTCTCATTAAAGTTTATGTTGTCGATTATAAATTATCACCAAATTTAACCATTTTCTTTAACAAATCCACACAGGTTATAACACATAATGTTTTGGCATGGTTTTTAAAATACGTATGTTTAATTGTATTAAAAAATAAATTAGGTATCCTCTTCTTGGTAAAAGTTTAAAATGTAAAGTGAAGTGAAAAATAATAACGCTGAAAAAAATTTTTTTTTGTTGATTATTATTTACTACTTTTACAAAACTTATCATAGATAAGTACAACATATATATGTTGTAAAATCAAAAATAAATAAAACAAAATGCACTCACCAGTTGAAAAATCACTTTAAAACTTAAAACATCTACCGATACGTGTCTCTGCTTTTAACTTTGTCAAGATAGATCATTCAAAGGATCCAAAGTAACTAAAAACTAGTAAACCCCAATGTACTAAACATTGATGGTTTCAGAGAACAGGATAATTGAAATTATATAGTGGAAATTATAGTTACTTTGAATCCTTTGAATGAGCTATCTTGACAAAGCTAAAAGCAGAAATACGTATCGGTAGATGTTTTAAAATTTTTAAAGTGACTGTTCAACTGGTGAGTACCTTTCATTTTATTTATTTTTGGTTTTACTGAACAGAATAGTTGGAATTAAAAATAATATCATTGAGTCAATCACACTGAACATAATGTGCATATTATCTTTTTTGTAATCCAAGTTTCAGCGTTTTAGCAAGTAGCCGGGAAAATAATTGTTTAAAAATATATATGTTGTACTTATTTATGATAAGTTTTGTAAAAGTAGTAAATAACAATTAGCAAAAAAAATATTTTTCAGTGTTATTATTTTTCATTTCATATTTTAAACTTTTACCAAGAAGAGGATAACTAATTTATTTTTAAATTATTCTACCCTACGGAGGATTTCCACTATATAATTTCAATTATCCTGTTCTCTGAAACCATCAATATTTATTACATTGGGGTTTACTAGTTTTTAGTTACTTTGGATCCTTTGAGTGAGCTATCTTGACAAAGCTAAAAGCAGAAACACGTGACGGTAGATGTTTTAAAGTTTTTAAAGTCATTGTTCAACTGGTGAGTACCTTTTGTTTTATTTATTTTTGGTTTTACTGAACAGAATAGTTGGAATTAGAAATAACATTATTGAGTCAGTCACACTGAACATAATTTGCATATTATCTTTTTTGTAATCCAAGTTTCAGCGTATTGGCAAATAGCTGGGAAAATAATTGTTTAAAAAGATATACATTGTACTTATCTATGATAAGTTTTGTAAAAGTAGTAAATAATAATTAGCAAAAAAAATATTTTTCAGCGTTATTATTTCTCATTTCACTTTAAATGTGTTATTTGATAATTAGTTACTCTCCACTTGATCTCTGGAATGGCCAAAGCGATTTTAATGAAATTTTGCATATAGTTTTGAGCAAAGACGAAAATACAAAATTACGTTTATACAAGGTGGTTTAAGAATGCCGACCAAAAGCTCGAAAATGTTATAATTTATAATATTTCTGGCATGTTCAAGTTCATTAATTATGATTTCCGAAAAAACGGAGATTTTCACATGTTATACCTAATATACACAGGGTGATTCTTAAGTACATGTATCGAGAAATTTCAGGAAATGATTTTCAAACCTGTATTAAGACGAAAAGCTCAAATGATGTTTTGTCAATAAATTTATTTCGGAGACAGTGAGTTGATTTAAAAAAAATGCTCCAAATATTTACAACAAAACAACAAAGAGGTCTAAAAGTACTCATTATGCACAGCAAGTTTGATAAAAACTCTTCAAGCATTTTAGAGATCTTCAGGAGTGTTTTTTTAATCAGCACTATCTCCTAAACGAAGCAGTTAAGGGCAAAATTTCATTTAGCTTTTCATCTCCAAATAGGACAGTAGCTTAATAGTCAAAGAAGGTGAAAGAAAACATTATAAGATGCCACAAATAATTAATTATAGACATTTCAAAATATACAGGTTCAGGAATCATTTCCTGAATTTTCTCGATGTACTTATAAGGATCATCTTGTCCTGTAACCAAGCACTGATTTCAGTTTTGTAAATAACCCATAGTCTTTTATAAAAATTATATAAAAAAAGGAAAGGGAAATACTAAATGGCCTATCCTATTTCACCAATTTAATATTTACGAAATTTACCAAAATAACTTGTATACCAATATATAAAATAGCTAAATAGTTTAGAAATCAATCTAATTTAATTATTAACCATAAAATATTACACTGATTCTTCTTATAATTGACAAGTAACAAATTTTAATAAGTGGTTTATTTAGCAGTTAAATGATTTTAGTTATATCCCAGTAAAATGCGGAAATGATTATTGAAATTTCGTGTTTAAAAAATTTTATTAACAGTAAGGTATTTTACACTAAGACAAATAAAAAACAAATATATAAAGAATTCAATTTCTTTAATACATTGACTGCCATAACTCGGTCTATAGTGTCATATCGTGAGAGAATCATTATTCATTGTGTGTTGTGTATACATACTATTTTGTGTATACATACTATTTTGTGAATTAATCAAAAATGAGATCATGGATTATAAAATAGAAAAAAAGCCTAGACTGAGAATAAGTGTTCCTAAAAAATGGGTTTTGCACTGACGAAGAATAAATATCGTGAATTATGACAACAATTTTCTATCCGGATTTGTTGTGTTATTTTACAAATAATATTAATTTTAAACAGCGGCCGAGTTAATTCGATTTAATGTTAGTAATTAGGGCTTGGAATACTTGCTTCTAGACTGAGTAGTTGTTTTCATAGTTTCTATGGTAAAATATATTGGAATTGTTGTTTTTGATTCATTATATGGCCAGAACTTTTATACTATTACATTCAGATAAGAATGACAATATAAAATATAAAGTTCTATAGGTATTTATTATTATTATCATGTTAGGTTTGAAAGAGTGCTTTTGCCATGTCCAATAATTATTTTATTTTTTTTTCTAGAAATGCATAAATATGAAGCAATAATATGTCAAATTTTTTTAAATGAATTTGGTAATTTCATCAAAATCCCAATGTTTCCACAATTCAATCTAATTTTCAAACTCAATCAAGTGAAACTAAATTACTGAATGCTATTGATGCTCATATTATTAATTTGCAAACCTTATTAAATCAATTTTCCGAAAGACAACAATAATTTGAAAGAAAAAATAAATTTGTTGCAATCACAAATTTCAATAAGGTCAATAAATTTATAGTGTATTTTAATGTACATTAACAGATAGGTACTAACTAAACATTCAACCATTTTATTTATTGTGGATATAACCCCCACAGTTAGTGTTGAATTTTATGTAACAGCCCGTAAATTCTTAATTTTGCCAACATAACTTATTGTTATTGTTATTATTCATTTTAAATTGAACGATTTTAATTTAATTTAAGTCTAATTAAAGTTGAATAAACATATTTAATTTCCATAAAGAGTTGAAATGTATCCGATAAGAGACACACGTTTATTTATATATACATAATACGTTAACAGATTTCAAACATTCTGAAATAAACTACGTTTACCACCACATGAAAGGGTTGCTATTGATCATTGAATTTATCTACTGCAGACTATCTCATGCTCAAAAGTTCCGACTTTAAATGATCGAATGCTGAGAGCAAACATTCCTGAGATTGGAATAAAAGAGGTAAAACAACAAAGTAGTTAATGATACTGTCTGTTAGTAAAGTTAAAAGAGAACGGGATGAGAATAATTCTTAGAGCATGAGTCCCTATGGTACCACACAAGCTTCTCGCAGTGGAACTTAATTCAGAAATAAAAATGAACAACATACGCTGTAAAAGAATACAAATTTATTAAATATATATTCCCCAATGATTAAGTGAATGTGATGTTAAACTTGTGTATTCCTAAAGAATACATACTAGAATATATAACGAAAAATTTGTTGATTGACAATAGTATAAATATATTAAATTCCAGATGTTTTTAAATTAGGGTAAAATATGGGTAATCTGATTATTGTTGGCATGAATGACATTCTGTGAACTGAGACTACCTATACAACTTTTCCTTCAATGGTTATAAGTTTATTTTTACCATAAATAGTAATTAAATGTTATGTTCATTTAATTTATTTTTAATTTTTTTTATTATTAGTCTTTCAATTTAAAATGTTTATATTCTTGTTTTAAAATACTTCTATTAGCAGATTTTCTTACATAAAATTAACAATATTGCTCAATTTTTTAAATTAAAATCATTCTAACGCATGCTTTTAAAGTACTTAATTTAATTAAAATGTTATTCATCAAAATTTTTTGAATTTTATAATGGTAATATTTAGTTGATTTCTTAACAATCGTTCAAATCTGGCAGTTGAGCTACTTTTGATGAAAATAAAGTATTATTGACAAATTAGAAAGTAATCATCTGGACCTGATAGTTCAGTAATTTGCCAGAATATCCAAATTAAAAAAATCAAAACTTATTCTATTAGGAACATCTGGAATGGAATATATCGACAGAATTTTGTTTATTGGTAAACGTTCATGATGCTTTGAGAGATAGGTTAGCCGCGTATTGCCCGAACAGTATAGTGTGAGAAACCGATATAGTGCCAGGACGTGCGGAGTAAGACGCTACGGAACACAGAGCCGGATTTAACTGTATTGTTCGCCCGTTTACTTTTTCAATGTAGGTTTTTGTGCTCAGTTTAACTAGCAACAATTTAACAACTGTACAAAAAATTATTAACTTGAAATAAAAGTATTAAATTTAAAGTATTGACTACGCATACAGCAGTGTCGCTTAATATAAATTGTAACTACTCAGCAAGAACCGCGAGGAAGTAAGAGCATTTCTTGCCAGGAAAGGATGGGTATAGAATAATAGTATATATTAAAGAAATTATTTAAAAGGTAACAAGAAATCTTTAAAAACAAAATAAAAACAAAAAAATACACTATCACAATAGTAACAGAAACAAATATTTTTCTCAATAAATAAACTAAAAACAAATGCTAATAGTAAAGTTATTACTATAATAAAAACCGAGACATATTTTTGTCAAAATGAAAGAAAATAACAATAATAAATAATAACATCATAAAAAAGATGGTTCTCAAGCACTGAATTACAAAAGTACAAAAACGGAATTAAATAATGAAATTGATATCACAAAATTCACTCCTTCACTTTACATCACTTCATTTTACCTCACTGCATCTTCCTCTGAATCCTCGCCCTTCTCACCGTCTTCTTCATTTTCAGATGAATTACTATCCTCGTTCAAATTTATAATAATTTTATTTTCACTATTTATATGAAATTTAGTAATTTTTAAATAATCATCCTCAATTGTAATTACTTTCCTAATTACTTTTTCCCAATCTTCCTTATTAATTTTCGACACTTCATTTTGAATTAACTCTACGACTTTTTTATCGAATTTCGGAAAAATATTTCCTTTTCTGTAATTTTTCCTCAATTTATACCAAATTAATTCAATCGGGTTGAAATATGGCGGTAATCTCAACACTTTGTGGCCATATCTCTCCGCTACAGTGTCTATAATATACTTCTCATAATTTTTCGTTTATTATAATTTTCCTCATAATAGAGATCACATTCTATTAAAAAAATTTTTAACTCCAGCTCAGTAGAACTCTTGTTGGGATTTTTATACAGTTGTTTCGAACGGTACTTCGCATTGTCAAGAACAATAATGCTATTCGGTTTTAATTTTGGTATTAGGGTATTTTCAAACCATTCCTCAAATATTTATCTCTTCATGTACTTGTAGTAATCCACGTTACAGACTTTCATGTTTTTTCCGCACAGTTTTAATGCATTTTCAACCCATCCATCAACTGTTACACAGCGTAATAGAATCAACCGAGTCCCTTTATTAGGGGGTAATGAGATTGGTTGACATTTCTTGGATCCATTAGTCCCATTTTTTTTATGGTGTCATGAGTATCATACCAAGTTTCATCTAGATAATAAATTGGTCTATTTTCCCTTCAGAGTTCTTTTATCTCTTCTAGGTATGAATTTCGCTAATCCACTATTCGTCTACTTTCCATAATCGCCTTGTGTTTATTAATAGATTGATATTTAAATCCAATTTTTCTCAGCCAAGTGCCTAAAGTTCTTTTGGTATATTTTAGATGATAATCCATTTCTTTTAATTTTCTGTCTACTACGTCAATATTTGGGATTTCATTTTCCTGATACGCGTCGTAAACTAAAGGTTTTAAAAGTTTTGCTAACGATGGGTCCAGAGTTTTCGATTGACCGGTGTCGAATTGTTGTTTTCTTGGGAGAGCACCTTCTTTCAGCAGTTTGTGTATTTTGGGATGGGCAACATTAGTCAGATATGCTGTTTCACCTAGTACATCAAAATCATATAAATCATTTGCTCGTCGCTTCAAAAGATTATTGTACACATTATGGTAAATTTGTTTCGCTTGTTCGTTCAAATGTAGCCGATTTTCTTACTAAAAACACTAACGAACTTTGATTGTCTTTATCACTGTAATCACTATCACTTTCATTTTCACAAACGCAATAAGATGTAGACGTAGAGGCCTCCCACATTCGAAACATTTTTACATCAAATACCTTCTTAAATTATTTTCAAAAACACATCGACAAATAAACAGATATAGAATAATTATTACACTGTTCCAAGACTCACTGCAATATGATAACCTTCTTAAATTATTTTCAAAAATACCGCAGCAAATAAACCGATGTTAAATAATTATTACTTATCTTATAATATTATACTTACAATATATCAGCACTGATAAAACGATTTGGTAACAAAATTAAGTGCGGCCCTGAAGTATTACAGCATGTGAGCTAAACTCCGCCTCGGTTGCGTGCCAACAAAAATAACAGTCATCGGTCTTGCTTTAATTTAAGTGGTGTAAAAGACGGAAGATGTCATGTGTTAGACACGTCCAGTAACTATATCGGTTTCTCACACTATACAACTACCACTTGAATATAGCGGAGTTGTCTTCGTAAGAAGAATGTCTAAATAGAACGCGCCGTAAATTCAGATAGAACCTTACTCAGTACAATGTTTTCTTTGGTTTTGTAATTATTAAAATTTTGGTCAGCTCTTATATTCGTAAAAAGTAAAAAAGTATTATCAATAAATCAACTGACTAGACTTGATTGAAACAAAGATTTTATTAAGTATGCAAATAACAAAAAATAGTGTGTGGAAAAGGAGTCGTAGTTTGTCTTTTTTTATTTGGACAATTATTATTTAACTAATAAATTAGACATTTTTACTTGATTATGAAATTAAAGCCGGTATTAAGGTATGAAATATATAATGCTCATTCATAGCTAAGTGGCGGGAGCGTCGCCGGAGAACAATTACGCAAACCAGCCTTAAATTTAGGGAAACAACGTAGTATGCAAATTTCTAATAAATGAAACTGATTTGTGGTGGATGAAATAGATCTGAACTTGTTCAACTCACCTAGAACTCTCAAAATTATTTCACATTATAACGTCCATAACGACCATAATCATGTTGAAAGGTGATAGGATTTGAAATACGAATTCGTATCTATCTCTCTAGATACATATAAATATATAATACGAATCTAAATCATGATTAGCTTTAACTCGTTTTTTAGCAGCAACAGAAATAAACACAGAATAATTATTGCAATAAACAACTAATTTGTCACTCTGATATTATCATAGTAGACACACTTCTAAATCACTACAACAGTTGTATAAATATATTTATGCATAAATAAATCTGTTTTAAAGACACAATATTTATAAAGAGTTAATCCGATTATTTGAATAGGATCAAATTTTAGATTTAACTGGTCTGTCAATTACGAAACAAAATATAGTTTGAACAAGATTGGTTGAATAATGTTTGTGATGGGTAAGTTGTAAAGAGTATAATTCCCATTGGATTAAATATTTAGTCTGCGTGTGGGTTAATCCACGCACTACGTTTTAATCCAAATCGACTAAATTGCAATAAATTGGCGCGAACATTAAACACGTGTTGATTGCGTTGTACTGTATAGGCATTCATGTTATTTTATGGACCCTGTACGTAGGATTTTTCCCAGGCAGCGGTACAACTCGGTTTTAGTGGTTGTGCTATACAGGCAATTGAATTTACGCGAGTTGAACATATAAATCTGGTATTCGAGTTAACAATAAGATATTTATTTGTTAGACAAGCTTATGTAACTTCTAGTTGTACGGTTTTGCTGGATAACAGCATTGCTGTTGCCCGTTTCATGTTTTCATAAAAATTTGCAATCATTGATAAATTAGTTTTTATTTTGTGACTCTTTTTCTTTCTGGTTTTGTTTTGAAGTATGGTTTCGAACGTCAGTTCTTATTCTAAAGTATAGGAACACCACTTTATTCTATCAGCCAGCGCTAGTGCTGTGATTGAGATTTTTTTAGTTACAATGACGAAACGGTATATCCAGGAATCTATTTTATGGTTGTCGGTTTCATAGAAATGGACAATTTACCAGCAGAAAATTTTCCTCGGTTTAGCAGATTTGTTACTTATACGTGCTTTAAAAAAATAACATAATTTCAACTTTATTTCATTTTATTTAAGACAGGTTTCACAGGAGAATAAAATAAAAAAAGAATGTGTCATTTTGCAGAAAAAATATTAACACATATTAAAAGAAAACAAGCCAATGAACCAAGCAAGAATCTATGATAATGTAAGCACGGTAATTAGGTATATCGAGTAAGGCTAAGTTACGGAAACTACTGCTACTGCAAAGTTCACATTTTTACTAATATATATTTACAGCTAGTGATACTACAGATTAGATGACTGGTATTTATCGCAAGCGGTTAATGACTCTATAGTAACTAGTGCTGAACTGCGGTAGGCGGTTGGTGCAATAATGTCCAGATGCAAATGATTACGGTTTACGAGCGTGACACTACGGCAGGATATCAATCCAGAGACGATTGTTTGATGAGACTTTTTAATCTCAATTGTGTTATATTTGTAGGTTGGTTCTTATGTCTTTTATTAGGGTTTAGTAAAATCGTGTCTTGGTCGGGCGGTAGATAAATCTCGTATGATTCTATCCATAAACAAGAATGTATAGAATTTCGTTCGTAATTTTCTTAAACAGTAATAATAAAATCTCATCCGTGCTTCTCTCTATGGCGTGGAACGGACTATATTTTTAAACAAGAATGGTAAAACTCATCAGTTCTCGTATATAAAACATCAAATAATGACAACTAAATGTTCCCGAGGGACGTCTAATTATACAGCACAGTTGATTTTATTAATTCGTATTTTTAGCATAAAATGTGCCTGAATTGATCCAACCTGATACATTAGTGAGCATCGCGCAAAGAACTAAACTAACGGCTTATCTACAATAGCATATTTACCACAGATATAGTTGGATTGACAGTTGTTGTTGAAAGTGTCATGGATTTTTGAAATTGGATTCAATTTGTCCCCATTCTGAATTCTTTCCGCTTTGGTCTTTTGGTCGTCGAATGTCAACACGAATAATATAATGAACCAAAATCGGTCTTTAAACATTATACCCCGAAAATATTTCTTCCTGCACTGTTTGTTGCAAACAGATGTGTAGCATATTCGTGTTTCGACTTAAAATTTCCAGCCAATACCAAAAAATCCAGAAATTCATTAACTTATTTTGTCTAAATGATCTATGCAAGAGGCAGTGCTTCCTTAAGTAACACTTTGGTCTATAATTCTGACATTGGTATGCTCTAGTATTTCATGGAAAATATCTTCAGTAAACAAATGTCACCAAGCTTCCTAAGGCGTTTTACGGAGAGCATTTGCCTTTTTATTCCGGGGAGGTGCATCATAATGTTTCAGCTTTTTATGCGAGACGAGGCAGGTGGTGCTTTGACTATTTGTATCGATTTCGCCCATAGGTTGTTGCTCTAATTATTCTTATGGTTCTTCGTTGGATGATTCATCTTCTGACAGTCTTTCCATATTAATATCGTCAATTTCTTAGTCTAAATCATCTTGTCCATGTTGGACACCTTTAAATTCCGAGTCAGGATCATAATCAATGTGTTTAATTTCTGCTTCATCTAAATCACTGTTTTTTCGTTTTCGGAAAATATTACCAGTATAAAGTCTATCATAGCGTGTTTCAGCTAACGCGGTTAACAGTAAAACCATTCTTTTTAAAATTTTCTTTTCACTATTTAATTAGTTTAAACTAGGAATCAGCAAACATTAGAAAATCACATTTTCCTGAGTTTATGGACAAAAAATGAAATTCTAATAATCTCCCATTTTAAAATTGTTGCAAATAGTTTAAATTTTAAATTTTATATATTTGTTGTCTACAATATCCAAATAAAATTATTTATATCAAATATTATTGGTCATAAATTTAGATTACAATATTATGTTATAATTTAAAATTAATTGTTTAGCTTTTTGTTTTAAATTCGCATTCATATTATTTCTTAACTTTATTTACATTACATTATACACATATTAACTTAGTTCCAGACATTGATTTTTCTTTAAATGTACAAGAGGCAATTCTCAGTCATAAATGCAAAATAAAATATTTTACTGGATATATGTATATATCTTATATTATACGCTGTATATATCTTATATTATACTCCTATCTAATAATTCTACTAAAGGTACATTGCTCACTATAAGCTTACTACAGCCAATCAGTTCCATCGTTCTATCTGAGAGTTTCAGATAACAGAATTATTTACATCCGCATCTTACTCTAACTAATCTTTCGATCTTCATCAAATGATTATATCCAGAGGCAATGCAATGACTAGATATAAGCGTGATGTTTTTTTTCAAGATCTACCTATGGATTTTGTATAATTGGATTATTTCATCTAATGTGCTATTTTTTCATATTTTCGAAATAATATGGAGAATTGTTACATTTTTAGATTAAAAATTTTATCAAGAAAATTCCTTCTTATTTCACTTCTAATTACATTACCTTCTTTAGGAATCCATCAACAAATTTTAATCAACTTTCAAGTTTTAGGTGAAGCAAAGCTAAATATGTGTTACAAATACATACTGGACAATAGGTATGTAGTAAAAGATATATTTATACAGTTTTCGTCCATTTCCTGTAGAGCGCAACACCTTCTAGTGTAATTATTTGTGATTCTAAGATTTTTTTAGAAAGTTTTAACAGGAAACTTAATAACATTTTCACTTATAACTCTCACAGTTTATGCTTAAAAAGTTTTTTTATAACCTGAGTATATCATTATGGCAAATGTATTCTTAATAGATATAATATTAAATATCACAGTTGAAGAATTTTTTCCAGATTTCTTATATCTAAGTAATTATTTATTTTAAATCTAGTTAAAATTTTGCATGGTCACGGTCTCCGGTAGCACTTTATCTAGGATCAGTCTAAATTTGGAAGTTTTAGTGTAACTAATACCATATGTACAGGGCCATCACGCGAAAATGCCCTTTTCTGGAATAATTTGGTTATTTTTGCAGTTATCAAAAAGGTTTAGAAACCTTCATTAACTAATTTTGTTCGCATAATCGAATTGAATAAAAAAACAGTTGCACATCGCATTTAAGAAATTTGACATCTTATCTGTTTTTTTTTTAAATATAACCTCTGTATATTTTAAAATAATTCAATTTTTCTTATTTTTCTGATTACTAAAATACCATACGTCATTTTATCTCAAAAGATTTTGAAGTATTTTGAATTATTTATCAAAATATCGTTACAGATTTTGTTAAACGTAGTTGCCTCTGAGAGGAAAATAGCTAATATTCTGATATAGACGTGCAGTTTAATCGCCAAATGCTTTTCAAAAATCAGTACCTGTCATGGTTATTTTTTGATATTTTTTAAATCAGAAAGATGAGAAAAATCGAAATATTTTAAAATATGCAAGTTTTCCATTAAACAAAACCAAAATAAAATGGCATATTTAATGAACGCGATGTGCAATTCTTTTTTTTTTGCTTCAAAATTTGGATTATGCGAAAAAAATTAGTCAATGAAGGTCTTTACAGTTTATTGAAAACTTCAAAAATAACCAAGTTATTTCAAAAAGGGGAGTTTTCGCCTGATGACCCTGTACTATGATTTTATAAAAACACCACTATTTTATGTACCCTGTAAATGTCTCCTATGTCTACAAATTTTGACAAAATAATTTAATATTTCATTTTCTAAATATTGTACAGAAGTATAGAAGGTAATCAAAAGAATTATTTTGAGAGCTTTGCAATAATAGATATATTTTTATTTATTCAAGTATGTTAGAAAGTTTACTAAAAATGTGAGATGTGACACAGTGAATCAAAAATTCCTATTTATTCAGTGTATTACATAGTGAATACAATCGTCCGGTGTCCTTCTCTAGGAACCACCTAATTCTATTAAATCGGAACCATATCAAACTAATATTTGAAGATGTGTTTACGATTTTTAATTTTCAGCTAAAATTTTTCCAGTGTTTCCTATTTTGGTCTGGCTTTCTATTAAATTGTTACCCTTTTATATTTCACTTTATGTTTTAGATGTTACTCTTGTGCGGTTGAAAATGATGGCCTTGTTGATCTCGCTATCCAATTGTTTTATTGTCTTCGTTAATTTTTTTCCGGTTTCCTGACACGAGAAGGTCCTTCCATGGCTTCAATTCACACTGGAGTTGCACAGGCAAATTAACCGCGCACGTCTCGCAGGGCTAGTGGCTGTAGATCTAAGAATCATAACCAGACGTGATGATTCTAAGATGGTTGTTTTCCATTGATCTACCAATCACTTGGTAGACCTTTGGTTGATCGGCATGATCTGTAGTTCCGAAAGTGGCGTAGGCCTAAGTACACCTATTATTAGAACGACTATTTTGGCCGAGTATCCTGGGTACAGCTCTTGGAGCTCATACTTACCCCATTATTCTTTAAGGTGATATTTCTCTCAGCAGATGCTAAGTAAGAACTACATTATCTTGGCTTGGATTCGCCGGTCGGGAATGAGTAATTCGATTATATGCGACACTTCCCTTTCTCGTCAATGGAAGAAAATTATTCAGTGGAATATTCTATTAAGATTAGGAACAGAGACCTTAAATAATTGTGTCTGATTAAACGAAAAGTGAGGAAAGAGGAAGAATATGGAAACAGAAAGAAAATATATTTACTAATGTTTAGAGCGTGGCAAATCTAACGCTGGTAATAGACGATTGTACGTAGGCAACAAATACTGTATGCGCGTATACAGCAGACGTAATTGAAATTTCTGCGAACTGTATTTCAGTCTACTTAAGTGTTTCTTCTCGATCGTATAAAATGATAAAAATTACAATTCTCGATCTTGTCTAGTCTTGTTTCAAAATTTGAGATCAAGTAAGATATTTTTCGATTTCAAATAATTCGTGATGAGATCGAGATGGAATCAAACTAATTCTCAATTTCTTCCGAGATTCTGGATCTCTAAAATTTATGTAGTCTTTTTACATTTAGAAACTAGTACAGTCTCGTGACACGATTCTTTCACAATTAAAGTCTCGTCTCTTCTAAAGCGCTTAGATTTTTGGAATTTTTCTGCTAGATGTTGATTATTAATCGACTCATTGATCGTCATCACTGCTATTATATTCATAATCAACATGTTTCACCGAATCATTATCATCTTCTGTTACACTTTTATCGCTTTCAATAGAATTGTTTTTAGAGGTTGGTTTAAAAAATTGTTTTTTTGCGTTTCGTCTTAATCGTTCAACAAAAAAACAAGTGTTACCATTAAGTATAACTTGTTCTTTATATAATTATTTTTATGTAATATATTAGGTACTTTATTTTTGTAACTTAAAAATGGAATCGATTGAGGGGAACAATGGTGAGATAAATGAGGTGGAGGAAACAAAAGTCTACACAAATATTAGTGACGGTTTAGCAAGCATAGATGGTGAAAATTTCTTAAACATCGCGCATTTTAATATAAGAAGTTAAAAGAAAATTTTTAACGAGCTATTAGTTTATATTGAATTATTTCAAAAAAAAAAAATAGACATTATAATATTGTCAGAGACGTGGAAGATTAAAGGGGTAAGTGACTATTCAATAAATAATTATACTATACAGCCTACTATAACGAATCATACTTTAATCAAAACGATGGAGCAATCATATATGTTAAAAATAACCTTAATGTAATAGTAAATAATATAAAAATAACCCAAGTAAATTTGCTAAGAATTTTACTTAAAACTAATAACATTTCATATGGGCTAACTGTCTCATATAGACCACCTGCTACGGACCTTAAAAAATATATAGATGATCTGGATGGATATTTCGGCAACTTAGTAAAAGAAAATATTGAATTGTTTATAGGAGACATTAATATAGATATTTCAAAAAAGTCAAATCAACAGGTAAATAGTTATTTGTGTATCCTAGCTCAAAATGGTTGTTTCTCCTATATAAATAAACCCACTAGGGTAACCGAGAGTAATTTTAGTATAATTGGTCATATATTTGTACGAAAAGAGAAGCAAGCTAAATTACGTAATACCAGAATTAAGTCATACATATTTGAAACGTATATAACGGACCATTATACTATATTGCTCTCGATGGATATAGATAAAAAATCACAAATTGAGAAAACTCTAGTTATATATACAAAAAAATAAAATATAAAAAATTAAATTTCACTCTAAGTAAAGAGACATGGACTGAAGTTTTGCAAGAAAATAATATAGAGACAGCTAACCAACTATTTATTAAAAAACTTATATCATATATAGAAAAAAAATACTATAACTACAACCCATAAAAATAACAAAACACTAAAAACCAAACCATGGATCACATTAGGTATAATAAACTCAATTAGATATAGAGATAACTTAAAAAAAAAGCTAACAAAAAATTACTCACCTGAACTCTGCAGAATATGAAAGCTACAGAAACATGTTAAATAAATTACTAACCGCACAAAAAATTATTATTACATGAATCAATTAAATGATGCTCACCAAAATTACAAAAAAAGTTTGGCAAATAATTAATGAAGCCTCAAATTGTGGCAGAAAAAAACAGAAGGATATAATATCATCGATAATAATAAACAACCGTTAACTAATGATATAGAAAAGGCTGATCGCTTTAATGATTTTTTTATAAATAGAGGGCATAATATGGTAGATAAAATAAGTAAAAACTCTCACCATCCTGAACCTACTAATATTGAACATCATATAGAATCTGGCAGCTTATTTTTGCAACCTGTAACAGAAAATGAAGTTATAATAAACATAAATAAATTAAAAAATAATACTGCTCCAGGTCCCGATGGAATATCAGTTCAAACGATAAAAGCTATCTATAAATATATTACTAAACCTCTGGTATATCTAATAAATCTATGTTTTTTAAATGGACAAATACCTACATTATGGAAGGAAACTATAACCACCTCAATTTACAAGGCAGGCGATAAACACATTTTTACAAATTATAGACCAATCTCAGTAATAAATAATATAGTGAAAATTTTTGAACATTCCTTAAAAGCTCGATTATCTAGCTATTTAGAGAAATTTAATATTCTGACTAAGAACCAATTTGGTTTTAGGAATAAAGTCAGCACTGAAGACGCAGTTACAGACTTTATTAAAAAAAATTGTAAATGCCTTAAATGAAAACAAAAAATGCCTAACGGTATTTCTGGACTTGGCCAAAGCATTTCACACCGTCGATCATACAATATTATTAGAAAGGTTAAAAGATATTAACATTACAGGTGTTGTTCTTAAATATTCCAGAGTTATCTAGCGAATAGACTGCAAAAAGTAAAAATAAACAATATCATAAGTGAACCACTAACAATTACCAGAGGCGTCCCGCAGGGAACAGTATTAGGCCCTATCTTGTTCTTAATTTATATAAACAAATTGGCACTATTAAAAAAATGTAGGACATATTGTTTCCTACGCTGAAGATACGGCAATAATATTTGTGGATAATTCCTGGAATGCAGTGTACAACAAATCAGAAAACTCTATAAAACACATACAGTGTTGGCTAAACGAGTCTGCTGAGTCTCAATATTGGCAAATCCAAATTTATAACGTTTACAACCACCGATACTGATCAACCACAAACATCATATCTAAAGATTCATAGAAATGATTGTATTTATGCAAGTTACTGTAAGTGTGATACACTAGATAAAATAAAACACGTTAAATACTTAGGAGTGATGATTGGTCAGTATCTTCGGTGGAGTGAACACGTAGATTACCTCGTAAAAAGACTCAGAAGATTAACATACAAATTCTATCAAGTAAAGGACACTGTTAATAAAAAAAATCTGTATACTGTGTACTATGCTTTGGCTGAGTCTACGCTAAGATACTGCATAATAATATGGGGTGGCTTATACGAGAACAAAATAAAAAGTTTGCAAGTAATCCAAAACACACTATTAAAAATCTTATTTAAAAGAAGCAACCGATATCCATCAGCACTTCTATACACCGAATTAAATATGTTAACGTAAGAAAGCTATATATGGTACATACCACACTATGCTATTGGTGTACAAATTACAGCCGAACGTTGTCAAACATGATTATCAAACCAGGAGCCAGACTGAAATGGTAGTTCAGGTACTTCTTTATCGAAAATCCCATACCCAGAGGTTTATACTTTACTATGGACCGAAGTTATATAATCTGCTACCTGTAATGATAAAAGAAATTAGAAGTTTACATATCTTCAAAAAATGCTTAAAAAAATTTATATAGGAGAATTACACTAACATGCAAAATATATTTAAAAACTAACAATATTTTAATTTAACTTACCCAACATCTCTTCAGTTCTTCATTCTCTCACTAATACGTAAATATATGTCTGTACGTACATGATCGATAAATATATGTACCTACCTAAGCCTGCTTGCTACCTGTTCCTCCTCCTCATTTGTTTGACAAACAACATTGAATATCTTATATTTTATCAATTTTCAATTGCATTAAACATTGTTTGTATAATATTATTGTGTATGTCTATTCATGATAATTTTACAATTAGTACAGATCACTCTTGTGAGCATTCTCACAACGCAAGTTACGTGTGTAACTTATGTGAGTTGCTTAACATATTATTTTCCTTATGAATGATTTGTGTTATCTAATTGTAAACACTGATTTCTATTCAATAAATTTCTTTCTTCTTTCTTTCTTTCTTTCTTCTTTGTTGAATACTCGTGAAAGTTCTAATCTGGTGAACAGAGTATGCAACAATATGCCCTTTCATAATCGCAATTGCCAACAATTTGTATGCACGTACTTTTAAATCTATAAATCGCTATTAAAATATTTCTGTTAGTAATATTGAAAAAGGAAAACAAATAATTCACCCTAAAAACCATATAGATTTAATAGATAAAAGTGCAGGCGATACCGATGTATATTTTTCTTATTAATAAGACCTATGAATATTTAGTTTCATAAAATGACACTAAATAAAATATTCGTATTTACGATTATTTAAAAAAAATTGGCATCAGTATTGCCTGTAATTTTATATAATAGATCCATATTGTTGTATTTAAGACGAATTATTTGTTCTAATTTTTCGTTCTCATCAATAAAAACATTTCAACAGCGATTTAAAGTTTTATGTTGGCAACCTCGCGACGAGGGCGTGCTAACACCGTCTGAGAGCCACTAAAGCGACTGGGTTACAAGTTTTAAGTTACCTTTCTTGACATACAACTTCCACCGCAACTTACTTTAACATGTTGAGGGACATGGCTAGCAGCAGTTGGATACTACCATTAGTATTTTCAACGAGTAAAAGATTTCATTCTACTGTTAAATCCTTGTTATTCAAAAGCTATCTGCGAGGCCCAAAACTTTCAAAAAAACCTGTAGTAGAATATGAAACGTTATGTAATATTAATCGGTATCTAAAGGGCAAAGAAAATCTTTTTCAGCAGATAACGTAGAAACTGTGTTACTCATGCGATTGTTCATTGATACGAAACGTTGTTTCTAGTCGATAATAAGTAAAAGGTAAATAATGTTACTTATTTCATCATCTGCCATAATTATCAGGAATATAGGTTTAGGTATCCATTTGGAATGCTACTGAGAGTCGTTTGATTTGCCACGTAATACATAATGTTATAAAAATGCAATAATTAGAAAAGTGGTTTCAGAAAGTATATTTGATAAAATCTGTAACATTTGTTAAAAATTACAAGATAAAATGACATTGTATTTATTAAACTTGTGTTCAAGATAAAATTACTTGCATTTACTAAACTTGTGTTCACATTAACACAAATCAACCGTCAATCCTAATTAGTTCAAATTAACCTTTATCTACATTTCATCAATATTTCGCAATCAGTATTGCATATACGTAGAGATATATTTATCACTGCAGCATACAATCAATCCATGTCAATACAGTAGTATAATTATTTACAGATTTATCATGTTCTAAAATCTAGAATAAAAAGAGAAACAAACTGAACTAACCATTTTCATGGGCACATTTTAGATCGTATAATTTAATGGTACGGTAAGTAACGAAATTGTTATTTTGATTTGATAACATAGATTTTACAAGTATTTAGTAACTTCTGATAAATTAAGAAACACATGAATTTAAATATTTAAAATATAATCATCACAGGGTCATTCATTATAAATTACCCACCCCTTATCATCGTTATAATTGTCTATAGAAAAAAAGTTTTAAATAAAAGTTGTATGGTTGTGACTGAATTTTGTTAAAATGCTTTCAAAAGTACAGTAGCGTGCAATTTTTCTGGGAATTCATAAAAATAATATATTTCTTTAATAGGATATTATTAAATTTTTGGAATGATCCTTCGTTCCTGATTTCAAAAATATAGCATATATTACCCCTACCATATACCCATTTTTTGTTATTAAACGTCGAATATCTTGGTTAAACTAGTTACTGTAAATGTGGAAAAGTTAACAATATTAAAGTGAGCTATGAAATGACAACTATTATGTTTGATGTGACATTTCTTTAATGAAATAATCAAAATGGTTTACAGCTAGGAAGAAAAAGTCCAAATATTTACTTGTTATATACAAAATAACAAAACTAAACGTGCAGCGGAAAGAGCATATAGGGTGTTGTATCCAAATCGTCCAACACTATCAGAAAATTCGTTCAAAAATATTTACCGAAAGGTGAATAATACCTCCAGTTTTAGTAAAAAAAAGCATGTAGTCAAGCAAACCAGGAAAATATATTGCTTCATTTCGAAGGTAAGCCATCCATATTTATTCGCGAATAGACTTTTTTGAAACATTGTATTATTTTTTAGAAAATTCTGAATGTAGTATAAATAATGCAGTTGATCAATTGGGTAAAAGTTATTCTAAAATCCAACGTACGTTAAAAAATAACAGCTACAGACCATATAAAATTTTACCCGTACAAATTTTAACAGAGGCTCAGAAAAGGAAATGGCTGGACTTTTGCGGCCAGATGATTCAAAAGTTGGATGAAGATCCTGATTATTTTATTAAAATATTATGGACTGATGAATCATCCTTTTCTATGGCAGAAGTTTTCAATAGGAAAAACGAAGGTCTTGGAAAAACAAGCACAACCGAAAAAATATTGGTGAAACAAATAAAAAAATCAGGAAGAAAAACTGTTGGCGTTTGGTGTGGAATTTTCAGAAACAAAAGTGTTGGGCCTATATTTTATGATTATACTTTAACTGGAGTTACCTACCTGGAAATAATTATCCCAGAAGCAGAAAATATTCTTTTGCAGAATTTTCCGGAAGCCGAACTGGATGATATGCTTTGGATGCAGGATGGGGCAACTCCGCATAGTGTCCTACCCGTTCGAGATCATTTAAATAATGTATTCCCAATATGGATAGAGAATAACAGATCTATTAAATGGCTACCTAACATACCGGATTTGACCCCTATGGATTCATTTTGTTGGGGATTTCTAAAAGATATTGTCAATAATAATAATAATAATAGTCAAGTCATTAAAGACAGGATTCGGCTTGAAATAAACAATCTGAATGAAATAATAAAGCCATTTCTGATGCAAATATAAATATAAGAAGACGTTATCGATTATGCATTGACAATAATGGTGGACACATTGAACATCTTTTATGATTTATCATTTATTTATATTTAAATTTCCTAAATAAATCTTTGTTATCTATTTTGTATAAATATTTGGTTTTTTTCCTCTTCCTCACTGTAAACCATTTTGATTATTTCATTAAATAAATGTCACTTATCAAACATAATAGTTGTCATTTTCATAGCTTACTTTAATAATGTTAATTAACTTTTCCATATTTACAGTAACTAGTTTAACTAAGATATTCGACGTTTAATAACTCAAAAACGGTATACGGTAGGGGTAATATATAGTATATTTTTGAAATCAGGAAAAAAGGATCATTCCAAAAATTTAATAATACGTAGAGCATCCTATTTAAAAAAAATATATTATTAGTTTGTCTTCCCTGAAATCTGCACGCTACTGTACTTTTGATAGCATTTTATCAAAATTCAGTCATAACCACACAATTTTTATTTAAAACATTTTTTTCTATAGGCAATAATAACGATGATAAGGGGTGGGTAATTTATAATGAATAACCCTGTACCTATTTATTTTGATGTCAATATGATTAACATAATATAATTAATGTTGGGACTTCGCAGTGTAAAAATAAAGCAATCATTGACTTCTGGTTTCTTATTAATATTATAAATATCTGATGTGTCCAGCACATAACTTTCTTATACCAGTATATATCATCCTGATCTAAAAAAAATCATTCTATTTAATTCTTCACTTCCCTCAATTAAATTTTAACAGCGCACCTTGAAATATTTCATTAAAGTTTTTTAATAATTAATTTATCAGCGTCGTTCGATATAGTCAATAATTATTCATGTCATATATTTTAATAATTTCCTCTTGTTGATTTTGACATTTTTGTAATTAAATTAGACATTTCAAATATCTAACGCCAAATTTATCTTAATCCCATATTATGAGGTAAAATGTGTAAAAAATTTCAGTTTACGTTAGCTTTATTTAAGTACTTGGAAAATATATTCTATTGGCTCGATATACTAGACATGATTTAAAATCTTTCAGCAAGAATACATTTTTTTGTAAAGATAAATACAAAGAAGTTTGGGTCCCGTAGAGCTCTTTCCACCTGGCCAATTTTGCTTATCACCGAATTTATCATTGTCTTTTGGCCTCTAGAACACGTGTACCAAATTTGAGAGCTTTATCTCAAAAACTGTGGCTGCTATCACGATACTACAGACATGCAGCCAGATTTTCTTTCCATAAAGTTATGGTTTTTCATTATAATTCGTCGAGATTCGCCCAGAAATGCAATAATTTCTTTTTAATTTTTTTCCCGAAATTGTACATTTTTCTTTCATTCACTATGTCTCTTCTGGTGGTACCACATCCACCAAATTTAATGTGCCACCTAAAATGTCACCCATTGGTATTTCTTGAGTTAACGTGGCCACACGCACACACACACGCACGTACGCACGCACGCACGTACGCATGCAACGGACCGACAGACATCATTCAGAAAATAGTCAGAATGAATTCAGGAGGGTTCAAAACGTGTATATCAATCAAAATCTCGTGGTCGAAGAAAATCACGATTACTATACTTCCTTATATTAGGTACAAGAAAGAAAAAAAAAACAGAAATATGTTGAAAACGGTTTTAGGACTCTATTTTTTGTTCCAACCTCTAACAACTACAATAAAATAATTTTTTTTTGTTAATTTTTGTTGTATTTATAATTTATGACCTGATGTTCTGACAACGAAACTACTTAGTTTTATTGTTAGATTGCAAAGTTTAATTATGACAAACATTAACAACTAAAATTTAGTCAATATAGTACTGGAATAATAGCAAAGCCAGAAACCAGTTTAAATATAGCATGTTTAATGTTTCAAATATTTATAACAAATCAAAAATAAATGCATACGTCTCAATCTGCAGAATCCCAACCTCATGTCACTCACACATAAATTATTTGATATATTTCAAAACAATGTAACGATATTAAAAAACTGTCGTGTATTCAAATATTTACATCAGTTTATCTGTTTTTAGTGCCTGTCTAAAATCTCCTCCCTTACCATATTTGAACAAAAAATCAAAGATAGCCAGTGGTACTATAAACTCCAAATTTTTAAATTACATGTGGTCATATTCACCTAATCTAAGAGATATTTCAATTCTCTACACACTCGTTTCTGAAAAATGAAAATTCAATTATCGGTTCTCTAGTTATAAGCGTTAACATGAATACATCAATATCAGATTTATTTTGTATTCATTGTATCGTATGTAGAAACATTATTTTGCTGTTTGTTGTTATAAAAGTTTTCCTAGCTAGTTTAATTTGGGTTTTATATCTTTTTTGAAGTGTTGTATTTGATGCAAAATGGTTCGTAACCTAGAGGATAAAAATAACCAGTTGCTATTTTCTTTCATGTCAGATGTGTTATCACACAACAGAACAGATTTACTATCAGAGATATCTTACAGGTCCCACAAGTAGGAATTATTTGAGAGAGCTCGTTTCCATAATCTTGAAGACTGGTTTCGTCCACACCATGTCTTTCGAGGCATAAGAAAATTGATAGTGGTGGAAATAGTGGTGAATCTTACGCAACCCTCATTTCAGGTTGCTTTATTACACGATTTATTCCCGCACTCTGTACAGAGAGTTCCCACATAAAGTAAATTTCATCCGTACAAGATCAAAGTAATACATGACAAACGATCCAGGCAGAAAAATGAGTGAGATCATGAAAAAATTGCCCAACGTCCTCATTACCTGAAAAGTATTTGTTACAGATGAATGTTCACTTTTGCTTAATGGAACAAACAGAATGTGAGTTATTTTAAATCATCAGAATCCACACTGGTATAGAAAAAATTGCCCAACATCCTCATTACCTGAAAAGTATTTGTTACAGATGAATGTTCACTTTTGCTCAACGGAACAAACAGAATGTGAGTTATTTTAAATCATCAGAATCCACAATGGTATAGAGAATGTCATATACGATATCCCAGGAAGTTAAATATCTGAGCGGGTATTTTGAACGATCACTTCATAGGACCATTGATTGTTCTCTTATACTTTAAAACACTGGCGAATGTCATCGAGTCAGAAATATTCCAAACAATCCAAAATAATGCCCATGGATTTCAAGTAATATAAATAGACTTTTAATAGAACAGTACTCTTCCAGATTATTTTAGGGAAGTCAAAAATCACCTTGACAACCTGTGGATCGGGTGTCGTGGCCCGAATGAATGCTCATTCCCTAGATTTGACACCCTTGAACTTGTATTTGTTGTGAAGTTACCAAAGTTCATTAGGTACTCCTTTGGATCTGCAGCAGAAGATAATTGACGAATGTGCATCCATCACCAGGGAAACACAATTGACAATTATTTTACATCTCTTTCTCTACTCAAAGAGCTCAAACTAAGAGGTATCTAAGCTACTGGAACAATGAGGGAAAATCGAATCCCACGGTCACTTTTATCCAATGCAGCAACAATGAAAAAGGAGGAATGAGGATTCCTTGAATATACTATTGCCGATAACAACATTGTCATTTACAAATGGAACGATAACAATGTCGTAAAAGTAGCTTCCAATTCTTTATCAGTATTTCCACTAAATATGTAAAGAAATTCTCCCAATCCAAAAAAAAAAAAATACATTTATGTAGATCAACTAAAATTTATACAATTCGACAACGAAAATATGGGAGGTGTAGATAGAGGTGACCAAAATTTTAGTGAGTATAGGGTCGCAATAAGGAGGAAGAAATGGTACTTTTCTTTATTTGCTCATTGCATAGACATGGCTATGCAAAACGATTAGCGCCTCTATAAAAGCAACGACGGCAAATTCGACCAATTGGAATTTCGAAAGTTAGTTGCGACAGAGTTACTAGAAACATACAAACGAACAACAAAAAAAGGTACCTCAAAACCTCCCGTAAATTTATACGAATTTTCTCGCTTGACCAGGTTGATCAATTAGTATTATACAACGAAAAACAGCGATGTTGCTTCGTATGTCATAAAAAGCCAATTTTGTATGTCGTAAATGTGATGTTGGTCTGTACCCAAAAGCCTTTTTTATTAAATACCACACCGTTTAATTGTTAAGAAATTCAATAAGTTAATTTTATGTCCTCTCTTTTTAAAAAATATGGTTTGTATTTTTACAACCGTATTTTATTCTAAAAGTAGTATATAGCTCCACCTTCCTTTTAAAAGGACGCCCATTTCGACATATTCTAGTGCTTCGAACATTTTAAAATTGTTTTCAATTTTATGTACTTAAAGACAATTTGAGGAAATAAAGTTGTTTCAGGGTTAAATGGGTTAAGCCATAAACGTCTTTATTAAAAGCCTTACTCATTCAAGAATCTGCTGTATCTGCTTTTAAACCACCCTGTATGAAATCAATTTAACTCATTTTATACCTTAGTGTTAGAACTAAGGACTGAATTCTTAAGTGCCCTTCCAAAATTCTTAACTTTTTTGTCCGTCATTTCTCTTGATACATCTATCCGGGACCACACTGCATGTGTATAAATTGGACAGTAAAATGTTTAAAAAAAATTCAAGATGGTAATTTATGTTCGGTCATTTATTGATAGAAAAAATATAAAACACGCATGTTACAATGGGATACGAAACAAAAACAATTTTATTATTCAAGTTGAACTATGGTTTTCCCGTTCATCAAACGAAATCCAATATGTCACGCATGCTTTGCCAGAACTACGATGTGGTTGTTCAGAATAAACCAATTACTTGCAAATTGTGAACTGTTATTCGACATCTAAATAGTTTTGCAATGCCATGAATTAAATTAGATTTGAGTGCAATTTAAACTTAAAATAAAATTGTGTGTTGAACTGCTATCGAGTAATTCTAAGCGGAAGGAACAAAGTAAAGTGAAATTAAATTATACTATCGTTCAATTGGGAGTTTTGTTTTGCCCAGTACTCTATCATTTATGTATGGACTTGAATTTACGCCCATGAAACTTAACTAAAAACATAATAGAAATAAAAAAGAGAAATTTATATCATTACTATGAAATGTCAGCATCATTGAAACAACACGCTAGTAGTGATAAAATTGACACAACAAATCATTCATCTCCAAAATGTATATCTTTTGAAATTGACAAAGTCTGTACCAGCTCGGTGGAGTAGTTGGCTAAAGTGCGCGAAGACAAGTGTGACTAGATAATCTCTCCATCGCAGTTGCGGGTTTCAATCCTGCTACCAGCACTGGTAATGTCGGTGGGAATGATTGTGTGTCCAAGTATTTTCATAAGTGTAACCGTCGCCTGTGCTGCCTCGGCTTTGGATTCGGGGGTTGTCTAATTTCTGTAGTGTTTATTTATTTATTTGAAACTAGCAAAACATTATTTTTTTCTAAATGTTGCCCGTGTGAAATGACCGCAGTGGAGAGTCCACAAGGACCCACTTACAAAAACCTAACCTAGAGGTAAGCCGTGTTAATAGACGTACTATGAAAATATTAGAAAAAATCCTTGTCTCACAACTCACATAAACAAATTAATTTTATTAAATTAAATACCACAGTTACTGATAAACTCCTCTCTCCATAATGCTAAGTTTAACAGAGAAGCTATTGAGAAGTAGGTACATCTTCGTCACTTTTAAATGATCGTATGACGCTGATATCCATGTGTTACTTGTAGTGATGTTGGACTAAGCTTGTTATTGAAACAGGATGGCTCAATGGTATTAAAATTATATATCACTTTAGTACTATTTGAACTAATTTGTTTCAGTGATAAGCTTGCTCCGTCACCGAAAGCAGACATAGATACTAAAACCTGTTGATCATTTAAAAGTGACGAAGTTGTACATAGATACAATTTCTAAATTAATCAATAAGCTTTTGTATTTTTCTTGAAATTCTTTAATATAAATTTTTGCAATGACTTAAAACACCATCGATACAAACATCGTATCGCTTATGCATATATGGAAGAAGAGTACATACACACAAAAAAATATTTATCTTGGCCCCACAAGTGCCTTTGATTGTATATGTGTGTAAATAACATTATATTTAAATAAATATAGTTTAAAAAACTAAAAAACACGCTTTTAAAGCACAACAAACTAAAAAAGTGAAAAATAATTATTAATATAAACTGAAAACAATAATGAACGAAAAATACTAGTACTATTGTGAAAAAAGCGTGGGTTGCTCGATATACGAAAAAATATGGCACAAAACGCCCCACGCTTTTTTCACAATAATACTAGTATTTTTCGTTCATTATTGTTTTCAGTTTATATTAATAATTATTTTTCACTTTTTAGTTTGATGTGCTTTAAAAGCGTGTTTTTTAGTTTTTTTAAACTATATTTATTTTTCACTTTTTAGTTTGATGTGCTACGAAAGCGTGTTTTGTAGTTTTTTTTAAACTATTTTATATTGCTTATTGATGCTGATATTATAACATATTACGATCCAACAGATATTTCTGAAAAAAAAAAAATTTTTTATTTCAGCCATGGGATTTGAACTCACGCCCGAGGAGTCCGTCGTTTCGCGTCGACTAAGACTTGAACGCTCGGCCAACGACCGAACTGAGAATCACGGAATATACTTACAATATTAAGCATCTTGCTCTCACGCAGAGGATACGTGAGGAAAGGACTGGCGATCCTGATCAGGACAATGATATAAACTTATCAAATTATTGTATTGTTACCGGTTCTTCGTAAGTGTACAAAGTTTCAATTAAATCTGTCCATTTAAAGTGAGTCAAAATCGAGTCCAAAGAGTCGGTTACAAACAAACAAACAAACAAACAAACATACAAGTGAAGCTAATAAAAGCGTGTTAAAAATAGCTTTACGCAACGTTTATAATAATAATCATACCCCGAAAGTAGGTCGTCATTCCAGGGATAGACCATTTTATTTATATATTTGATGTTTTGTACTGGGTAGTATTTATTTGTAAAGCAAACAATTATTTTCGTATAATTGAGTGTGCGTTATTTATTTGCATAACTCCTAAATCATTTCTTGCTCTTCAAAATGAATTTGTCTTTATATATTTACATGACACCTACTAAAACTTACACAAATATATGATGAAACGAAAGTATTTTAATAAAAAAGGTAGAGAAATTTTACCTGCAGTCACGTGCCCTATTTAGACTGAACACGCCACAACATCGCATTATTCTTTAGGATTCTGATAGAAACGCCCTACGTATCGTTAATCGTTAAAAATTTTGCGACCCGTTCCTTCGAAACATACAGTGCTCTCCTGGATTGAAGATTGACGAGATAGAACTTTTCTGCTAAAGCTGTGAAAAACCACTTTCATGGAAACGCAAACCGGACGTTAGGAAACATATGTCATTTGAAAATCACAAAAGATATTTACGTAGTAGTGATAGCGATAATCAACGAAATTTCCATTTAGATTTGGTAGAAATGATGGTAGGAATGATCAATATAAAAACATTGAAGTGGCAACAGAATCAATATTGAGAAAAAATTATGTGGCTCCAAATTGTGGCAGTGTTAAAGAAATAATATTTACTGAGCTAAATGAAAAATTGGGTTTTATGTGGATGTACAATTAATGCTTGTGGCACAAAGGTAGCAAAGGTAATAGTAGGTGGAATGGAGGAGGATTGTTCAATGCGCGAACACGTAATTGCGTCTTAAGTACTAGATGCTATTAATGCAACAACTGTAGCTGATTTAGTGCAATCAGGTTTGAAACCATTATGGGGCAAAAATTATGACAAAATTTTAATACTGACGTAGTTTTTGACTAAATACCAAAACTACATAGACTGCATTCGACGTGCGTTTCGCCAACCAAGCTGGCATCAACTGTAGATGATTAAATAATTAATATTTTAATCATTTCCAGATGATGCCAACTTATTAAACAAAAAATTTATTAGGCAATTTCTAGCCTCTATATTCATATTTCCCTTAAGTGTAGAAACGGCACATCTGTAAAAGTCTTTAAATAAATCTTTTTTCCTTAAATAAATTGCATGGTATACCCTAAAACAATTTTGACATTTTATTCTTAATATGTTAGAAATTATATTTGACCCGCAGGAAAAACACAAACCGGTTTCTTCAATGATTTTTTTTTTCAAGCAGATAACTCCTCAGCAATTTTATCTGTTTGCTTATTCAAGTCTATTGGCATAATTTCCATTTTTTGTTCTGAAAAACTAGCAGCTGTAATTTTTACTATGCTCTTTTCAACATCTTCAGTTACGGAAGAGGTTGAACATGTGTACAAAAGTATTTTCATATTCGCATTTATGCAATGTGGTATCGTTTTCCAGTTCTATACAATTTTTTCATTTATAATATTTCAGAACTCGTTGAAGCTTATACTTGTTCTACTACCACCGTTATTTCCGACATTGCCATCTTCAATATTAACAGTTTTGCTATGTCCCAAGCACTTTGTGAAATCTATTCTATTTGGGTCCATGGACTGTCCACAGTCCTTAAATCCCTTTCAGATTATTTCTGGCTTTAATATATTGAGAGTATTTTGAAGAATTGGAGCAAAATATTCTTTCCCCACTTTGGTATAAGGATTAAGCCTTCTATATTCTAGCACTGCCTTCTTCCATCAATTTTTTGAGGGTTTAAAACTTGACACATCTGCTGGTTGCTGAATGTGAGTAGCCTTAGAGTATAGAACAACTAATATAATCGGCAGTCTACTACATATTGCATTGATTTCGTAGGTCAGATGCGTTTTGTGCCCATCTAGAAACTATGCTATAGGTAACTTTATCCCATATTTCAACTAGTCAACAAATATTTCAGCTTTCATCCACCCATTGTCACTTAAACCATTGCTGCAGTTACCAAAGATGCTGTTATGGATGTGTTCGCTTAATCGCTTGTTGGGATATATAATTAATGGTACTTAATGGAGGCGTAATGTCAACAGCAGCGGCAGAAAATGTAAACTTTACAGTTCGATTTTGTTTGGCTTCACCCCGATCGTCCTCATAAACGTTTTTGGCTCCTACAGGAGCCAAAACCTTTCCTAGTTTTAGACAAAACAAAAAGCATGTGTCGTCTCCATTGTAAACCCGAGATGAGTTTATGAAAATTTTGCAAAATTTTATTTTGTCTAAAATAATCTTCTATTTCCCTGAACCATTTTCTTATGTTTGTTTCTAGTACGTTTGCAGAAGCACTTGTAACAATTTCTGTGGTTCGCTGCAATAACAGATGATGTCTTTAAAAAAGCATAATACCCATGCTTTCTCCGAGTATTGTTTTTAAAGGAAGTTTCTTGTTGAAGAGATCCTAAGAATGGGTTTATGGATGTCTGAAGATATTCCCTTCTTTGGGGGAAATCTATTTTTATGACTCTCGATGATTAAATCGACCAATTTATCTTCTTTGTCTTTTGTAAGGTAGGTGCGTAGTCATTTTTCGATTTGATTAAATTTTGCACCTAATTTAAATTGAAAAGTCGATCGAGGGCTTCCATATTTTGCATCAACTGTCTTTTCTGGTGTTCTGTTTTTTATTTCTTCTAAAACTCGCTGGAGAAGTTGCTTGAAATATTTTTCTTATATTTGCAATTTTTCTTAGTTTTTGACATCTCTAGTTCAGAAATACAACAAAATAGAGCAAAATAAACTAAAATATACCTCTACCTAGGTATGCTAAAATACTACCTATCTAAGTAGGTCGGCAAAAAATGCAGTGCCAATAATTGGGTGCCTTGACTTTAACAAAAACTAGTTATTGGCCCCCTGTGCCGATCTAATTATATTATTAATTTTGTATTAGTTGTCGAAAAACGCCTTCTGACTAATCTTTTAACGTAAAGTCACAAGCGCAGAAGTATATTTTTCCAGTAACAGACTGGGTAATATTTTTTAGATAAAGAAAAATTATTCATGTGGTAGTAATTCCCAAAAAACAGAAAGAAAAATTATAGAATTCTAACAATATCTGACTCGGTTGTTGGCACCCGTTATATTTAATTAACAAATTTGCAAACACGTACAACTTTACATGAAAATGCATCAATATATCCTAAATATCGAACTGCAATACATACACTCAGAAATGTTATTTTGAAAAATTACTTACAGTTTGTGCTTGCCTGTTTCTTAAGAACTCCGTTAAATTCAGACACTCTGCATGCTGGCACTAAACAGCTATTGATATTTCAGCCATAATGGAATATTTAGTCATGCGCACTAGCTCTATAGACAGTTCAATGTTGTCAAATTGTTAAAAAAATTCCTAAATTTAACAAAAGTATTCTAGGAAAGCAGCAAATCAGCCAAAACGCGGGGTGTCAATTATTAGTGCAGACCAATAATTGGCACCGCACTATGTTGGGGTTTATCGACGGGCTGCCGAAACAGATTTTCCTGTTCGGCAGCTCTGATTCGGACTTTCAGACGATTTGGTTGAGGTTCGGTGACTGACTCTACATCAGCTCCCACTCCTACAGTTTTGTGATGTTTCACAAACCGTAAGAGGGAATCTGATATCCTGAGGATGTTACATGCCATACTCAGTACTACTCTGCCATGCGTACACCCCAGGCCCAAGAGTCCTCGGCCCCCCCGTTGACGTGGGAGGTACACACGAGGAACGGACAATCTAGGATGAATACTTCTGTGAATATTCATCATCTTGCAAGTATCTCTATCTAATTCGTGCAGCTTCTCTACTGTCCACTTTACTACTCCGAAGGAGTAGAGCAGAGCCGGCAAGCATATTAATTGCAGAACCCTTGTTCTTCCCCGAAAGTTCGGAAGACCAAATCTTTCGGAGGCGATGTCTGTATTAGCCGCGGAGAGAATTTTTTTTTGTGTTACATCCTGGATGTGCCTGTTGCAAACCCAGATATGTATAGGTCTCTCCGGCATCCAGATATCTTAGGATGCTTCCGTCTGCGAGCTACGCATCTTCAAAGAATTCCCCACATCGTCCTCGCTTGAGTTGGATGACTGCACATTTGTCCAACCCGATCTCCACACCAATTGCCCGCGTGTATTCTTCGACCACCCTAAGGGCGTTTTCTAGTTCACACCCTTGGGAGGCATACAGTTTAAGGTTATCCATATAAAATAGATGGTTGACCCTATGCCTATGAAGGGGATAACAGTGTTATAAGTTGACGTCCAGATTCAAGAATGAACACTATATTTAAATAATAATGCATACTCCTGGTGCGGCTTCCCAGTATAGTCTCTAGTTATGAATAACCAACATAATTTGTATTGACTTTTAATAATATAATAAAAACTTAAGTATGTAAACCACTCCTGAGGCTTTCGCTAATGTAAGTAAATAATGTATTTTTAATGGATTTATGTAATAACATATATTTTATAAGTTTTTTACTGCTACCTTAATTTGCATTTTGAAATCAAAAAGATATTAGTATACCTTGAACAGTCATAAATGAATCATTTATTGTCAATATAGCTTTTTCAGTTTCACAGTTGTACTATTAGCCCAGTCCCCAGAGAAGAACTAACGGCAAATGCGGCAAAAGCTGGGATGAAATAATCGTTTTGTGAAATTTAACATAGAAGTAGGTTTTTGGTAGTAGAAAAATATAAAAAAAGTTCAAAGCTACCGTGGTTGCACATAAAAGTAAATAGTATCAGACTCCCAAAAAAATGTTTTTTTTGTTAAATAACTTTTAAAACATGCAAAATACAAAGAAAATCGTAGAGGTGAAAATTAAAGTTCACAAAATTATGCCCAAATGTCCTTATAAAAGATTCCATATATGTAAATATTTTAGCATAAAAAAATATTAAAAAATTAATTGAGTGTGAAGAATGGTTCTTGGGCATCAGTTCGGGGTAAGTAATTTGCTGAGATTGCTGACGATATCTTGTAAATCTTTAGATATTTTGAATCGCTGAATTCAAATCCTTAGATTATTTTACACAATATGCGACCAGTTTTTAGTTTTTAACCACTTTTGCACATATATAATTAATTTTACTGAAAACATGCAATTCACTGTTTATGGATTCGTATTTAATGAATAAACTATATTTATTTAAATTATATTCATTACAATAAATAGAGTAAAAATGTTAAAAAAAAATAAAACGTTTGAACCTATGAAAAATTTCATATAAAACAAATACATAAAATACAAGTGCAACGTTAATTTATTGTTCATGCATCACTTCTATTCCTACATTTTCCTCTTCTTCATCTTCGTCTACTTCATCCAAATTTATTTGAAAATTACTAGTTCCTTCACTTTGCCACAAACAGAACTACAATAACCCAGCCTTTCTGCAACTGCAAGTCTTACTGCAACCTTTACATTTACAGAAGGAATACAACGTGACGCTGCCGCCTGCACACACAGCCGTGGCCCTGCTCACGACGCGCGACGCCGGCGCCGCCTCGGGTTACTCTGAGCAGCTGCTGCGAGTTCGAATTCTTTATAAATTTTCGTCGAAGTTTTGCACCTGCTCATTTTATGTCTCGAACGCTACACGAAATTGCACTATATACAGTGTGAGTCAACAGCGCGATAAAGTCTAATATTACCTTTATTATCGACAATGAAAAAACATGCGCATAGACATTGTAGGAGACCAAAAGTTCCACAATTTAAAATTTGTTTGAAATATACGGGGTGATTAATGAGATCTGGGCGTTATGGATGTCATTTTTTTTTAAGGAACACCCTATATATTTTTAAAAATTTGAACACCATGAAATTCTCTATATGTCTATACCAGAGGATCATAGTCTAAAACTTATAGTTCTAGAGATACTTAAAAAAAAAAGAAGTAAGTGAAATCGCCAGCATTTTTTTTATTACTGTTATTTCGTCACTGTGTTAAATTAAACAAAACATTTTCATTTCGGGTTAAGAAGGATTGTTTGGCTTAGACGGAATTAATTTATTTGTTCAGAGTGTTTAGAAAATGTTAACATTTTTAGAGAAATTAGAAGCTCGTTATCTCGCTTGATTCAAATGGAAGGCCCCATATTTTTTTACAAAATCTTATAGGCCTATTTGTTCCCTACAACTTTTGCTAATTATGTCCTATGCCTTACCTATATCTTAAAGGGTTTAGGAGATATTCGCGGATATTTAGGTTTTTACATTATTTGGAACGCTTGGCATTTTATTTGGAAAAATAAAACAACAGATGTTAAAGGTAAGTAAAATAAATTATTTAGAATAATTTTAACTCCACAACTTTGGTTGACACAGATGTACCTGGCTGAGCTTCTATTCCAGCATATACTTTGTACTGCAGAGTGTAAAAATTTTTGGTGCATAACTTAAATATTTTAACCCCATATCGGTGGCGTTTATTTTGAAGGTACTGTCTAAAAGACAGTCTACCTAAAAATGGCACCATAGACTCATCTATGCACATAAACTCTTCGGGAATTACATATCGATTGAATTTATCCAACAGTAAGTCGATAAGGCTTTGAATTTTGTGGAGGTGGTCTCCAGGAGTAACTTTTCTATTATCCGAAATGTGAAACATGCTAAAAAAATTAATTTTTATAATCTCTAAAACTTATGAAGAATGTTTAAATTACCTCAAAAGGAGCTCAAATCGGTTTCTGGACATAAAGTTTGTCAGTTTACTATTATATAAATGTGTGTTTCTCCAGTGGTGGGCAAGAGAGGGCATATTTACAAAACCCATCCACAAAATAATTCCTAAAAAGTTGCGCATTTCTTGTGGATTTGTAGGTACCCAACTGTTAATTCTAAAGCTCCTCTTTAAATTAGGTTTTTGGAGACTCTGTTCTGCGTAAATATTCGTTTGGTTCACCAGTAAAGTTACCACCTCATCATCCAAAAATAAACAAAAGAAATCATAGGGCTTTGCAGATGACATTGTCTCTATTAAATCAGGGTTTATGCCCACTTCTTCAGAATCGGAATTATAAGTTATATTTTTAAGTCTTAACCAATCAGGTACTTGCCAGTTGTCGCTAATGCTCGCATTCACAGGCACTGGTTGTTGCCTGTCATCTAATTCTTCATTATTACTCTCGCTTTTCTCTCCACATGATACATCACTTTCAACAATATATTCTGGGTCTGCATCAGTATCAATATCCTCTGAAATTGATGACTTGTCACTCTCTGTTTCCACAGTCTCAAATAAATGTAACAATCGGCGCTCTTCTTTGGAATCCATGTTTACATTCACATTACAAACGTTTGACAGTCATTACATTGGATCTTCTGTATTATAAATAGGCTGACACCTACCAAGATTACTCAAAACTACACATTTATAACCTAATATTGCTCCCGAGGAAATCTGCAGTTGGAGGAACGTTACAATAAGGATTGTTTTTTTCCGTGAACCAGAGATGGCATTCATGGCCCCCTGACCAGAATTCCTATTCTGAGGCCATGAGTACCAAAATAGATACACACCTTAAAATTGGTCAAAAACGCATAGAAAGTTACTTAGTGATTCCCAATAATTCATATGTATACCTAAATTTAAAATAGCTAGTAAAAATGATCGTTGCCTGTAGAGTCAGTTCACTTCCAAATAGCTGTGGCCTCAGATGACAGCTACATGTGTACCACATATGGTACTCATGGCAGTCAACTTGTTAAACCAGTATTCCTGTAAAATGGAATATTATTTTCTTATAGGTAATGTAAAAGCTCTTAAACTGGAAAATTATTATTTTATTTTCATTTAACTGAAACAAGCCAAACAAAATTATATACTTTAGACAAAAATGCAGAGAACTACACGCATTTTATTCCGATTGCGAATTATAATGCAAATTGGACATTGCTAATTAAAAGTAGATACCCTTAGGTTTAATCTACATTTATTTTTCATGTGTCAATGTTAATTTTTCATCACGAGAACATTTTGAAATCGAAATTTTGCAATCTATAGAAATCACGAAAATTACAAAAAATATATTTAACTCATTTTCGGCCCAGAACATTCGCACATTTTTGACTGCCATGATATCGAAAAGTGATATATTAAGATACTAAAACCAAATGAACTTGTTACATTAACGAGTATATTTCAATATATAGGTAATTAAATGGAGTAAGTTCAAAAAATGACAAAAAAAAATTGTTTTTTTTTAATGCAAAAAAAAACGAATACAATGGTGTAAATTTATATCATAATGAAAGCAACACTCTTCCCCTCTAACACTGTTTTTCTTTCATTACGATCCGATCATTTCTCCAAAAGTTACTAAAGATTTTGTACCGAAACGCACGGAAAGAATCTAATTTTGGCGTTCGCACGTTGGCTCGCGACCCAATAACTTTTGTAATTTTTTGTGTAGAATTTTTTCTCTTTAATTCTCACTTCTATGATTTTTTTATATTTTGTGTGGTTTAAAAATTATTAAAAAAAATTAATTGTTGGTAGTTTGACGCCATTCTGTTTTATGCTGCAACCACGGTAGCCTTGACAACTTTTTCTTTACTTTTCTACCAGCAAAGACCTACTTCTATGCAAAATTTCACATAAAGATTATTTCATCCCAGCTTATAACCCTAGGGACTGGGCTATATAATTCGTCAAGAATTTTGTGTAAAATAAAAGTAAACGTAAAAATCCGAGTATTAAAAACTAAGTGCATAACAGCAACCTATTAAAAATAATAGAATATTGCCCTATTTTCATTATCCTTAACGCCCTTTTATCTTCTGAAACTAATATAAGAATTATATTATTGCTCATCTCCTGAAAAGTTCCTAATAAGAGAATTAAAAGCTAAAGCTCGAGAATTTCTAATTGTAGCGAGTTTGAGATTTCCTAAATTCATAAAGATATCAATGAGCCTAATTACTTTACCCTCAGATATGATTTATGGTTTTAATATACCGTAATAATCTTTTAATTTTAAAAGTTATAAGTCGGTCCGCTTTCTCCCTTAATCCAATAAAACAAAAAAAGGAAATTTTAGATATTGCCAGAAACAATTTTATAATATTACCTTCTGGTATCTCAACTAAAATGCTCAAAGGGGTTTCAAACGAAGCAAGTAATCTGGTTTCATTCATTGCTACTTTATTCATGACGAATTATAGTAGGGGAAGGACAGGTGATGTGATGATGTATGAAATACTATTCCTTTAAATTAAATGCCAAAGTACAATCGAAAATAATGTTTCACTTTAAATCAAAATTTTTTAGAGACGGAACTACACTATTTTATTAAACTCAGTGTTTTAAAACACAGCTAAAATAAATAAACTTTTACAGTGGAGCCACATGTACAAAATTTAGTCATTAAAGTTGAGATTTCGCAGAATGAGAAGAATTGAATATTTATTTTTGGTTTATTATACAGGGTGTTGCCTCACTCTGTGCCCGACTTTGATAAAACGAGTTTTACGATAACTAGAAATTTAGTTAAAAAACATAAGTAAACTAGATAAAAAAGTTTATGACTGGAAATTATTTTCGAATATATAGGGCATGCCAAGACAATTGTACAGGGTCAAGTGCCCTCTTTTAAATGTAGGACCATGTACGTCAGTATATTTTTGAATCATCTTTTTAGTATATTTCCACTCCTATATTATTATTGATTAGCTCCCAACCACTTGAATGTAATATCTTTTTTTATTGAAATGCCATCGGCAGATGCATATTTTAATAATAATAATAATATACATATAAAAGAAAAGAAACGAAACATTACAGTAACAGTTAGTTTTGAACACGAAACAGGATAACTGGCATCATTTGTCCACACTTATACACTAGATTTATACATACATACATACACATACTTATAATATACAATATACACATATATACACACATATATCCATACACACATGCATCTGTATCAACAATTAATTGTTTAAATGAACTTGTGAAAAAAATAGTTGAAAGATAGTTCAATGTACGAACTTTAATTCTCATAAAAAATTATACTCGAAAAATTCCTGTACACTGTAAAATCTATTATCAATTAGAATCTTTTTTAGTGCTACATTTAGTTGGTTTGTTATCATGTCTTTTAGATAATATGGAAGTTTGTTATACAAGACAATAGATAGATAATTTACTGGCTGCTGAGTTCTTTTCAGTCTATGATATGGGATATTAAAATCATTTTTGTTTCTAGTGTCGTACATGTGAAAATTAGCATTTCTGGGTAGCATCTTATTTTCTTTTGCATACATTATGCATTGATGAATGAAAATACCTGGAAGAGTCATAATATTTAATTTTTTAAAACTTGGCCAGCAATGGTCATTTAACCGTGCTGAAGCCAAAACTCTTACAGCTCTCTTCTGTATTTTAAATATTCTTTCGAAGTCAGATGAATCACCCCAGAAAATGAGGCCATAAGTAATGAGGCTGTAATTACTATAATAAAAAGTTAATGCCGCGTCTGGTGTTGTTAGATTAACTAGTTTTCTAATTTGATATACTACTCTGTTTAGTTTTTTTGCTAATTGGTCCGTATGCGCTTGCCAGTTGGGTTTTGACTCGATGTGTATACCTAGGATTTTAACAGTGTCATTATCTGTATTTGGAAATAGTATATCTTGCGTTTTATCATCATTTATTTTAAGTCTATTTGCTTCGAACCATCCGGCAGCATCTTCTAGACTATTCTCAGTTTTCTTTTTAAAACTTCGTTCCTTGTACCTGTGTTTATAAAAGTTGTGTCATCAGCAAACAATACTGTTTTATCTGACCTAATATTTACCGGTAGATCATTTATGTAGATTAAAAAAAATATGGGTCCCAGAACTGAACCTTGTGGAACACCAGTGGTAATTGATTGTTTTGAAGAACATTCACCAGTAGATAGTTCTACAGATTGAGTCCTGTTTGACAAGTAGGATTTTAATAATTCAAGTCCCAAACCCCGTATTCCATAAAATTCCAATTTCCTTATTAGAAAATCATGATTGACACAGTCAAATGTCTTGCTTAAATCAATTAAAGTTACATTTGTTATTAAGTTGTTGTCCATGGCGTCTAGGACACTTTCAGTAACACTAATAATTGCTTTTGTTGTTGATCTGTCTTTCCTGTATCCAAACTGTTCTGACGCAAATAAATTGTTTATTTCAAAGTACTTAATTATTCGGTTTTTTATTATAATTTCAAATATTTTAGATAAAATTAGTAATATAGAGATTGGTATATAGTTACTGACTTCATCCACGTCTCCTTTTTTATATATCGGTACAACTTTAGCTACTTTGAGTAAATCCGGAAATATATGTTGTTCAATGCATCTATTTATTATATAAGTTAAAATTTCTAATAAATTATTTTTTATAAATTTCAATGTCTTCGAATTTAAACCATATATATCAGCACTACTTGTATTTTTTAATTTTCCTATAATTTATTCGACCTCACGAACGTCTGTGGGTGCCATGAAAAAAAAGTAGTTAGAGAAACGTGATATTTTTTTAGAAAACTTTTAAAATTCAATTGTGAATTTGGTAAAGTATTTACAATTTCTTTGGCAACATTAATGAAAATGTTATTGAAATTTTCCGCCGGTACGCTCACCTCAGGTATTTTATTTGGATTTATTTGTGCATTTATTAATTTCCATGTAGCTCTACTTTTGTTAGTTGCATTTTTTATAAAATCTGCGTTTGCTGTTTGTTTGGCCTTCCTAATTTCTTTTCGGTACTGGCTTTATAATTCATTGTACCAAATGCGTACTTCTGCAGAAGGTATGGTATTTTTTAATTACAGATACAGCCTCAAGTCTAATCCTCATAGATCTCAGTTCCTGATTAAACCATCTGACCCCGCCATTGTTGTTTTTTTGTTTAAAACTTTTTTCCAGAAAATAAGAATTGAATTTTTTTAATAAATATTTCAAAAAAATTTAATAAATGTGTCATTTGCATTTGCATATAAATAGATAGGTGACCAGTCATACTGCTCTAAATCTTTATTAAAATCAATTAGTTTTCTATTTGTTATTCGCTTTACTTTTTTTATCAAATTTGTTGATTTTTGAGTTGTATCTATGTTCATTTCTATGCCTAAATGATCAGAAAGGAAGGGATTTATTACCCTGACAGCTATATTTGAGTTTTCTATATTTGTTATTATATTATCGATGCAACTTTTTTTTTTGTATTACATATTCTGATTTTAAGATTAAATGAATTAACTACATCTAGAAATTGTTTAGTATTTTTATTTAGATTATCCATAAAGTCAATATTAAAATCGCCAGCTAAAATAATATTCTCATTTGATTTCTGAAGTTTTTCTAACAGGTTTAACAACTTACTAAAAAAAGACATTTATATCGCCTAAAGGAGATCGGTAAATAATAATTATTATAGTACTATGACTTACCAACTTAATTGCTGCACATTCAAAAAACCTTTTCTTCGCATAGTTCATCAAAACAATCTAAAATCTTAAAATTTGTATTTTGTTTTACAAATATTATAATATATTGAAAAACATTATGGATTTACGAAAAAAATAACATCAATACCAGTTACGAGACATCTATGTGATATTTCTGAATCATTCTCACTTCCTAAAAGTCCAAAAATTATTATTCAATTTAGAACACTTTAAATTGAATTTTCTCAATTTTCATAAATGGAACATATTTTTCGATCATGTGATGCAGAATTGAAAACCGAAAAATTTTTTTATGTACATCCCTATGGCCATTTGAAACCATTTCCAATTTATTGAGCAATAAGAACAAAATTCAAGAATAAAGAGGTTTTTTCAAATAATTCAACAGAAAAAATTATAATAACTGCTTCACATGTTGTCTATAAAAACAGCATGGATTATTTTAGTGAGATCTTTTTATATTCGTGTCTCGATCTCGCCCAGCGCATCAATTTTTTGTGAATGTTTTTCTTATAAATTATTTTGGTTGCTTTTTTATATCAATTGTCTTGCACAAACGAATATTTATCTGAGTTATCGGTCGTTTTTTGGCAATTTTGAAGTATTTGGACTTTTCCAAAACCAATTTTAACAAAGAAGACATGATTTTTATTTTGGGCGAGTACGAAAAAGATTGTTTGCTTGCCAGTAGAATTTATCACTAAAGTTGGCAAGTCTTGCGGCTTTTCAGTGGTACAACAGCAGGTAGATAGATATCTGGTGAGGTAATGACCGGTCGGCGTACAAATCGAAGCGAGCTACGAGACTAGTCCATTGTTGTGTGCCGTAGGGTTTACACGTTAATTTATTCCTCTCCGTTGTATTTTATGTTGTTGTATTGTTGATAATTTTATTTGTTGTATTTTATTGTTGATATTAATTTAATAATAAAATGTCAGACGTGCGCAAGGGTAGAAAATGGCCATACGCTGACAAAGCGAATAAATTTATCAGTGAATTCCCAGATTTATTCTATAATGGTGTTACAATAATTTCTAAGATGTGCGAGACAGATCTGACGTGCTGGGATAAATATGATTGTAGACGTCAAGTAAATACTGTGCAACATAAAACTAAAAGAAAATGGCGTGCCTTCGAGAAAACACAATTTATGTTCCATGTATTGTTAATGCTAATTCCTGTAATGTTCTGCTGCACATACTCGATTAACAACCATTTTGGGAGTTATGTAATAAATACAATCCCCAGGTGACGTTACCAAGTCGCGCAACGTTCGTAACTATGTATCAACTGTACGCGAATATATTATAAATAAGATTAAATGTGTATTAAAAAATACACGGCTGTGGTTATGTGTTGACGAGACGACAGATCGTAAAAAAATTCTATTGTAAATGTTATAGTACGTCTACTGGACCCTATTAAGCCGACATTTCCTCGACATTTTCACTATTACTAGCTAGCAACAGACTAACTGAGTGTACCGGCAAAACAATTAAGCGGGTGGTGCTGGACACGATAGAAAAATTTGTCCACAAAGTCAAGTGTTGATGTTTGTGATCCATGGTGCCGCGATAATGCGTTTGGTAGGCCGTTTTCTGCAAGGACATGGTTGTAAGTTGATACATGTAACGTGTAAAGTGCATGCCTTATATCTTGTGTGTTCCTTAAATCTCTTAAACGTCCTCCCGCTTTTCACAGCAAGTGTCCCGGTATTTCCGAACCACCACAATCAATTCTTACACATTAGGAGACATGACTGAAGGCAGCTTTTTATTATGCTGAATATTTACAACAAATAAAAGCTGTGATACTACAATTCAATCCTGACGAGGCTGTAGCTATTAAGGAAAGCCAGACAAAATTCGAAGATACTTACGTTAAAACAGCGTTAAAAACTATTTACAAGATTACACGATGTCATAAGAAACTTATAAACCAATACGTTGTTGTTAGCAGAATAACTGCAAATAGTAAACGAAGTAAATTTTCTGCTACACGCTATAGGTGACGCAAAAAATGAGCGCGTTAGAGAAAAGTTTGCACGTGCGTTAAAGCAGAACACCGGTTTTACCAGATTAAGACAAATTTCTGATGGTACTGATGATACATCTCTAGATCCGTTAAGTGCGTTCAAAGACTATTTTAAGTATGCCTGTATTACATCAATATATGTCGAATGGTCGTCCTCAAAATATAAGCATATTTTTTTCATCACAGTAATCATCACTCACGGACACAACCATAGAAACATACCTGATTCTATAAAGTTTTTACAGATCTTCTCCATTTTGTGATAACCAAGCTAGTTCATTAAATTAGTTAAGAGGGTAAGTTGTGCATACATTGTTATAAATTGTAACAGATTATTGCTTCTGTTACTAGTTAATTTCTTTCTCTCAACAGTATCCTGAAAGAAGGCTCCCTGAGGAGCTTCCAAAACCTGCTTGATGGATTTGTGGAAACTGGTAATATACAATATATCAAAAATAAACGATTAAAAAGTGTTGTGGATGAAGAAAATGATTTATCTGTGGTGCTGCCAATGACTAAGGATTAACATATTTGTCAGACAAAAGTGAGTCCATTCGTAGGAATAAGTAGCCCTTCTGTTGATCGAATCTTAAAAAAAAGCTTCATGCATTTATTATAAATAAATGCCCTAACATGACGTAAGAAAACAAATACCTTAATAGGCCAAAATTATTAAAATTAGTACTACTAATATTAGTCGATTATTAAAATATTTCCATTAATAATATTAATTATTCACATCACTAATAATTTTCACGAATTTTACACATTGTTTTGCATTCCAGGTTAGCAAATCATATGCCAAACACAGCTTCGTAAAAGCAACTCCATGCAACCGTTCATGTTGCTAACTACTGAGGAACAAAAATTTAGATCCGTATAATATTACATACGTCTATCTCGGCTTCTTGTTACAATACTGGTTGCCGAGATGGTTGCATATATTACAGAAATATGAATAAACGCAATGATATATTAATTAATTCAGTTGTATGAATACTTTATGAATAATAGGATTACTTTTTATCTTCCGGCTCTGTAAAATGGCATATTCCCTCTGCCTAGTTTATACCTTTGCAAAGGTAGATCCCTTTCCGTCACAACTAAAATTTGGAGTAAACCAAGGTGCATAAGGTTTTGCGACTCTTTTTTTTAGGAGCCTGCTTGTCACAGGTAGATAAAATAAAGTGATTAAATAAAATTATTTTATGTACGACCGGTCTTAATTTGTCATTTTATACAGTGCGTCCATAAAGTAACAATATTATTGAATATTCCCGAAACATCGATTTTTGATTTTAATTTACTGGTTTTTCAAATAATAATTTAATGTACAGGGTGACCTACCTTTGAGTAATGACGTCATCACCGGTTTTTAAATGGAACACCCCACTTTTTTCCCAATTTCCGGCTGTCCCTTGCTGAGCTGATTTCAAAAATGTATCACAAGTTGCTTCAAATTGGTACGGGGTGGGCAACAATACAAAAGGTGTTTATAAAAATTTAATTAGAAAGCTATACGTTACTGTATATTTACAAAAGACAATTTACAATAAATATTCAAATTGTTCTCCATTGACCGGTAGACAATGACCTAACCGGGCAATACATTCGTCTCTGACATTTTGTAGCACCGCGGGTGTTATGTTCAACATTTCTTGCCTGATTCGGTCTTTTAGGTCACGGATATTGTCAGGTCTGTTAGTATAGACTTTAGATTTTAAATAACCCCATAAATAGAAGTATAGTGGACTAAGATCAGGTGATCTAGCGAGCCATTCCACTGTTCCCCTTCTTCCTATCCACCGATCTGGAAAGGTTCTGTGTAACAACTCGCGCACAGCTGCAGCGAAATGTAGCGGTGCGCCATCTTGTTGAAACCAGATTCTGCTGTCTAAAGTATTGGCTATTTGAATATCAAGAAAAAGCAGGGTCAAATCAGAAATTAATGTATTTTATAAGAAATTCAGATACAATGCTCCTGTCAAATTTTCATCAAAAAAAATATGGACCAACAATTGTATTCCTCACAATACCAGCCCACACATTGACCTTCTGTGGTCGTTGCGTATGGTATTCTTACATCCAGTGTGGATTTTCCTGAGACAAATAACGGGTGTTTTGCCGATTAACATGCCCGTTCAAGTAAAACGTTGCCTCGTCGGAAAATACAACGATAGCAATGAAATTATTATTTCAATTATTTTGGTCCATCATATACTCACAGAATTCATTTCTTAGGTCAAAGTCGTCTTCAGCCAATTCATGGATGAGACGTACTTTATAAGGATGGTATTTATTATTTTTAAAAATGTTCGACACTGAAGACTTTCCAATATTCAAATCCCTAAATACTCCACGCACTGTATAATGTGGATTTTCTACTGCCGACAAAATTACGTCTTGTTGAATATTTTCATTAACTTTTGGTCTACCTTGCTTTGGTGCATCCCTCACATGTCCTAATTCTATGTATTTTCACTCTATTCTGCTTACCGCAGATTGTGAAATAGGTTCACGATCTGGGTGTATATCATGGAATAATCTGCATACCTCTTGTTGAGTGCGCATCCTATCGCTAACACCAATTATCATAAAAATTTCAATCCTCTCTCTTTCAGTTAAAGGTATTTTCAAAAAACAGTTTTATTATGATAAATTAGATTTAGATTTCACGTAAACGTACCTACTTTGAAGCGTTAACAATACTGTAGTGAACTTATTATGACAGTTCTTAACGTCGATTGAAAAAAGAAATGGCAAAAAATACCTACAAACAATAAAAATAGTACGGCATAGTCGAAGGACAAAGATCACTAATAAACGTGGTGGGGGTGTTTTTTAATAGTTTATCAAAGTAGTTGTATCAATACGTTAATTTCATTTAATTTTTTTAGTACGTTTATTCATTTGTAAATAACTTGTAATTTTGGTATTGTTGCCCACGCTGTACCAATTTGAAGCAACTTGTGATACATTTTTGGAATCAGCTCAGCAAGGGACATCCGGAAACTGGGAAAAAGGTGGGGTGTTCTATTTAAAAAAACCGGTGATGACGTCATTACTCGAAGGTAGGTCACCCTATATATTAAATTATTATTTGAAAAAAACAGTAAATTAAAATCAAAAATCGACGTGTTTCGGGAATTTTCAATAATATTGTTTATTTACCTAATAATGAATTTATGCGATACTTTATGGACGCACTGTATACCTGGTTTGAGTGCTTAAAATACCACTTTACAGCCTCCGGGCCAAAAAATACTTTACAGCCCGCCTGGAGCTTTTGTTTTATTTTCCATACAACATTTTCGACTTCTCAAGCAACATGTCCAACGTCGTAGCCTCTGCTAATTAATTAATTTTTTTATTGGTAATTTCTGGTGGGGGAACAGGAAAATTAATTTTCGTCCTCTTCCATTTCCAGTTCAATTGAAAAACACAAAACACTTCGTCAAAAAGATTGTAAAACAATTCTGTACATAAATTACAATATGACCACCTTTATTTAAGTTGTTGCTTAGTTTTTAATACAAATTCAAAAGCAAATTCATACCTGTCAGTGTGATAATGCGATTATCATTTTTAGGAAAACTCAAAATTAACAGATTCACAATTATTATATAGAATTTGCAAGATAGCCTACATATTTTATATTATATGTATTAATTATTAAGACTGGTCGCATATAAAATTATGTATGCACTTCGGGCATAAACCCCTTATTGTGTAATTTTCAGGCTGCGGGAAACAAACGCCTCCTCATGCCCTCGGTACATAAGTAACTATTGTTATCAATATGATTTTCCTTCAGTAAGTCGATATAACGGTAAATCATGAAAATTTTCCAAAAATAACTGTATAATAAAGTTGCAAAAAGAGCGAATTTTATAAACATAGCTTGAGTTTTAAAATTTGAAATTATCGTTTCACAAAACACCATCCTATAAAAATAGGGTTTATGTTATATTTTCCTAATCTCTTTTCAAGTTACCGAAGTAACTCCCTGAAAATCCCAAGATTTTGTTTTAAGTAAACGGAGACAAAGCCCTGCAGTTTATTGTAGAGTCCGAACTACATCTAGGGCATCAACAATTCTCTCTCTCATATTAGTCCAAAATAAATTACAAATAAAATTTCCAACTTGCTCCAGGATGAATTCGAACCATCGACTTCGGTACCGAGTAAATAAATATAAACGCCTTAGCTACTTATCTACCATACCCTGAGTGTACAAATTTATTTTCGATACAAATTAAGTCACTTTTCTATAAATCAGTAATTATAAGATTTATTTCATTATGTTAATTGTCATATTCATATGCATTTTTATTATTTATATGAAATATTTCGTACAAATTTTATTTTGTTGAACTGCTGAAAGGAATATATGTTTTTTTCAAATTTCGTAAATTATCTAATTCGAATAATAAGTGTATATAATAAAATACACAACAGTAACATTTGACACAGTTTTCTCTTTTTTATGTAATAAAGTTCATAGAAATATTTGTGTTCCACCGTGACATATTTATATTAAAAATCACAATCTATTGCAAACATTTCAATTACGTTAAGAATCTCTCATACAAAGAAAAAATAACTGACTCTCATTGAAAACATCTGCTATTGTGTGTCATTTCTTCGCACCCAAATTGGATCTAACCTTTTGAGCAAATCCAATAAACTTATAAGTCGAAGTGTGTTAGGAAATAAGATGAAAGCTTTTAGCTTTATATCAACATATGTCAACTGGAAAACGTTTTTATTAAATCTCATAGCGGAACTCTTCACATCTGCATTATCTTGTAACCAGAAAACATCGAAATCCCATTTTTACATTAAAACAGATCATGAAAGATGTCTTAACTTCAAAGTTTTTTGTATTTTAGAATTTTTCAGGATGAAGTATTGAAACATTTAAGAGAAAATGAACTTTCTTGCATCCTAAAGGGCTGAAATCTGAAACAAGAAATATATTTTTCATTTTATATCACCCCAGCGACTTTGAATAATTAAAATCAATTACGATTTTCTTTCCAGCATCCTTTGCCATTATTTGTTATATGAGTAAGTTCAAGACTCTCCTGATTATATAAAAACGTGGACTTACATACCTGATTGAAATTTTCCGCTGTTTTCGTATTGTATGTATTAATAAATTTCAAAAATATATTTAATATAACACAATTTGAATGATATACGGATAAAGAATATGAAGAACTACATCGAATTAAAATTAAAAATATTATATATTCTTAAATCTGTGATATATTTTACTTATTTTCCCCTCGACATCTGTTACTTTGTTGATTCTTACAATTAGTTTCGTTTAGACGTTGCTTGTTTGTTATTATTTTTTATGTTTTTGTACTAGAATGTGTACAAAGTAATTACATGAGGTTAATTCAAGGAACAAGAGTTTTTGCCTAAGTGATAAATGTAAGTATTATATTTTAGACGTTTTTATAAATGGAAATTTACACAATTACCAGAATAAAATTCAAATTTATCTGATTTGAATATCATAAAAAATGTGCTTAATCGCCTGCTAACTTTTTTATAAATAAAATTTTTAAGGTTTGTCCGCATAATCAGTAAGTGAGTTACGAAAAGGAATCCAAAATCATTAAATTTATAATAGAATTGTCTTATAACAAGCGACATCAAGTTGACTATGCAAATGAAAACAAGGAGCTTAGATCTTTGATCAACGTATGTGTTATCAGAAAGTAAAGAAGTTGCCTATTTTTTAGTTACAGATACAGGAAAAGAATGTGATGTTGAGCATCGAATTGAGAACAGTAAAACTAGTAGTAAGAAGAAGTTAGTATATTAAAAAGAAAGATGATTTCAAATTATGTTTTAAGATTATATTTGTTTCCAGTAAATATGAACATTAAACAAAAATATGTTGTAGTGCTGCAAAAATCAATATAAAGCCCAAAGTCAATAATACATATCATTCTGGCATATCAAATACATACAGGATGTCCCGAAAAAGGAGACCAATCCGGTAATTGTGATTTCCTTACGCAAAAATTATAGGACTTTCATAATGTCATTTTTCATTTTAGACCCCCATGTTCAATGTACCCTGTATATTTGAAGTTTAAAAATAATGTTTTTAAATAACTCGAGTATTTTGTAATATATTTATTTGTACTTTGGTACAGTGCCTCAACTTAAAGAGTCACTTTTGAAAAGAAAAACAAAAATTAATTATCAAATATTCAAAATAGAGGTGTTCCAGTACCCACTGACCCCCCAGTTTTTAGTATCTGCATCAATGACTCATAAACACTATTTTTTAAGTTGACCATTCATTTTGGATTATTTTATGTCTCTTAACAAATTTCGAAAAATGCTTCTTTTCAGAGATGTTGAAAAATATTTATCTCATAATTTTCAAATACTTCTAAATCAAGTCAGTCGCTTTCGTAAACAAATGGCAATACTCTGGATACGATAGAATTGTTTGTTTACTGTTAAAGTAAATCCTTATTTTTTTTACAAGTTAAAGTTTTTTATAAGCTAATAGTGTTCTTGTAAGTAAGAAAAACCAACATGGCTCGTAGACAAGGAATTGTACCCTTTTCTGAAATGACGGATATGGTTTAAATATTTCTATAAACAGTAAACATTTATTTCTATTTTTCGATTAGGAAAATGTGACTCCAATACTAATTTAACTACTAGGCACTATGCTGAAAAATTTCCCAATCAATTTCATCCAAAAAGAAACTACTTTTCAAATATAATTAACCGTCTAAGGGAGATTTGAAATTTAAGGGAAAGACAGAGGGGTAATTGCGGCCGACTCCGTGCGAATCAACCTGAACAGGATGAGGAAATTTTAAGAATTGTTGAAGGAACATCGAAAATTAGTACCAGGGTGTTGGCTACGCACTTTAAAGACATAGGGAAAACTCAGATACACATTATTTTACGGAGTCAGCAGCTGTAACCATTCCATCTCCAAAAAGTACAAGCTCCTTTGGCTCAAGACTTCGAAGCAAGACTTGTATTATATAGATGGTTATGTGAAATGAATAACCGAGATCTACGTTTTATCAGAAACATTTTGTTTACCGATGAAGCTAAATTTACAAGAAACGGGGCGACAAATATTCATAACATACATATATGGGCTGAAGAAAATCCTAAAGCCATAGTAGAGACGCATCATCAAGTAAACTTTAGAGTCAATGTGTGGGCAGGTGTCGCAGATAATTTTCTTTTGGTCCTGTGTTTTTAGCAGGAAACTTGACTGTTCATTCATTTTTGCAATTTCTTCAAAACATACTGCCCCAAATAAATTGCCTTTACATGTAACACATGGTTTCAATTTGATGGTGCTCCTCCTCATTTTGCTAGAAATGTTAGAAACTATTTGAATCAATCTTTCCTGTTCACTGGATTGTGGTCGGGGTCGAGATGCTTCTATTCAGTGGCCACCCCTTTCCCCAGACCTTACTCCCTTGGATTATTCAATGTGGGGATTTATGAAAGATTTTGTGTATACAGTTCCAATTTTGAGCGAGAATCCTTTAAAAGGAAGAATTCTTAAAGCGGAGGGCAGTTCATGTTGAAGCCAAATATTTTCTATAATAGAGCTCGTACGTGTACAAAAACATGTAGGTCATATTGAACAATTTCTTTAGACTGGCATTTTTTTTTTGTTTCTACTGTTTTTTTGTTACTAACAAATTATGAATAATTTTAAGAAAATAAGGTATTTGGTATCTTGTTATATAGATTTTCATAAAAAAATCTATATATACATTTATGCTCGGAGACTTTGGGCCCCCGTATCTCGAGAACGGCTGATCGGATCGACCTCAAATTTGGGATCTATCCGAATCTCGAGATTTCCAGAAACTTTCCGTCTGTCCGGAACTCCGGAACTCTGGAACTCCGGAACTCCGGTAGTCCGGAACTCCGGTAGTTCGGAAACTTTTCTTTGAAATGCGATAACTGTCCCAAATATTGACCGATCGATTTCAAATTTTTACCAGTGGTAGACCTCCATGGTCTACATATGCATATTGATTTTGAGCCGGTTCCGAAAACGGTAAGTGGGGCAAAAACGGTCTAACAACCAATTATTTTACCTTCCTTTGAAATGCGATAACTGTAATAAATATTAACCGATCGACTTCAAATTTGGAACAGGGGTGGACCTCTAAGGGCTACATATGCCTATTGTTTTAGAGCCGGTTTCGAAAACGAAAAGTGGGGCAAAACGGCTTAAAAGCCATTTTTATTTCTTTTTTTTTTTAATGCGATATCTGTTCAAAATATTGACCGATCGACTTGAAATTTGCAACAGGGGTAGACCTTTACGGTCTACATATGCGTGTTGATTTTAAGCCGGTTCCGAAAACGGGAAGTGGGGCAAAGAAAATTAAGAATTTTGTTTTTTTTTTTGGAAATGCAATAAATTCCCCAAATATTGACCGAATTGGTACAAATATAGGCATATTACCATAAGACTCAATAAAATGGATCACAAGGAACCGATTCCGACTATTCACGAACCGCTCCGATCATTCCCGAAGGCGTTATAAGCACTTTTAATAGCGGAATCGTTTTCTAGGTAATCGGACCCAAAGAATCGATTGGAATCATTCTGGAACCGATCCGATGTACTTTGTCCGTCTTTTGAAAATCTATATGGCATCTTTACCGCAGCGGTGAATGTACCTCACTTGTTATAATGCTTCTAATTTATAAATAATTGTAGATTGTTGAATCCATTGCGCCTACCAATTTTTTTCTGGGCGCTATTGACTTTATAAATAGATATTTTTGGCATGTCCTTTATTATTGATATTTTTGTACCTACTGCAAAATTTTAATTAATTGTTTAGTTTTAGTATTTGAAAATTATGAGATTAACGTAAGCCGCGTAAGCACCAATATTTTTCAACTTATCTCTAAATCGAGGAATTTTCTAGAAATTGTTAAGAGACATAAAATAATCCAAAATGGATAGTTAACTCAAAAAGATAGTTTGGGAGCCATTGGCGCAGGTACTAAAAAATTCGGGACTGTGGTTACTGGAACCCCTCTATTTTGATTATTTGACAATTATTTTTTGTTTTTTTTTTTCTTTTTCAAAAAATGTAACTCTTTAAGCTGAAGCACTGCACCAAACTTTACATAAATATTTTACGAAATACTCGAGTTACTTAAAAAAAATTATTTTTAAACTTCAAACTTTGACACCCTGTATATCAAGCAAGGGAATCTAAAATGAAAAATAGCATTATGGAAGTCCCATTATTTTTAAATAGTTGATTGAAGATGAAGTTACTTTGTGAAAATCCGTTTTGATTTAAAAAATTATAAACACTTTTTATTACTTGTCTAATTTTCACTTTATTTGGTATTTTTACAACTAGTTTCATCCTATTCGGACATTTTCAAGTTCAGTTTATATTTAAATGAAAGTAAAATCTGTATATATTTTAGTTTACTTGAAAATATCCGATTAGGATGAACCTAGTTGTAAAAGTAACAAATAAAGTGAAAATTAGACAATTAATAAAAAGTGTTTATAATTTTTTAAACCTATTATTTTTGCTCAAGGAATCCATGGTTACCGGATTAGCCTTCTTTTTCCGGACACCTTGTATATACAAAAACTCGGTGTACATATATGTTGTTTCATATTGAAATGGAAATTGTCCAAAGGCAAACAATGCAATTATAAATTGAAATATCCATTTTGCAGTTTTATAAAACTTGTTCGTATTGTAGAATAATGCACACTCTGTGTTAATAGAGTTCCCTATTATTGTTGTATATATTTCAGTAGGCCAATAAATTAACTATTATAAACGTTTTAATTTTTAATCCTACAATTTAAGTTTATCAAGTACATACGATAAAAAAATACCCAAAAATGACGATGTTACACAAAGTTTACATTAGTTAAATTTAAAATACATCCAGCCTGCACTGTTTCTCTGTAATATATTTCACGCTGACATAGTACGGTATTGTTTATTGAAAAAAAAAAAAATAGGCATTATAAATTTTAATTAAATATTACTCTTCTGCACGTACCCGCCACTGTTACCTAGATGTTGTGCATGTATGAGATGTTATATCCATTTTTCTTAACATTTTAATATTATTATGTTGGAAGCAAACAAATGATGCATTGAAACAATGGAATTATATATCTAGTAATTAACTAGGCTCTTCTATTTATGTATTTTATTAAAATTATTACCGATTACCATGGAAACATTTTATTTTGAAGCTGGAGAATGGTATATTGAATCTTTGCTCAATTACATTTTCGAATAAAAGTCAAAGAATTATACAAAATTGTTTAATATATCATCTATTAGTTAGACTACTTAAATAACTTGAATATAGGAAAATAAATTTCATTTTTATTCATACAAATTAAATTTTTAACTACAATAAATATAAAAGTTAAAGGCATTGAATAACTAAATAACATCTGAATGAGTAAAGTTATTATTTTTAAGTGTTTTAAGTGTTTTTAGCAAAGTATAATTAACGAAAGCTCTCAAAATGCAATTAGGGTAAGGTAAAGAGGCAATGTTTAACGCCAAAAAAGTTTTAAGCCTCACAAACCACTACAGTAACTCACGTCATTCTGGACATCACCTAAACCAAGAGGAAAACTTTGTTGTAGGTATTGCCTCTTGCTACTTTTTTAACAAAATAAATGGGTAAAATAAACAAAAAATTTAATTTACTGTTCCGCATTTTCAACAGCTCTATAAAGTAAGCATTTTAGGCATTTTGGTTCGAGCCATAAAAGTTGTTTAGAAATTTTATAAATGCGTATTCATTAAAATAAATTTATTTTCGTTTAACACTGGAAATATTTCAATACAAATATGTTTTTAAAATAAGTATTAATTAAGTACATAAAATATTATTTTATATTTTAAAAAATCAGACATCTTATTGTTTCGTATTTCTGCATTTCTAGAAAAAAATAATAAAATAATTATTGGGTATCACATAGCATTCTTTCAAATCTAACGTGATAATAATAATAAATACCTATATTTTTATAATTTATACTGTCATTCTTATCTGAATCCTCTGGTATAGAAGCTTTAGGTAGGTATGTAATAAATCAAAAACAATACTTTCAATACATTTATAGAAACCATTAAAACAACTACTTAATCTAAGAGCGAAACGCGCGTCGAGTATACTGCACTCGATAGTGTTTTGGTGTTTCGTGGAAAACTACGTCAGTATTATCTTTACATCAAAGGCTCCAACCCACTCCAGGATTAATCTAAGAGTAGGAATTGCATCGAATTAAATAACAGTGTTCTTAGTATAGAAGCAAAAAAATATTGAGATTAAATAATATTGACTCACCAAAAAGAAAACTTTGTACACCTGAGAAATGATTTCCTCTAGTTACAATACAAAAACGAAAACCCCTAGTCCGATAATAACATGTTCGTGTACCAACCCTGAAGACTTCAGGAAGAATAAAAGATAATTTGATAAAATAGGATTATTCAGCCCCTCTTACTGATATAAATTTGCAACCACTGTCATACAGAATGGGCATTTCCCACATGTCTTTTTTATTTGCTTATTCGATAGTATTTATAAATATGAGCTCACAGAATTTTTTCCAGATTTTTTAAGCCCCGGAAACGGGTTAAAAAAATAAAATAATTTTGAATTTTAGTCTTATGACGTCATCCGACTAGGTTTAGCGCCAAACACAAGCAGCCAGTGAAAGCAAAGACGATACCGCAATATTGCTAAAAAATCCGGAAAAAATTCTGTGATTTATAAAAAATATCGAATAAGCAAATAAAAAAAGATATGTGGAAAATCCCCATTTTATGACAGTGCAGTAGCGTGTTCCCTTAAACTTTTACACATTTTAAAGTTGCCATTCATCTAAAAATTCGATTTGGTTCCGTACGTAGACAAAATGGCATTTTATAATAAAAAAATATAGTTTTGTCGCACAATAACCTTTTTACCGCCGAACCTAATATTTTGGGTAGTTATTTAGTTCTTCCTTTTAATTTATTGTTTGTGTTTATTTTATTTATGAATTATGGTTAATGAAAATAGTTTTATGACTTACATCGATAAAATTACCAATTATTTCAAATACAGAATCATTTTATGCCGAAACAGTCAAATATTTAACGTAAGAAATAAATAGACAGTTATCACTTTGCAGGGTGTTTACGATCTTGGAAATTATTTTTTGAGGAAGTACATTTTGATATAATAAATCGTATAGTGCAGAAAAAACTTTAAAAATTAGAAAATAATAACTGACCTTTCTTAACAAAAAAATGCGGACATGTCGATAACTTCTGGAGGCGAGATGGAATATCACGACTTGTCATCCAACTACAGCAGACTCTAAATAAGCTGCGAAGTAACAAATGGCAACACCGCAAAGTAATCCGGCCGGGGTGCGATGAAGTTTTGCTCCAGATAAGCGCAACAATGAAAAAAGTTGCGCGGTAACCTTTGAATCGAAATTCCGTGAAAACAGTGACAGATATCAAAAAATTGTGTATAAAGAAAGTTGTGGGAAATCAAATTTACTAAAATAAAGTCTGCGAGGACACATACTTATTTATCTTCAATATTTTAGGCGTAAAAGGCGTCCAGAGATGAACGATATAAAACACAGGATATGAGGGATGAGGAATGGATTATGGATGGATTGCAAATCTTAGAAATAATAAATTAAATTATAATAAATTTTCAACAAGAAGCAAAATACGTTGCTGAAATAAACCAAATGACAATGAATTCTCAAATAAAATCAAAACAATCTAAGATGGTAAAATTTTAGAAAAAATAAATTAAATTAAATTAAAATAAATTCCCAACAAAAAAAGAAAACAATCTATTACCTACTCAAAGACAAATTGATTATTACTTTATTAAAATTAGTATAGGTACGGTTGATCCCCTTAGTTAGATACGTACGAAAACAAATATGGATTTGGAATGCCTTTTACTTTTAACCTCATTTTATTGTCAATCTCATTTTCTACACGTATCTTTGTTCTAAAATGTTCGAGTGAACGATTCTTCTGAGTTTTTAAATAGTTATTTAAAAGTGTATTAGCAAATACTGATTAAAGCATACGAAAAAAAAAATAGTGGCTGTTCCTTTCACTATACAATTGTCCAAAAAAATCTTAATAAAAATTATCAAAAGAAATACTTCTCACCATAAGTTCACCAAGGAAGTCTTTTTGATTTTCAATTCTAAGGAAAACTTTTTCCAACTCGTCATTAATAATTAATTACTCTTCTAAGTTCTATAATTCCGTACCAAATGAGTTTAAAAGTTATAGCCATCAACGTTTTAAAAAATCTATGTATAATCTTTTATTGTCACAGCAAATACTGGCATAAGTTTTTTTTACTATTTTTTATTTTTACTCTGTATTTCTCTTGTATCGATCTTATTTAACTAATATGATAAAAATATGCTTGTATATTTTAGTGTAGGTATCTGATGATGTTTAATTTAGATTTATTATTGGTCTTATTATTGTTATAATTATTCTGTATTATTTGTGGCAAATTATATATTACGTAATATTATACTTCATATAACTCGATTAAATAAACAGGGTGATCTGGACCTCGCCGAGTGTAAAAATAAAGTCCTTCTTATTATAATTATTAATAATATAATCCAATATGGCATACATATGAAAGAAACAATAGTCACATTATTTGTGGGGAATGATAGACCTTTCAAGGGCCACACGTTGTAAATCGAAATATTGATTACCAAGAAAGCTTCTTTTTACTTTTGACGCGGTGTGAAAGACAAAATATCACAAGTAAAATTTTTCAACATCACATGGAATGCATATCCAGAAATATGTACTTTAATTACATCACATTTGGTAGATACTATGCACAAAAAAAGTCATAATTCGATTTACAACCTGGGACGCAGCTCTTTTTAGATATGTTGAATACTTAATATAACCTCAATAGCCGAGTTACAAATTACACTAAAAACAAATGTATTCGCACTATGCACGCACCGGTAATTATTATGAAACAATGAATGCTTAATATTAATTCACAAAACAACACTAAAGAACTATTATAACATATATAAAACAATGAAAAATTACATAAAATTATCCTGCAAACTACCAAAATAACGTGGCTTCTAACACATTCAACGTAGTCTAGTACGACCCCGGCAGTGTTGCCATTTCTGTTACTTCGCGGCTTGTTTATAGTCGGCTATGATCCAACCCTGCTGCTATAAGTTTCGCACATGGCTGGACTGATTCAATAGTCAGCGTTACCCAAACAATTTTGTGTATTATATAAAATATTTTTTTCCTAAGAAACTTCTATTAGGGTAGTTTTTAGCAATCGACTACTTTAAACAAGCCCTACCTCCCACTAAAAATAAATTCCTAAGATCGTAAACACCCTGTAAAATTAATTATGCATAACATCGATAACGATGTCTTCAGAACACGATATCTCGTAGTTTTTCTTGTGAGAAATGATGATAAAGGAGAGTGATCCATAATCAAGCTCACCATGCTTCGGCTACATAACACTCAGTAAACTTTCTAATTTTAACTTATAATATCTATCTCATATTGTCCTTTTTCTTTCAAAAAGAAATGTAAGTAGCAGGTAAATAAAGGATAAAGATTTTAATTTATTCTATAATCTGCTCTATTTATAGTAACTGAATGATAAAGACCAAGTATGCATCATAATGAGAACCATTATTATTAATAACCAATGCTCTTTCTGCATAGGAAACAAAACGACATTTATTTTCTATAAGCAAGCCCCATTATGAATTGATATTAGTTATCTGTTGGCTGCAAATGAAAACGTATGCGCAAAAACAAAGCAACATATTTCAAAGCCAAAATAATAAGCCTTATAAATGCGATTTAAACTTTAAACAATGACAAAATAACAAAGAACTTTCACGTCAGTAATTTCAGAAAGACTGAGGCAGCTTGCATTCTAATACTACTATTCACATAGAGTGCATACTCAACGTACATTAATTAAATGTGGTTATCTGCAAGATTCCAATTGCGGCCATAAGGCCACAAATATCAATTAAGGATGCACGAACCCGGTCATAACTCACATTACTGTTTCACTTACTCCAAGATTGGTTGCATTTTGCATTTATTATACATAGGCTTGATCTTTGCCGAAATAAGCTCTTCGCCAGTTCTAGATGTTCCATTACATTTCCTTTCCTTTGTAGTTTTAAAAAGTACTAAATCGAATTAAAAAACAGAATAGAAAATAGTTGCTTGGTAGCAGTTTTCTTAATTATTACAGTGGTTTGTGGAATTTAGGGTAAAACAACTAGCTATGTAATAACTAATTAACACAAAGAATCAGAGGCTAATTTTTTTTATTTCTTAAATTTGAGCGAATTTTGTGTCTTCCTGTCTCTCTAGGTATTTAAATATTGTAACGTAATTATATTGTTTTTTAGAATGTACTATTCAGAAAAAGAAATACAGGTTGTGGCCTATATGACACATTAATACTCTGGAGGGTATCAACAATAAAACATGAGTAAATAATTCTTTTTTTTCAAAATATAAAAAAAATATAACTTTGCTGGTGATATGTATTTTAATTTGGAACATTTAGTTCTCACAGCATTTGATGGTCTATGATTGCCAGCACAACTGCTTCGCTTGTTAGCTTGCATCAGATTATGGTTCACAAAAATCTCGAATATTTTCACTGGTTACATATCTTCAAATATGAAAAATTTCTATAAATATTTGCTGTATTGTTACGTTAGGTAAATTATTATCTTTTAACCAGTCGATGGGGGTTAGCTTTTCTTTCAGGAAGGTGCTCAGGTCTTCATCAAAATCATCAAACGCATTGTTTCGTTGACTTTATAATTCTGCAAGGGATGTATTATCTTAATCAAAATCTTCATTGGCAATTTACTGGCCACTATAAAAAAAAACATGACATAAATTAAACAATCCCAAAATTCGGAAGCAGAAGCTGTCCAAGACAGGGTTGCACTAAGAAAATCATGAACATACAGCAGACAGCTGTTTCTTCCGACATTGCCATCGGCCGGAATTGAGATTCGAAGTCAGATTGTTAATAGATAGTGTGATTAATCAAGTTTGTGACACAGCGCGCTGTCTAAAGCAACTTCAGCAAATTATTTAGTAACCCACCAGATTCATCTCCTGAGTCCCTGGTCTGATTCGCCTCTATTTTCAGGAAATTTTACATAAGTACGATCTATACCGTCATTTTCAAAATATTCCCAAAATTCTTCTGTTTCTAACATAATAGCAATTTTTGGCACAGTCAAACTGAAATAAACAAAACATTAAAATTATTAGACCTATAAATTTTTTTAAAGGCTAAGAGACTATGGTGCCACATTAGTTTCATCGACAAAAACATCATGCTCAGAAACAGATTTATAGGTTATGGTAATATTCATGATTATAGAAGAGTTCTTTGACTCTAATATAAACTTAAAATGCAAGATATAACACCTATTTTCTAAAATAATAAATCAGAAATTAGCTTAGAGTTTACTGAGATTCATTTTTCCGTATGCAAAATACTAGAGAACTTCTTATCCAAAAACAGAGCTGCATCTTCGCGTTAAACACTTCCTGCTGATTCTTGCTTCTAACCTATATACTAAACTGAAAGACCCGCATTCCAAACTTCCATTCGAAATAATTACACAATCCTTCAGGAAAAAGTTCTATGGCGTACCACATAATATAGCTAGTAGGTTAAAATAGTTAATCTTTTCTGTGCATACTCGTGTAAAATTCAAAATGTTCTATAACTGTCATATTGTGTAAGATTGCAGCAGATTTTGATTATAGTCAAATTTCAAAAACAAAACATTTCCCACAGCTCATTTTACTAGTGGATTCGTAAATGCGCGAAAGCTGATGCTAATATACGCACAGTAGCAACAGCTATTGGGGTAAAATATTTAAAAGACAATTTTATAGACTCTCCTAAGTCCCAGTATATTCATCAGTGGTGGCATATTATCTCGAGGTCCTTTTTTTTTGGTTTCAAAACTATCTCCATGACAAACAACAGTTTACTAATGTGAATACAGGAAACTCGATACAAACATTGCAATAGAGATTAGTTGAATCCGGTGTTCCACAAGGATCTATTTTAGGATCAAATCTCTTTAATAAATTTATTGCAAATATATCGAGATTTCAGCTACATTCAAAATTATACATGTTTGCTGATGATAATCAGTTGATACATAGTTTCTCTCTTGTTTGTACAACTCTTTAGCAATTATTGACTCTCGGCCAACTTATTATTCTAGTAAATAATGAAGTCATTGCATCAGCCAATAGCGTCAAAAATCTTGATGTCCACTTTGATTCTTTACTAAGCTTTTCAAATGACGTAAATACTATTTGCAAAAAAATCTTTTTATTGTTTAAAACAGTTACAAACATTTAAAAAATATTTTGACACAACAAGTAAAATATTGCTTTCTGAAACGATGGTTCTGTCGCACTTAAACTACGCAGACATAGTATACGGTCCCTGTCTTTCATAGGATGACAAATACTGAATACAAAAAATGCTGTTACGATATTTTACAACGTAAAATTATGCCCCAATATGGTCATATTACTCCGCAGTTACCTGCTTTCAGTTTATTGAATATATATGAAAGGAGATTTACACACATTGTGGGATTTGTTTTAACCGTTTTGAGAAAAAAAAATCAAATTATTTGTTTAATAAAATACAAAAGAGCACTGTAATTCACAATAGAGATCTTAGACCAATTGAAAATAAAGTTTGTATTTCCTCTTACAAAAATTTATCTTTTTGATCCTCGTTTTCATTCATAGCTGCATATATTTTAATTTACCAATCCAATATCACAACATGTTGGTGTCAACTGTTAAATCTAAATTAAAAGACATAGTTTTACCTAGATTAGAAAATTTTAATTGTCTAAATTAAAAAGGTTTTTTTATTTGTTTTCATATGCTGATATATTATAAATATATATTTTTATACACAGGAAGTGATGTAAAGCAACATTGTTGATATATTTCCTTTTTGGAAAAAATTTCATGTCGGTACTTGTACTGCTTGCTGTTTTTTTCAATAAACGTATTGTATTGTATTGTAGTATTGTATTGTATTGTATTGTATTGTATTGTGTTGTGTTGTGTTGTGTTGTGTTGTGTTGTGTTGTGTTGTGTTGTGTTGTGTTGTGTTGTGTTGTGTTGTGTTGTGTTGTGTTGTGTTGTGTTGTGTTGTGTTGTGTTGTGTTGTGTTGTGTTGTGTTGTGTTGTGTTGTGTTGTGTTGGGTTGTGTTGTGTTGTGTTGTGTTGTGTTGTGTTGTGTTGTATTGTATTGTATTGTATTGTATTGTATTGTATTGTATTGTATTGTATTGTATTGTATTGTATTGTATTGTATTGTATTGTATTGTATTGTATTGTATTGTATTGTATTGTATTGTATTGTATTGTATTGTATTGTATTGTATTGTGTTGTGTTGTGTTGTGTTGTGTTGTGTTGTGTTGTGTTGTGTTGTGTTGTGTTGTGTTGTGTTGTGTTGTGTTGTGTTGTGTTGTATTGTATTGTATTGTATTGTATTGTATTGTATTGTATTGTATTGTATTGTATTGTATTGTATTGTATTGTCTTGTCTTGTATTGTATTGTATTGTATTGTAATGTATTGTATTGTATACATATACTGGCGAGTGTTAAATTTATTTAAGGTTTCTTACTGCGTAGCGAATCATATGTCAAACACCCGTTCCGAGAAAGTATTAATAACTAACTCTACGTAGTCTTATAAGGTAAGGCCAACTGCTAAGGAACTGGGAAATACGTGCTTAGTTGCCTATAAATTATGTAGGTAAAAACTATCTTCCCGTAACGATCCTGGTTGTACGACTTGTTGCATATATTATAGATATATTTCAGATTGTTTGATATATAAATGGAACTTGTTTTTTTTCTTCATTGACATTTACATTTTCATCCCTGCGACATATTATATTGAAAAAAATTCACAGTAGTAGTAGCAGAAATGCAACATTAAACTAAATGCCATGTGTAATTAACTCCTTCTAGGCACTTAAGGGAAAAAAGCATTGCTGAAACATTTATTATCGATTAACTCGAATACGAATCGACCAATATGCAAAAAAAAACCTGTCGTTATCAAGGTTATGAGGGCAAATAATCTATCACTGGACCCGTATTCCTATTTGAACATTTTGGAAGGGTGATTCTCCAAAAGAGGGGGATGCAACGGCAGTCGAGGCTTCTGTGTCAAATGATGTCGCTCTAAAATAAAATTGGACTTGTCTCAGCATTTCTGTTTATCATTTTTTCAAAAGTTATTCATGGTATTTCGTTTTAAGTGGGACACCCTGTAAAGAAACTAAATCAACCCTAGTGTGCTTTAGAAGTATCCGCTTTTTAGTAATGAAATTGATACTGATATTTTGTTTTATTAACAACACTATTTTGTATTAATTTCGTTTATTAGCACGGTGCAGAACCATAAAATAAATCGTCAAGAGGGTGCGAACGAGTAATATGTTTCCCAAACACATCTGTTAGATGTAAATAGATACAAATGCATTAAGTTGGTACAGCAGTTGCTGTTTGTTGTTAGAAGCCACGGAGAGCCATTAGTGTTGTACGCTACTAACTATCCCTCCAAGCAGATTACAGTTAATCGCAATATTTAACTTTAGGTATAGCCACAGATACTTAGCAATGCTGTTGTTCTCTTTATACAGTTCGATCTCCAAGCCAATTCTCGCTGATAAACACGACTTGCCAATTGTTGTGCTAACCACACCAGTGCTCAAATTTAAATTTGTAATCTATCAGATCTCCACTCAACTCTGCTCTTACCTTTATCCATTTGTGCAAATTCTGTTAAAAGTAAAGATACGGAAAATAAATCGTATTTGGTGAAACATTTTTTTAAAATATGTAGTTGCATAAAAGAAAGTTGAAATATTTCTAAAACAGTGATTCAAGAAGCGAGGAAAATGTTTAAAAACAATTATATATCTGTTTATAAACCTGATATAGCCACTAAATACAATAATTTATCGTCTTATAAAATTGAGTTGGCCGATCAGTGAACATTTTTATAATATAAGAACAAAATATGCAAAAATATGAAATATATGAGTATAATTAAAATTACAAATCAAATAATACATTAAAATATAAAATGGAAACAAAAATAATTAAAACGACATTGTGCGGTTTCCAAATATTAATTATTGGTAGTAACAGTAGACCTTTTTTGTAACATCATCTTATAATTATCGCTGTCAGCGCTTTAGTTTCGAAAAATTTTTTTGAAAGTAATTGATTTGCAGACGTTCCATTTGTAACAAATTTTGTAGAGATTTCAAGGATGTATTACTCCTTTAAGGAGGTCACACATCACATCACTTTTGTCAATAACTTTATTTCATATTATATATAAAAGAGAGTGAAAAAAATGATGTAACGCAAGTCATAGAATACATTGGCCTCAGCGGGAATAAGTAACAACTGGAAATTCTAATCTACGACGTTGACGTAATGGTGCTATATGGACAAATATTTGCTAGAAGAGTAGCTTAAATCCATAGCGAGGCAGAAACGCACGAGGAGGGCGTGTAGCAATATTCGTCAAAAGCTCCATAGACCATCAGGTTAAAATAACGCCACTACTGGAAAACATGAGCATTATCTTTGAACCAATAACGTACAGATAAAATGAAGAAAACTTATTACTGACCACCACTACTGCACTTTGTCCTGAAATTTGAAGGCCCCATTCTCGGAGTTGGAAATGTAACATTTTTAAGAAAAGGATACTGTCAACCGAACAGAACAATTATTATTGGAGCATGCATGAAAACTTCATCATTGCAAATGTGTAATGTACCTCTGCTCTGCACCTTAATTCTTTAAATTACGACAGTATGTCAAATGAAGTAGGTCTTGGGCATCACTTCCAGTTTTAGATTTTAGTAACACCAGTTGCATCTATTAGTAGGATGATTGACTCTTGAACAGCTGTAGTGTGGTTATACTATTTTCCAGAGGTTTGAATACACATATTTTTTGGTAATTATACTGAAATGATTAAAAAATTAAATACTTGACATATCTTACAAAACAACATAATTATGAAAATCATTTTGTGTGTTAAATTATGTAGTGTAAACTGATCTTGTAATCCAAGGTCAACCAATTTGGGGTAGTTCAGAATAAACTCGACGAACGGGTAATATGGGTCTCTTAAATTTCCAATTACAAAATACTAAACTACGTATATATATATATATATATATATATATATATATATATATATATATATATATATATATATATATATATATATATATATATATATATATATATATATATATATATATATATATATATATATATATATATATATATATATATATAAATATAAAGAAGAAAAAAATGAGATTTACTCGCGGGATCATTACATTACAGTAAGAAAAGTTAAATTATTGGGTATGCCCGCATAGAATGTAGCTAACCGTGGACACGTGTTTCGACCTTACAGTACTCATCAGCACGGTGAGAAAAAAAATTGAAAGGATGGGCTCAACTTGTTAGAAGACACAAATGGAAACACCACTGACAGGTAGCCAGGGCACATTTATGGCTTCAACTGGACGGTCCCGGTATTCGGGATCGACCAACATCACCACGGAGGCAACTGTAAGCTGCCTGCGTGGAGTTTCCTACCCAGGAATATAAAGAAGAAAAAAATGAGATTTACTCGCGGGATCATTACATTACAGTAAGAAAAGGTAAATTATTAGGTATGCCCGCATAGAATGTAGCTAACCGTGGACACGTATATATAAATATATATATATATATATATATATATATATATATATATATATATATATATATATATATATATATATATATATATATATATATATATATATATATATATATATATATATATATATATATATATATATATATATATTTGCCCGCTGAGTAGTTGTTTCCTTCAATTCATATTTAATCACATTAGTTTAGTCCACCTGGGCTAGGGGTCGTCGCTCTCGGTACTTGCTGTGATGCAAGTCGCTATCCGCCACAGAGACATCTAGGATGTCGGTCGGATAGTAGCATTCAGACCATATGAGAAGTTTCATACCTCTCACCACTATTCACTTCACCTTAGTTGGTATATAACTAGCAGGTTGACCACTATCATTTGTCTGTTCCATAACCTATGGCATACTGAAGAGAACAAACAAGTTCGAAATCGATCTATGTCTGGTTAGGAATTGACAAATGATATTAACTATCGATCTATCATGATTTGAAGGTGTAATTCAATGCAGGTCGGGGTATTTGCCCGCTGGTAGTTGTTTCCTTCAATTCATATTTAATCACATTAGTTTAGTCCACCTGGGCTAGGGGTCGTCGCTCTCGGTACTTGCTGTGATGCAAGTCGCTATCCGCCACAGAGACATCTAGGATGTCGGTCGGATAGTAGCATTCAGACCATATGAGAAGTTTCATACCTCTCACCACTATTCACTTCACCTTAGTTGGTATATAACTAGCAGGTTGACCACTATCATTTGTCTGTTCCATAACCTATGGCATACTGAAGAGAACAAACAAGTTCGAAATCGATCTATGTCTGGTTAGGAATTGACAAATGATATTAACTATCGATCTATCATGATTTGAAGGTGTAATTCAATGCAGGTCGGGGTATTTGCCCGCTGAGTAGTTGTTTCCTTCAATTCATATTTAATCACATTAGTTTAGTCCACCTGGGCTAGGGGTCGTCGCTCTCGGTACTTGCTGTGATGCAAGTCGCTATCCGCCACAGAGACATCTAGGATGTCGGTCGGATAGTAGCATTCAGACCATATGAGAAGTTTCATACCTCTCACCACTATTCACTTCACCTTAGTTGGTATATAACTAGCAGGTTGACCACTATCATTTGTCTGTTCCATAACCTATGGCATACTGAAGAGAACAAACAAGTTCGAAATCGATCTATGTCTGGTTAGGAATTGACAAATGATATTGAGCTATCGATCTATCATGATTTGAAGGTGTAATTCAATGCAGGTCGGGGTATTTGCCCGCTGAGTAGTTGTTTCCTTCAATTCATATTTAATCACATTAGTTTAGTCCACCTGGGCTAGGGTCGTCGCTCTCGGTACTTGCTGTGATGCAAGTCGCTATCCACCACAGAGACATCTAGGATGTCGGTCGGATAGTAGCATTCAGACCATATGAGAAGTTTCATACCTCTCACCACTATTCACTTCACCTTAGTTGGTATATAACTAGCAGGTTGACCACTATCATTTGTCTGTTCCATAACCTATGGCATACTGAAGAGAACAAACAAGTTCGAAATCGATCTATGTCTGGTTAGGAATTGACAAATGATATTGAATATCGATCTATCATGATTTGAAGGTGTAATTCAATGCAGGTCGGGGTATTTGCCCGCTGAGTAGTTGTTTCCTTCAATTCATATTTAATCATATATATATATATATATATATATATATATATATATATATATATATATATATATATATATATATATGTATATCGATGTGTAAGAATTTCAACTATCGTATTATCTCTGACTTAGGTTTGTTGGGCGTTCCTGCAGGGGAAGGTACTGCTACAGAAGCAGTAAGTTTTCGATTTCTCTAGCTGGAGGCTCCTGAACGATTCAGTCAATCCTCAGTGTAAGCTGACTTTTTGTCACATCTGGCAGGGTCAGTCCAATCCTCCGTCTTGGGGCGCCTGTTAGGGAGTGCGTGGGTGCTACTTCTAATGCTCTTAAAAGAGTATTAGCAGATCGGCTTGGTACTAAGGACTCGTTGTATGGACTGGTGTTACAGTAAAAAATATTTAGAATTATTTAATAATTATTACGCCTCTCTTCACCGACTTATTCGATACATTTAAGAATCATACAGTCTCAGTTGTTTTTGAAAAAGTCAAAAAAAAGGGGTTTTGATTTAATATTGACCTAATAAAAATTTCCTTTCGTTTTTATTTTAGCATAAAATTTTAATTTGCATTTTCGACTATTATTCTTATTTTACCTTAGCTTATCTCAAGTTAACAGGACCTATTTTCCGGCAAAAATTCCGGAAATTTTAATTCATAATATTCATGATTTGAAAGAAATCATAATATAATCTTCTTAAAATTAAAACCTGTGTTGCGTGTTGGGTAAAATATTTTTTTGATAATGCTTTACTTATTTTATGGATAGAGTTTAAACCAATATTATATCAAGAAAATCCGAGAAATTATATAATTTGACTTTGACAAGTTTTTATTTATTTCAGAGTAAATGCTAATTAGGGTACTAGCTTTTTTTGAAGAACTCTGTATCACAACAATATGAAATAGTAAATTGATAAAAAAAAAATCGTTTCCTTTTACAAATATTGTATAGTTTAAAGAAAGATTCCTTTTTGATTATTTTAAAAATAATTTTCTTTTATTATTTGTACTTCAAATAGAAATATGTGTTTATATATGATCCCACTATAATTTCAAGTAATGCTTTTATATTCAATTTTATTGTGTAAATTCTACAGATAAAAATATACAAACTAAAATCTATATAGGTATATTATTTGTTTTCCAAAGTTTTACTTATTCCTTATACGAATGAAACGATCAAAGCTGGAAAATCCTCTTCTATCCAATCAATCGTAATATACGAGATTTGTTCTTCCGAGCGCCATAGACATTTGATTTTGACCTGCAGAAGCGGAAAAGTCGTCAAATATGAAATCGAATATTGAGTCAGGCTAAAGTAATCATAATATTTGCTCGACGTGTGAACAGCAGCAAGGGTGAAAACTCCCCCAAACTGTGAATCGGGATGAGTAACAGTAGTATCAAAGTTTCTACAAGAAAATCACGTTTTCAAATATTTGCCACAGTAATTGCAACTGTTTCTTAACGTCTTAGTTTTTCGAATAATTAATTTTGGAGAATCGTATATAATTGACTGACTTATTTAAGTCAGATGTAATATGTAAAACGCATTGCAAGAATTGGATCAGAATTATATTCCAGTTGTTAGTTTGTTTGCTTAAATAAAAAAAATACAGAGTGTTACAAACTAGAGGGACAATATTGCTGTTTATAACAGGTATATTATGGAATGTCTAAATTTGTCACTTGTTATAAGGGAAAATCAAGAGAAATTGAGATGTTCCACTATATTAAAATTTGGATTTATTTTTATTGTATATAATGCTACACTATTTATGTAATCACTAGTAATCAATATTCATAAGTGACTGGATTAAAAAAAAATTAACCACAAAAAAAATTATAAAAGTTTAGATAAATTCAAAATTGCCGCCAGTTAACCAACCAATGAAATATTGCACCCTGTGATTTGGCTAAAACTGTGTTGCCATATTTTCTTTATTTAAGTATGGTTTTGTAGCTGGAAATTATTTCAGAAATTTTCAAGACCATTTTAATTTGGATACAAAAATAAAAGCTAACTGTTTACGTTCATATACAGGGTGTCCCAACCAAAAGTAGGCACCATGAATAACTTTGGAGATAATTTTTTTTTGAAAAATTGGTGAAACACGTCGACCTTGTTTCCAAGGGGGACATATTTGAATGTAATACTTGTATACCTATCCTCATCCCTCTACTCTACACGGCCACCCCCTCATTTGCATTTTTTGAAATGTCTTTCAATTCTCTACATAACTGTGTATTTTTTAAAATTTTTATTGATTCGTTCCTGAGAATAATTGTTTCATTATATTAGGTTCCGGAAATAAAAATAAAAGAAGCAGTTTAAATTATCGTATGTATTGTTCAAAATGACCCCCACCGACTTCCATACAGTAGTATAATCTGTCTTGAAATTCTGTACGAACATTTCTGAACACATCTGGAGTAAATAAACGGCATTCTCGAACAATTCTTTCACCTAACTCTTCCAGAGATGCGGGTTTTGTTGCAAATACCTTCGATTTCAAATGTCCCTACAGAAATAAATCCAAGGGAGTTAAATCGGGTGACCTAGTGGGCCACTCCACAGGACCTCTTCTTCCAATCCATCGCTCAGGAAACCGATTATCCAAAAATTGACGGACTGCAATAGCAAAATGTGGGGATGCCCCATCCTGTTGAAAAAACAGTTCGTCCTCTAAAAGATTATCGTCTTCTTCAAGGATTTGGGTAATCATTGGGTCGATGTTATTTTCTAACAGATCGAGGTACCTTTCGCCATTTAAATTTGTAGGAATAAACGGCCCGACAATGTGATCCCCTAAAATGCCAGCCCAAACATTTAACTTATGAGGCCTTTGGGTATGAGTTTCCATGAACAAATGTGGATTGGTTTCACTCCAATACCTACAATTGTGCCTGTTTACCTCCCCATTTAACTGAAATATCGATTCATCAGAAAAACACGTATTGTACAGTAGATTGGCATTACCGTTTAACTGCTCACTAAGAATTTCACAAAATTCAGGCCGACGATCGGGATCATCTTCATTTAAGTAGTGTACCAATTTAAATTTATATGGATGAAATTTGTGGGCCTTTACAATTCGATGAACACTGCTTCGTGATACACAGGAAGCATCAGCTACTTTCCTGATCGATTGAGTATTATCCATCTGCAAATGACCCAGAACTGCCACCGACTGCTTCATTCTTCATCGGTCGCTGAGGTTCATGCTTTTTGCGCCATACAGAACTTGTTTCCATAAATTTTGTTAATAATTGTAAAACATACTGAGAACCAACCCTTCTATCTGGGTGATTTCTATTGAATATGCGCTCCGTAGCTCTAGCACAATTATCATTTTTAAAATAAATGCTGACATTCTCTATTCTCTCCCGAAGGGTATAAACCATTTTGAAAACTCACTCTGGTAAAATGTATCTCGATTTAAAATTGGTTGTGAACAAATTAATGATCAAGGACTATCAAATACTTATGAATCTTTTATTATTCTAAAACTAAACGGACAAGGAAAGTGTTTTTTGTCGAAAAAACTCGTGTTGATTTGAGAGCACTAAAAAATGTAGTTTTTTTATAAATTTCAATACCCAGTGCCGTGTATTTTAGATTTTTTAAATGATTTCGAATGTGTGTAATCATCAAAAGTAAAATTATTTTCCTTAAGAACGAATCGATAGAAGTTAAAAAAAAATACACAGTTATGTAGGGAACTGAAAGACCTTTCAAAAGATGTATCACTCGACCCCCTTGCCATTTGAGGGGTGGCCGTGTAGGGTAGAGGGATGATGATAGGTATACAGGTATTACATTAAAATATGTCCCCTTGGAAATAAGGTCGACGTGTTTCACCAATTTTTCAAAAAATATTTTTATCTCCAAAGTTATTTAGGGTGCCTAGTTTTGGTTGAGATTTAGTAATTGGTAAGGGGCTCCAAAAACAATAATTAAACTGTAGCTAGCATTTAAACCTAGGGTATTTTGAATTGTCTATTCATATATAAAGTTTAAATCATGGTTTACATTTAATATGGTTATATCCAATTCTCCAGACAAAAAATATATTTTAGTTGATTATCATCACATCGGCATACATATCTAAGTTTGACCGTAACAGAAGTCTTAAAATATCCGAATTAAAAATATTAAAAAGAAGTGGCCATAATATAGACTTTTGTGGGACACCTGAGCTAACTGATCTACATTGCGAACTTCCTTGCTCGTGAAGTCCTTGTATTAATATTGGTATACTGATATCAATCAAATAGATAATTTCAATACCAAGAGAAAACACTTCCAAACACACAGTAATATTTGCGATTAAGAAATCAGGATCTATAGAATGCTCTAGTTATATCCAATAACGCCTAAGAAACGACCTGCGTGTTATTTTTGGCTCATGAAATTTTTTTCTGTTATATTATTTAATAGCGTAGAAATACTGAAACCTTTTCGAATTCCAGACTAATTGGAAAGAATAGAGAAATCAGTTGGCATTAGATTGGACGATCGAGCAGACCATTCTAAAGGTCCCCGTTTACGAATCCATATACCGAAACACTGAATTAAATGTTGCCTTACATGAACTCCATATGCGGGGGACACCATTTTATTAATACCATCTATCCAACTTTATCTGTGTGTATACCTCTTCTATCCGCGTGGATTATTTCCTGACCAATGTCTGCAGTTACGCAGGTTTTCTGTTCTATTGAAGCGAGAGGTTGCTTCATCATCATTATTACAACTTTCCAACATCAGATCCCAAATTGTAATCTTCTGTTAAAATTATTCTCGCGATAATTCCTGGACCTTATACTACTTTTAAGGGCAGAACATTTCATCATGATCAACAGAAAGTGGTCGGATTGATACTTGAGACGTTTCTTCTAATATTATACAAATTATCAAGAAACTTTCGTTGATTTTGGTTTTTCAATCTATGGAACATGTTTAACATCTCGTTCTTCACTAATCTACTTATAGAAAATTGTATAATAGGAGGATAAGGTTCGTTAAACAAAGTGCAAGCTTCTTCTTGTGCCCTTTTTCTATCGCCATATCCTACCATAACTAAAATGTCAATGCTTTTTCATTTGATTGGGGTATTTTGTATAATTTAACTAGTTTAACGCACACAGCGCAAACTAAACGAGCCAGTTTAAATCTAAAATAAGAAGTTTCGTGTTATTATTACTTAAATTTTTTTTAATTTTTTATTTCTTTCATCGCCTTCTTACTTTTTTTTGGTACAAAACAGTCCACAAAATGTAATTCCACTTTTATTTTATTTGTGTCCCTTATGAAACGTTATTAGTGAATAAATTTTAAATCGATTTTTTCTCAACAATTTTGAAATATAGTAATTCAAAAATTTTAGTTATCGCTAAACATAAAAAATGCGTATTTTTGTAAGAAAAAAAAATTAGGTTGCTATTTAAAAAATTAAAAAATTCGGTATACAATTATTTTTCCTCACCTCGTACAATTGTATCAGATTAAATACAAAATTTATTCCAAATGAAGTTTACATCTAAAAATTGGTAATTTCCGTATTCGCATGAATGACGTTGCAGAAAATACTTAATTATTTATTTTATATGTTTTGTTCAAAAAAGTTACTTTTTACCCCTTTATAAGATATCAGATATCAATGAAAGAGGGTGGAAAATGATAAAATGATATCAAGGGTGGCGAAGAAACAGACAGAGGTGGAAAATTCGATGAGTGACAAAGCAATAAAGTGATGATTGGGCCAGTCGCTGAAAATGAAAAGACGCATTCTGCACATTCCGTTTTGTTTCAGATACAGATTTTCGGCTTCAACTCTCAACTCTACTCGAACTTCTCCGAAGCACTGCACAAAGCTCAAGGGATTGTAGTTATTTCTCTCCTTTTGCAGGTAAGTTTTTTGTAATTTTGCGCTAAAGTCATGTTCGCGCTTATAGCTAGTCGAGCGTTTTTATTTTATATGATGTTTGTATAAAACTAAACTTCAAAGATCTATCAAGTCAATTTCATATTCACACTTGTAAATGTTTCACTTAAATGGATACTCACTTTGATATTAAAATTTCTGTGTAACAAATTTTGGCTTAAAAATTTAAATAATAATAAAAATAAATTTAATATTATTTGTGCTTTACACACGTCAAATACGATGAAAAATACTATCAATCATTAAAAATTTAAACCTAGAATTCCTCAAATATAACGTGCCATGCATTTCTGAGTAAATATAATAATAATAAGAATAATAATGTCTTTATATTTATACTCGGCGAAGTCCAGATCACCCTGTTCTACTTAACCGAGTTATATAAAGTATAAATTTTCATAATATAGTTTGTCACAAATCACACAGAATAATTAAAAGCAATAAAACATTAATAAGAATAGTAATAAATCTAAATTATACAACATCAGATACTCAAACTAAAATGTACAAGCATATTATCATATTAAGAGTTAATTAAGTTAGGTACAAGAGAAATGAAGAGTAAAAATAAAAAATAATAATGAAACTTATCCCAGTATTTGCTGTGTAATAACTAAAGGACCGTGTGAAAAGGGTAGTGCGATGTTTTGGTATGTTTAATAAATGTTGGTTTCTAACATTTATATTATGGCATGAGTAACGGTGGCGGTACTTGCTGTGATTCAAGACGCTATCCGCCACAGAAACATCGAGGATGTCGGTCGGATAGTAGCATTCAGACCATATGCGAAGTTTCATACCTCTCACCACTATTCACTTCACCTTAGTTAGTATATAACTAGCAAGTTGGCCACTATCATTTGTCTATTCCATAACCTATGGCATACTGAAGAGAACAAATAAGTTCGAAATCGATCTATGTCTGGTTAGGAATTGACAAATGATATTGGTTATCGATCTATCATGATTTGAAGGTGTAATTCAATGCAGGTCGGGGTATTTGCCCGCTGAGTAGTTGTTTCCTTCAAATCATATTTAATAACATTAGTTTAGTCCACCTGGGCTAGGGGTCGTCGCTCTCGGTACTTGCTGTGATGCAAGTCGCTATCCGCCACAGAGACATCGAGGATGTCGGATATATATATATATATATATATATATATATATATATATATATATATATATATATATATATATATATATATATATATATATATATATATATATATATATATATATATATATATATATATATATATATATATATATATATATATATATATATATATATATATATATATATATATATATATATATATATATATATTGTTTTTTCAGGTTTTCGCGGGTGGTGAATGTTAAATTCGTTTTCAATACTCCCGCGTAGGTGATAGGCCCCGAGAGGGACCGTGGTTGTCTGAACGACGTTTCGGCAGAATCTCATCTGCCATCTTCAGGTTCTAACAGATAACTGCTTACTGCAGTTCGAGTAACCAGAAGCTGCAGTCAGTTATCTGTTAGAACCTGAAGATGGCAGATGAGATTCTGCCGAACCCCCGTTCAGACAACCACGGTCCCTCTCGGGGCCTATCACCTACGCGGGAGTATACCCGGAAAACGAATTTAACAATAAATGAATATATATATATATATATATATATATATATATATATATATATATATATATATATATATATATACATATATATATATATATATATACATACATATATATATATATATATATATATATATATATATATATATATATATATATACATATATATATATATATATATATATATATACATACATATATATATATATATATATATATATATATATATATATATATATACATACATATATATATATATATATATATATATATATATATATATATATATATATATATATATATATATATATATATATACTGCGAAAAGAGGAATGCGAGATCCGTGTATAAATGTACAATACGAGATCTACACTAAAACTTTGTATGTCTCCCAGATGCCTTGAGAAAATTTTAAAATTCGTTCGATAACCAAATTTCATTTATCAAAAAGATTCCAAATATACCGGTTCTAGAAAAATCCGTTGGCAAAGAAAATATGTTCATTATGAGATCCTACACATTGTAGTATTCCGAGATCCAAAAATATATACTTCTATATACTTCGAAAATTACAAGGAAAGCGAGATCCGACGATGTTGCCACATTTTAGATCTTGCATAATATAGGTAAGAATATTGTATATAGATAGTTCTATTTATAGCACAAGGTCATTTAACACACCACAATAGTAAATAATGTATAAAACGTTGTAGCTGATAGTCAATGTCTTTAGCATACTTTTTAATGAACTTTGAAGAGAGCTGACATCAACTACAGAGTGTTTGCTTCTAGAAAAAAAATTGAGCACTAATAATAATGTGCTTATATTTTATGTCAGTCAACCTAGAAATACGTAGGTAGCAAGTTTTAATTTTGTGTAATCTTGCATCTGAAATGTATATGATGGTATTTAATTTCGGCAAAAATACTAATAAATCTAGTGCAATTGAAAAGCGTACTTTCAGGATTTATGAATCATAATGGATATTGGTCGTGCTATTTTCTGTTTCGTATAGAATGCTCATTTCTATACCTGTTTTATTTTAATCGAATATTAGAATGGGAGAAAATTTTTTATTGTAGAAAAAAATATTTTTCACAGATCTGTTTCATAACACTGCCAGTAAAACAATTTGTATCAATTGAACATGCAATGATATATTGTCATACAATTTTTTTCTTGACTAGATCCTATTAGTTAATTTTTTTTCAAAGCTGATATTTAAATAACAACATTCACAGAAGAAATACATAAAATACCTCGCCTTTTTTTTGATCACCCAGATATCTAAAGCAAAATTGATTTTTTTCTCACTGTAATTTAAATTTACCAAGAAAAAGAAACACTAGTATAAAAATTATTTTTTATTTCTTATAAAAAACAAAAATGATAATAAAGATAATGATAATAAATGTAAAACTCAAAACACAGGCAATTCAAAATTGTTTTTCTTCCCATTGTAGTTGAAATTACTAACCAGGTGCTGATTTAAAAATTATATTTTATTTATTGTAAAAATAAAAATGTATTAAAAACAACAGAAATAAATGTAAAGCTCCAAAATACAGGGCAATTTAAACTGTTATTTTTTTAAGCATTTATGAAATACTGATTATATTTAAAAACTGAAGTTTGGATTTATAGGTTCTTCATACTGATTTATTGAGATATGTTCAGTTATCATGCACTTCCGGTTATACTGATTATATTGGATATCTTCAGTTTATATATAGGTTATTCATGAAGAAAGCTTTGTACTGTACTGAAAGATATGGAATATTGAGGTGACCTTAAATCCCCATATAGTAATGGCTAAATGGGCTCCGTTTTTTAAATACAAGGTGTTTTATAGTTTTGAAAAAAAATTTCGATTTACCATATATCTGTAATGCATAAGCGGAATCAAATGAAACTTTGTATTTTGGTTAGAGTAACCATTCACCATCTAACGCTTTGGATATTAATAAAATATCTGGAAGAAAAAAAAAAATTTTTTTTAAATATTCATAGAAAATAACACACTGTATACTATCTGTTAAATATTTGATACTACAATTTTTAATTACCCCAAAAAGATACAAAATCCCATAAATCATTTTTTAGCATCATTTCATTATTTAAATAAAAAAATTAAATGGAAAAAATTCAATAATTTCTCTTTTTTAATTAAGAATTTGAGAAACAAGAGCCACTCTATGTGTTAACAAGATATTACTTTTTGTTCTGTATTTACACTACTTTTTATTTGTATCACACATACCTAAAATAATACAAATATTTTTTAATTATTAAAAAAAAATTATATTTGCTTTAAAATATCTGATGTAAGATACAAATTGAAGTTTATGCCTCACATAATGGAACCTCCGGTTACAGTATATGTAGTTAATATCTGTGATTTTTTCCCTCAATTTCATAATTAAACAAAAAATTACTGAATTTTCGTCAATTTGTTTTTTTTTAATTTAAATAATGAAATGGTGCCAACAAATTTTTTGAGATTTTATTTCTTTTTAAGTGTAATGTAAAATTCTAATATCAAATAATTAATAGACAGTATTCAGTGTACCAGTTTCTATGAATAATTAAAAAATATATATTTTTATTCTCCGTCCGGTCCTGATATTTGGTTAATATCCTAAACATGAGATGGTGAATGATTACTGTAACCAAAATAAAAAAAATCTCACTTGATTCCGTTCACGCATTAACGATATATGACGAAATTAAAATTGTTTCATTAATAGTATGCAGCACATATAAACCTTTGTCGAAATACTTCGCAACGATCCAGAACCGAACTGAAATTTCAGTTCGAGTAACCAGAAGCCGCAGTAAGCAGTTATCGGTTAGAACCTGAAGATGGCAGATGAGATTCTGCCGAAACGTCGTTCAGACAACCACGGTCCCTTTCGGGGCCTATCACCTACGCGGGAGTATACCCGGAAAACGAATTTAACATATATATATATATATATATATATATATATATATATATATATATATATATATATATATATATATATATATATATATATATATATATATATATATATATATATTATACTATATTTATTGGCTGATAGCTATGTAAGTTAATGTACCAAAATTATAACTATTGGTAGATAGAATAATAAAATGCAGGAATCAATAAAATAACGTCTACTCGCTGCGACACATACACACGAATTTCATTCCTGAAGTTTAGAATTGTTGAAGTTGACTTGCTCTGCATGTGGAAGCAAGAAATTATAAAATAGTATATCATAACAATTACAAAAAAATTGTTGGCAGCTGCCAAGAAAAAAAAAAAGAAATTAAATATCTACTTTAGCAAATCGATTAAGAATTTGTAAAGCGAGGATTTAAAACCAAAACTTGTGCAAATCTCCATATATGTGTGACCTGTAGACTGATTTTAATTGAAAAATAAAAACATTTTTTAGTAAAAATTCAATTTCAAATTAAAATCGTAAAAAAATTATAGTTAAAAATCAAAAATCGGGCTCGAAGGATTGATGGAGAATTTCAAAATCAACATTTAAAAACAAAGTTTATGATAACTTTAACTTGAAGACCTGTAGAGTGTAGACTGATTTAGGTGGCACAGTGGGACTTGTCCCATTGTGAGTTGTTTGATAAAGAAGAAATAGATATTCTTAATAAGGCATTAAATTTTGCATTACCTGCCTCAAGGCATTCTAGATGATATTGTTGCAAGTTCAATTCAATAACTTCCTGATTGCTCTAAAGGATTTGCCAGAGAAGCTTGCAGATATTTAATCACTAAAGTACATAGGAAGTCAGAATCCACAAAGGATAAAAAGAAAACATTATTTTTACTTAAAAGCTGATAAATAAAATTAGTTTGAATGTAAATAGGATACATTGTTAGCCTCATGTTAGTTTTATTCATCTTCAGATAATGTCAACTTGTCAATATTTATTATATTAGCAGATTATCTATGAATCAATTTTGATCAGTAGTCTGTAGTTAAGCTCTTTAGGTGTTTTATATTGTTACGGTTGTGTCAAATAGAACAAAGTTTGCATCCAATGCAACACGTGGTAAGTCATTTATGTAGATTAAGAAATACGTCAGACGTAACACTGGAAAACTCAATATTTTAGAGGAAGAAGGCTTGAGTTTGTACTTTGAGATACAAATCATTAATTTATTCTTGGATAAGAATTAAGCAATTAGAAGGTATTTATTACTAAAGTCGACAAAGGTTAATTTATCAATTAAACTGTCATATGATACACAGTCTAAGGCTTTTGTTAGAACGTAAACAAACTGTCCTTATTACCTTGATTGATGAGCTTAGAGAAATAAGACCTAAAGTTGTAGATCGTTTAATTCTAAGATCGAATTTATGTGGATTATATAAATAATTCTCTGTATTAACGATTCAATAATGTCATCCTTTAATATCAGTTTAAATTTTTTTGCTAAAAAACAAATAATAGTTCGACGATAGATCCTTAGAATCATATTTGTCAATTGGTATAACTTTTGAGATTTTCAAATTATCTGGAAAAAATATTTTTATGCGCAGTATGAAAAGTGTTAAAAATATTTTTTATAGTGACAATGTTTTGCAAAAAAAACAAATCTTATATATCAATACAATATTTGAAATTGGGGAATCAGATCCACTAAAAATTTTACCTTGACAGAATAGAAGAAAAAAAATACTTAACATACATGAAAGAGAAAGGTCGACGTTGTACGTCGTGGTAAAAATATCTGCAAATATTATAAACTGATGTAAAACTTTTGACTTTTAACTCTAGATTCAATGGGAATACAGAATTTTACACTCATGCAAGTAAATAAGATCTGAGAGGTACGACTTAGAATCCTGTGGAATATGAATATACTCGGTGCATAAGATGTGATGATTAGAAGGTACTGTCGAAGTATATCTAGCCGAGACCGATTTTTAAAACCCACTTCAGTTTAGATAGTCGTTGTATAATTACCTATCTGAGATATAAATATCAAACATTATTAATTTCACTAATTCTTTCTTGCTCTAAATTGTTGGAAGTTAATATTTTCCAACACTTAAAAAAATAACCACTTGCAATAAATCAGAACAGAACAAATAAATGCTTTTACACATTTGAGTAAAATTGATTTTCTAACACAAATAACCTTTTGGCTGATAGAGATGTAATGTGGTTTACAGCTTTATATCTGCTTTAGAACCGTATTTAATTACTTAGAATCCCAAGAGAAAAGAACTTACAGACAGTAAACATTTTAGTAGATCGATATTTATTTACGTCTTATTTTCAGAGTAGTTACAAAAGTCAACTGAAAGTGAATTATCACAGAATATACTGTTAATAAAGTTAATTTAAAAAACTATATTTTGTTAGTAATTTTATGGAACCATAAAAAAAACATCTTCGAGAACAACTGAAACAATCTAGCAATATTAAATAAATTATAGTGCTTACTTTTGGTTTGCCTTAAAGACAAAATTGAAACAAATGAAAAGTCGAGGATATACGAAATTAGCTGTAAGGAATGTAATCAAAAATATGTTGGACAGACTAGACGATCAATTCAAACTAGATTCAAGAGCATATGGCCCATCTCAAATATGGTAGAACAGATAAGTCTAGTGTTGCCCAGCATGCGTCTAAGAACAACCATAAAGTAGATATTAGCAATTTAAGATTAATTAGGAATGTAACAAACACTAGACAGCTGGATGCATTTGAAAGCTTGGAAATCATAAAGCGTAAAAATGGTATGAATAATGACTGAGGGCCTATCCCAAATTGCCCGTGACAATAGTTTACGTATAAAGGGTATGTTGTTAGCATAAGTTTAATTTTAATCCTCTCCAGATGATGCTAACTTTGTTGGCGAAATGCGCGTCGAGTGTAGTATATAGTGTTTTGGTGTTTCGTGGAAAACTACGTCAGTGTTATCTTCACATCAAAGGTTCCAACCCATTCCAGGAATGTATCATTAAGAAATTGACGGACAGTTGCAGCAAAATGTGAGGGTGCTGCATCTTGTTGATATGCAAGGAGATTTTTAGAAAGAGTTTCATCGTTTTCTATTAATTGGGTAATTTGTGAATCAACTGCTTCTCTAAGTAATTTCAAATAAGACTCACCATTTAAGTTTCCCTCAATAAAAATATCTGATGTGGCCAGCACATAACTTCCTTATACCAGTATATATCATCCTGATCTAAAAAAAATCATTTCATTTAATTCTTCACTTACCTCAATTAAATTTTAATAGCGTACTTTGAAATGTTTCTTTAAGTTTTTTAAATAATTAATTACCAGCGTCATTCGATACTGTTAATAATAATTCATATCATATACTTTAATAATTTTTTGTTGTTGACATTGACATTTTTGTAACTAAATTAGACCTTTCAAACGTCAAACTGTTAAATTTTCCTAACCCCATTTTATGAGGCCAAATGTGTAAAATATTTCAGTTTACATCAGCTTTATTTAAGTACTTGGAAAATATATTTTATTCGCTTGATATAGTAGACATGATTTATAATCTTTCAACAAGAATATGTTTTTTTGTAAAGTCAAATATAAAAAAGTTTAGGTCCCGTGAACCCACTTTCAGCTAGCAAATTTTGTTCATCACCAAATTTTTCATTGTCTTTGGCCTTTAGAACAAGTGTAACAAATTTGAAATCTTTATCTCAAAAACTGTGGCGGCTATCGCGATACTACAGACATGCAGACAGATTTTTTCATAAAGCTATGTTATTTCATTTTAAATCGTCGAGATTCGTCCAGAAACGCAATAAAATTTTTTTAAATTTTTTTCCCGAAATTGTACCTTTTTTCTTCTTTCATTCATTATGTTTCTTCAGGTGGTACCTCATTCATCAAATTTAATGTGTCACCTAAATTGTTGTTGACAATTTTAACTGCCAAATTTAGAAAGTCTCTCATCAGTATTTTTTGAGTTATCTCGGATATACACATACACACATACGCACATCCACACACAAACACTGACAGACATCTGGCAACATCAGATATTTTTATGTCACAAATAAATTTAAACTAAACTTTACATATAAATACTCCATTACCGCATCACTTCAAATGAATTGATTACTTTCCAATAAACCTGTTTATTTTTAAACATATCGATCGAATTATGCAAGTGGTTAGAACGATTAAACTTTGTTATACGGACAAAATCATTTTAGTCCTAACTTACGCTTGTTGTCATTGAGCAAAGACACTAACTTTCGAAAATTAATATGGAAGGTAGAGCTTGTAGTTATTTGGAAAAGTTGTTTAAAGTTAAAATACAGTTTTCTGGATAAATTGAATTATTTAAAATAAACGTAAGTATAATTTCAATTTTGCTGCTGGATATATAGTTATGTGTGTCTCTAAAATACTAAAGAATTTAATAAACGTAAAAATTTTGAAATAAATTAAAGAGTGGAAATGTCAAAGTTCTAAGTGCCAAAAATTAATTTTTACAGGAGAGACAAAAAACGTTCTATTTTGTTCGCTGTAATATTTAACAAAATAAATTATTAACAACGAAGACTTTATATACCTAGTTTATTAAAGTACTGTTACAAAAAAATACATTTTAAAACTTAACTTAATCTAAAATACAGGAATATACAAAAAACTGTCTTAAGTGCCTAAGACATTACACACAATGTGGGTATAAGTGCCAAATTATTATTTACCTTGCGATAAAACTCTTAGTGACATTCTTCTTTGAGTAACGGAATCATTTCTTCAAGTTTCTTTAATTTTTCTTTGCTTGTAGAATGCTTTTTTCTTTTACTGTTAAAATCGCTCTTCTTGTATTTTCCTCTGTTTTGCCGTTCTTTAGTACCTTAACGGTGACCCAGTCATCTAAGTGTCCATAGGTTGTTTTTCCCTGCACGCAGCTTAAATCTGACTTATTAACTCTTATAGCTGCGCCCTATTGGAAATTTTCATCGCTGAGGTATATATAATACCATCAGTAGGTTTGTGAAAGTCGAAAAATCCTCCCTGACTTTCCATATCAATGACTTAAAAAAGGATTCATGTGTTTAGCACTTCTTACAATTTCGTGGAGATCTTCTGGTATAAGGGAAAAATCGCAATCGTAACTTAAAAAGCTGTGACCGCTCAATAAAAATGTTCGTGTCACCTCATCAAAAATTCCACGTGCTACCAGAAATAACATTAATATCAAGATTCGGTTTTCATTTTGTGCGGTGCAGTTATCCGACCATATAATGAGTTTCCTTTTGTAGACTATTTCGGCCTTATTCGAAATATAGACCAAACAAAATGCTCTTCCCCCAACGCCTGCATGCCACATGCACATATACACCTTGTTGCAATCACTGAGATGGCATCCAAAGTTATAACAGGATAGCTGTCTTTTATAAAACATATCACTCTGCGTTAAGGCTGGCACAAATATGACTTGCTGCATGTCAATGGATATTACAGAATATTCTGACGACGGGTTATATCTCGAGCCATGTGGTCTAAGGCTACTTAGTACTTCTTATGATGCACCTGCAGTTTTACTTCAGCGACTCGGCTTTCTTCATTTTTAACTTTTATTAAACAGTTCAAAGTATCACATTCTTTACGAGTATCTGTACGCGGCCGATGAAAACACAGGTTAGAAAAATCAGTTTTGAAAACTTTCCTGTAGTACTACAAGTAATTTTCGTTTCTGGGTATTTATGTTTGTACGCCATATATAACCGGTTGATATTTAATTCAGGACTGAGGTACTGATTGCTAGATTTGCCCCTTCCATAATGACTTTCATCCTTTGGCAAAGAGTTTATATGATTTTGTACAGATTTACGATCGGCAAGATTACATTTAAGCTTTTTAACATGTATAAGCTGCATATCTAGATGGCCTATATTTTCAGTCTTTTTTTGCTTTACTATGTTTAACACTCTTTTCCGGACGGAAAAAAATATCTAAAAATGTCTGTTTGCATACCTGAACTAATATATTTTCTTCATTTGAAAGCTGGTAATAAACAGTGGCTTGCCTCCGACTTTCCCTTGGTTCATCGTACTGACCATGGCGTCGCCGCAGTATGCGTGATAGCTGTATTAAACCCATTAAATAATTTCCTGGCTGGAATTCACAAACAACTTCATTTTGTGCTCGGTGACCAAAGTTGAGCATTTGTAGCGATATTTACAAATAACCTAAAAAAGATTGAACGATCTATAGAAACACAGATTAAGCCAGGAAATCATTAAATGGTGCATACAACTCTAAACCGAAATATGTTTATGAGTTAATAATGTTTACCTCTCGACTTGGCTGCTTTTTTTGCTGTTTTGGGGATCCTTTTCTGGTTTCATAGGATTCTTCGGACACTCTTTTTCTTTGAGCGCAAGCAAATAATTTATTTGGCACATAAATGTGTTGTTTTGGCATTGGCCTTGGCACATGGAACCCATTAATGGCAAAAAATGAAATTTGATTTTTGTGGCACTTAGATCCTTTGGCATTTCTATTCTTCAATGGTAATTCATTTCTATCTTAAATTTTCACTGCACTATATCTCAAATGCTATAAGAGATAACAAAATAAATTGAAACTAACGACAGAAAAATTTTCTAGATTATGAAGTATTAAAAAATTATTTTCTATTTCCAAGATCAAACTATTCAAAAATATATTATATAAATTGCTTTTATGAATCGAGCACAATGTTCATTTTGACATCTTTATTTATTAAAGTTTAACTTTCGATTAATTAATCACGTGAACGAATTCTCTAAACTTTTTCTCGATTCTATCCACTAATTGGGATGATTTTCATTGAATAACATGATCACGTCTTCTTGAGTACGAACTTGATCTCCAAAACCAATCATTATTAGTATTTTCAAAAATTTATAAAAACTTCTAGTAGCAGATATTTTTAAATATTCTTTCTTATTAATAATAATAATAACACCACTATAGTACAATCCTCTGTATGTCTGAACTACGTTGTGCGGGAAGAGGTACATATTTAGAAACAATGGACACCCAATATTCGTCTATAGTAGAAGTAAACTCTCGCTCAGTTAATTCCACTGCCTCGAAATGATCTATAAAAGAATTTTTTCCTAATATCGTTAAAATTTCAAAAAATGCGTTATACCTTTGTCATTTAAAGTATTTTGATATTATTAATAATAAAGAATCCATTATTAATGGAATACAGATGATATTGGTTCTTTTCTATTATTTGAAGAACGGTAAAACCTATATAGACAAAATATTTGACATTCACCTAATTTTTCATGCTAAATAAGATGCGTTAGTTCGTTTTTGGTTATTAAAATCATGGACGTCCCTTGTTGGTAAAGGGCTAGGATGTTTCACCCTATAACTTTTGGTTCAACTTTCTTTTAATTTTTACTTCAAATTTAGAATTTTCAAACTCAATTTACTCCATAATAGTTGCTGATTTCGACTTAAAAAAAAGAGGGAATTCCTATAATAAAAAGAGTCCAAGAATTCTAAGTTTATGGTAAAATTAAAAGTTGAACAAAAAAATTACAATTACACCTGTATGCGTTTTATGCCTCATCTTCATAAGAACTTTTTGACTTATTTTGAAGAGTACTATACGCTGTAGAATTTTGGAACCCTATTTTAGAAACACCCTGTATACTGAAAATCAAAATTTGGTTATATTTCCTGGGAAATAGAAAATCCTTGATATGTTTAACACCTTTGTTAGGAACACTAGAAAATATGGGTTTTTGGAGAACTTGTTAAACTGATGAAGAGCTACTTAACAGACAAAATGAAATGTGCAAAGGTTCATAATACAGTAAGTAATAAGGCACCGGTATGTTGTGGGGTTCCACAAGGCACCATACTGGGACCGATTCTATTTACACATTATATCAACGACTTATTTAAACTTCCTCTTGCAGGAGAAGTGATCAGTTTTACCGATGTTACGGTTCTTTATTACAGAGAAAGGAATTGGGATGCTCCAAAATTAAACATCGAAAACGACTTTCATGTAGTAATAAATTTTTTCAGCAGCAAATTATTAACAATAAACATGAACAAAACATACTACTTATCATTCACTAGTTACGCCAATAAACTTCCAGACTTCACAGTTGTCAACATCAATTATAATGGTACTATCATTGAGTTAAAATCTGCCTCACCAATAGATATCTCGGAATTATGCTTGATTGCCATCTAATATGGAATATTCATATAGATGTTGTAGTAAATAAATTAAGATATCTTATGTCTAAATTTAAATTTTAAAAAGGTTTTTCAACACAGATCACCTAAGAATCATTTTATTACCCGGTAGTAGAGAGGTGTTCATTATAAATTACCCACCTCTTATCATCGTTATTATTGCCTATAAAAAAAAACGTTTTAAATAAAAGTTGTGTGGTTATGACTGAGTTTTGTTAAAATGCTATCACAAGTACAATAGCGTGCAGATTTCAGGGGATACAAAAAAATAATATATTTTTTTTAAATGGGATACCCTGTATATTATTAAATTTTTGGAATGATCCTTTATTCCTGACTTCAAAAATATACTATATGTTACCCCTATCATATACCGTTTTTAAGTTATTAAACGTCGAATATCTTAGTTAAACTAGTACTCTAAATATGGAAAAGTTAACATTATTAAACTGAGCTATGAAAATGACAACTATTTTTTATTTTATTTTTATTTTATTTTATGAATACAGCTGCCCAGACAGATATGCATCCAATTACAGGGCAGGAAATATACAAAGAAATATGTGCACAGTACAGAGTAAACGACTTAATACTAAATGTTTTACAGATAAATAACTAAAAAGAGAATGCAATAATTTGTGAGAAGATAGATTAAACAGTGGTTTGGTAAACTAGAGGTTTACTTAAGAGCGATTCAAAATACATTGCTTTATACTATTAACACTACAATTAAAAATATCAAGGTTCGACTGATAGCTTAAGTAATTTGAGCACATATTGTGAATAGGCGACGATTTTAGTACATTTGTTCTTGGTGTAGCTAGGTAGAAGATGTCGTGTGAGCGAGTTTGAGAATATGGAACTTTGAAATGTATGGAACTAAGAATATCCGGGCAGTCAGTCTGACTTGTTAATAGTTTGTGTAAGAACAACACAGAAAAGTAGATCCTACGTGTTGCTAAGTCATTTAGATTAAATTTGGCTAGTAAGTCAGATTGTAGCGTGCCTCTGGAAGGATAAATTCCGTCAGCTTTGAATGAAAGATGTTTAACGTGCCTTCTCTGAACCCGTTCCAAATTAAGGATATGAATATTGTAATGTGGGTTCCAGACAATACCACCGTATTCCAGTTTTGGCCGTACAAAAGCATTGAACAGGAGAGAAAGTGTGGAGATATCTTTAAAATGCCTTGAATTTCGCATAATAAAGCCTAGATTTCTGTAGGCATTAGCAGTTATGTGATCTATGTGGGCAGTAAAGGTTAGTTTTGAGTCAAAGATGACTCCGAGATCCTTGAATTGAGTGCATCTCGTAACTATTTCATTACCTATTTTGTAGGAAAATTTTATCGAGTTATTTCTCCTTGTAAAAGTCATCGCGTTACATTTTGATATATTTAAGGGTAATCTATTATTTTCACACCATGAATTTATTTTTGAGAGGTCATGCTGTAATCGATGGCAATCTTCTTCGGAGTTAATAGATGCAAACAGTTTTAGATCATCAGCATATAGGAGGACATTACTTTGTATATCTTGGCAGATATCATTGATGAAGATTATAAATAATAGTGGGCCCAAAACAGAGCCCTGCGGAACTCCTGACGTCGCTAATACTTCAATAGATGAAAACCCATGATACTTCACGTTTAATGTTCTGTTGCCCAGATATGACTCAAAGAAGCTTAGAAAGTCAAGACTTAGACCAAAAGCTGACAACTTCTGTAATAGGAGCCCATGGTCTAATCTGTCAAATGCTTTAGACAAGTCTGTATAAATTATGTCTGTTTGACCACCATGATCCAGCGAATTTGCGATGGCATGTGTAACACATACCAAGTTGGTAATTGTAGATCTACCTGCCAAAAACCCGTGTTGACCATAAGAGATTTGAGATTTAGCATGAAAAGAGATTATATCGTATAAGACAATTTCAAAAAGTTTGCCAAAATTACACAGGATAACTATAGGTCTGTAATTTTCAATATCGGTCTTATCACCTTTTTTGAAAACAGGACAGATTTTTGATTGAGTCCATATTCGGGGAAATGTAGTGGTTCGCAGTGCTAAATTAAAAATGATAGAGAGTGGTAAAGCAAAGATAGAGGCACAGTCTCTTAATAAGAAGGCTGGTATACCATCGGGACCCGTTGTGAGTTTATTTTTGAATTTTTTTAGTGCTTTTAAAACATCGTTTTCGGTAATGGTTGGAATATTAAGTTGGGGAACATTGCCTGTGGTTTCCTGTTCCATTAAGTTGTACGTGGATGATGTGATAAAGGACGATTGAAAGTATTGGGCAAATGCATCGATAATGCTCTGAGTGTCGTTTAATGAATTATTGTTGAAGCGCATCGAATTCGGTATACTGGTTGCATTTTTCATAGTATTAAGAAAAGACCAGAAGTTGCTCGGGTTAGTTTTAATGTTTGTTTCAGTGTATTGAATGTATCTTTTGTGAGCATGTTCAACGTCTCTTTTTATTTTGGAACGCAGAGCTTTGAATTGGTTGAGGTAGTGCTCTTCATTATTATCCTTATATAGATTCCATAGACGGGATTTCTGCTTAATATCTTTTATAATTGTTCCAGTGTACCATGGGGGATATGATGTATATTTTGGAGTTGTTTTAGGAACGCTTTGTGAGAAAACAGAATTTAGTTTATTATAAAGTTGTGTGCAAGCTCCATTAACATTGTCAAAGCCTGACAGACATGACCAGTCTATATTGCAAAGGTCATCATATAATTTATTGAAGTCTGCTTTTTTAAAATTAAATGATGGATTATTGTTGCCTGAATGTCTATTGTGATCAGATTTTAGGCTAAAGCTTAAATCTAGAGGTGGGTGATGAGGGTCTATGGGTACTAGATAGTTTTCTGAAAGATTAACCATTACCTGTGATCTGCTTAGGACTAGATCTAAGAGTCTACCATTTGAATTTAATACTTTGTTGTACTGGTTGAGGCCCAGGAATTCACAGAAATTAACAAGTGAACCTATAAGTCCGTTGGAAATTACAGAGGTAAGTAGATAACTTACATAACTAGGGATGTTAAAGTCACCTAGTATAATTAGTTTATCTTCATTAAGAAAGTGAATATTTGCTGCTATCATATCAAACAGGGTCTCATAAGTTGCAGCATTAATGCTGGGCGGAGTATATAGTGCAAGAACAAAAATGGAGTGATGAGATAGACTGAGTTTTACCCCAATTATATCAATTTCAGGAAATACGTTGCAGATTTCACTGAGATCTAGCATAACTGCCGAATATGATTTTTTTCACAGCTAGTAGGACACCCCCTCCCCTGCTCATGTTTGTCAGTTCAAAATTACGATCTTTCCTAAAGACACAAAAGTCATTTGGAAAAAGTTCAGAGTCGAACACGCCTGAGTCGAGCCATGTTTCAGTTAAAGCAATTAGGCAAAAGTGACATGACACTGATGCATTGAATAGCTCATGTGTTTTAGTTTTCAATCCGCGAACATTTTGGTAATAGAAATGAAAGGGTTTACCTGGGATAATTTTAGAGTTTCCAGGATTCTCAAGCTCGCTCGTAGCTAGTTGCTATTTGCTATCAAATAATGTCTCCCTAAGATGAGCAAGTTTCTTTTTGTAGACAGTACATTTTGTGCTATCCCATACAACATGGTTATTATCCTCTATTTTAGCGTTAACACAATTAATACATCTAGGAACCGAGGTTTCCGGGCAGTCTTTAATATTGTGAGCTTTTGAGCATTTTGGACACACCAGAATATTGCTGGAGCACGTTTTCTGATAGTGATTAAAGCCACAACATTTGTAGCAAAGTTTTAAATCTATCGCATCATACGCCGTGCAAACATCATAGTTGACAAAGAGATGACCCTGCTCCATAACTTTACAGTAAGTTTCCGCTTCGACATCCAGTAGTGCTTGATATACTTTATTGTTTTTCTTGGTAGGCCATATTTTGCAAACTTTGTAGTTGCTACTCTCTGAGAACATATCATTCTGATGATTAATAAATTTGACTATCTGAGCCGCGGTGTATTCTTCTATCATTCCCACGATTTTTAACCTATAGCTGCCTCTGCTAGCATCCTTGACATTGTAATCAGTTGATAATTTTACTTTCGCCACTTCCTTAAGTTTATCTGCACCGCTGGAACTGTTGCATCCAATTAATATACCTCCGTTACTTAAATTTTTCACTTTAGAGACGTGTATGTTTAGATCTATCGGGTTAAGATTGTTCATTATGTCAGATTTTGTTTGAGCATTAGGTTGCTCAGAGTTCTTTGGCTTTATGATTACCATAGATTTATTGTTGACAACTTGGGAATAAAGAGGAGCTGGTTCTTTTAACTTTGCAGGCATAGATATATTGGATAATTTATCATCGGCGATCTTGAGAATTTCCTTCCTCGTATCCTCGAATAACTTTTCGATATTGCTCATGGCATCCTTTAATTTTGATTCGATATTTTTTTTTACGATATTCTCAAAGTCAGATTTCTTATTATCGCAATTTTCGCAGTACCAATAAAGTCCTGGGATACCTGGGGTTTTCATAAGCTTTACAACATCGGCGGGTATTTCGGTGCATGTTGCATGATACGATTTACTACAGAAACCAGAGCAAGACATAGCCGGTGTTTTACGCCGGTCAATCACTATCTCACATTTCCCACAAATAAGAGACATTTCTTAGAATATGTACAACTGTAGTAAATAATTGTTACCTGGACAGGTACACTTCGGTAAAAGGTTCCTTTACGGCCGTGGTCAGTCCCTACCTTTTCTATTTCTTGAGGGCTGGTTGATTCTAACATGAAATGAAAATTAGTATTTAATACTTTCGCACCACACTTTTTTTAGAATAACTAATCACATATTAACTCGAACACACACTGAATTGTATCTTTCGATGCAGAACACAAGATTACTGTCATCTACTTGAGAGTAGTCCCAAATCACAATGAATTTACCGATTTTATAGCGATAAAGGCCGGAGCGCCTTTCCGCACGTGTTGCACTTAGGAGAGCTCGACAGTTATATGACTATTATGTTTGATAGGTGACATTTCTTTAATGAAATAATCAAAATGGTTTACAGTGAGGTAGAAAAAGTCCAAATATTTACTTGTTATATACAAAATAACAAAAATAAACATGCAGCAAAAAGAGCATATGGGGTGTTATATCCAAATCGTCCAACACCATCAGAAAATACGTTCAAAAATATTTACCGAAAGGTGAATAATACCTCCAGTTTTAGTAGAAAAAAGGGTGTAGTTCAAGCAAATCAGGAAGAACAGCTAGATATACTGCTTCATTTTGAAGATAAACCCATCCATATTTATTCGCGAATAGACTTTTTTGAAACATTGTATAATTTTTTAGAAAATTCTGAATGTAGTATAAATAATGCAGTCGATCAATTAGGTAAAATTTATTCCAAAATCCAACTTACTTAGAAAATGACAGCTATAGACCATATAAAATTTTACCCGTACAAGATTTAACAGAGGCTGGACTTTTGCCATCAAATGATTCAAAAGTTGGATGAAGATCCCGATTTTTTTACTAAAATATTATGGACTGAATTATCCTTTTCTACGGCAGAAGTTTTTAATAGAAAAAATCGATGGTCGTGGGAAAACAAGCACAACAGAAAACGATTGGTAAAACAAATAAAAAAATCAGGAAGAAAAACTGTTAGCGTTTGGTGTGGAATTTTCAGAAACAAAATTGTTGGCCCTATATTTTATGATTATATTTTAACTGGAGTTACCTATCTGGAAATAATTATCCCAGAAGCAGAAAATATTCTTTTGCAGAATTTTCCGGAAGCCGAACTTGATGATATGATTTGGATGCAGGATGGGACAACTCCGCATAGTGTCCTACCCGTTCAAGATCATTAGAATAATGTATTCCCAATATGGATAGGGAATAATGGACCTATTAAATGGCTACCTAACTGTCCGGATTTGACCCTTATGGATTAATTTTTTTGAGGATTTCTAAAAGACATTGTCAATAATAATAATAATAATAGTATTCAAGTTATTAAAGACAGGATTTGACTTGAAATAAACAATCTGAATGTAAATAATGAAGCCATTTCCGGTGCAATTACAAATATAAGAATACGTTATCAATGACAATAATGGTGGACACATCGAACATCTTTTATGAGTTATCATTTATTTATATTAAAATTTCCTAAATAAATCTTTGTTATCTATTTTGTACAAATATTTGGTTTTTTCTTCTTCACTGTAAACCATTTTGATTATTTCATTAAAGAAATGTCACTTATCAAACATAATAGTTGTCATTTTCATAGCTCATTTTAATAATGTTAACTTTTCCATATTTACAGTAACTAGTTTAACTAAGATATTCGACGTTTAATAACCCAAAAACGGTATATGGTAGAGGTAATATATGGTATATTTTTAGAATCAGGAACAAGGGATCATTCCAAAAATTTAATAATATACAGGTATCTCATTTAAATAAAAAATATTGTTTTTTTTTATATCCCCTGAAATCTGCACGCTACTATACTTTTGATAGCATTTTTATAAAATTAAGTTATAACCACAGAACTTTTTTTTTCTATAGGTAATATAACGATGATAAGGGGTGGGTAATTTATAATGTGTAACTCTGTACAACCTCACCAATATTATGGCACTGTCGCGGTGTAACAAACTACTATTTAAAATGACTTGAAATAATGCAGAAATGGATATTAAAAATAATATTTGGCAGAAATTACACTTACCAAGTGATGATCTCTACAGAGAGTCTAAAATATTTGACATAAGACAGTTGTTTTTTCAGAGTTTAATTTTATATCAGTATAAAAATACGAAGGAGGTCACTATTCATAATCATGACACACGATATAAAAAAATCAATTACAATACCTAAAATGATAAAAACTGCAGGACAACCTTGTTATATTTATCTTGCACTCAAAATATACATAGAAGTTTCCATTTCTCTAAAAAACATAAACTCATTTAAACTGTTAAAAAAATATATAAAATGGATAGCAGACATTCCATGATTATCAGTACATCTATTATTGTATAAAAAAATAATCCTGCCTATACGTAATAAAAGAATAAATAAATAAAATGAAAGAATAAAAAAGTATTAATAAAGACAACTAAACATAGGTTTATTTTTAAAATTTTATGCTTGTCACACTAAACAAAAATATTTAAAACATTACTTACTATAGATCCTATAAATATGTCTCTTTAAATAAAATTTGCATGTATTCGTGTAATATGTAAATGTAATTATTGTGAATGTATATTTATGTAAATTCTGTAATTAGTGTTATTTTTTTTTTTAGTTATTTATACAATGCAAGTGAAATCGCAGTTTTATCCACGTGCTGGTTTTATGGATTTCTCTATGTTTATTTACCCAAATTATATACTTATTAATATATTAATTTTTTATGATATTTATAATTTCTATTTGGTGAATAAAAATATTATTACTATTATTATTATTAAGGAAGAAACTAATCCCTTGTTTGTATTGATTTTATTTGACTAATTGTAAGTACTTGTCCTGAAGTTTGTTTGAGTATGGAAATAATAATAAAATAAGCTTCATCATTTGTAGATTTTAACGAGCCAGTATCGTACGTTAAAACCAATCAACATTTTGTTCAAAGCTATCGTGCGATTGTGGTTCAATACATTATTTAATAAAATGAACACAAGGAAACAATATTGACAAAATGTCACTAGGAGGTCTTAAATTAAACGTTTTTCTGTTTAAATAACGGTCTTTTGCAGTCCTTAACGTTACTCTGTAAACATTTACGAGTCGCACAGCAAACATCAATTTGTTTGTAAACTACCATTAGGTTCCCGCATTTCAATTGTTTAAACTGTGATATAGCGTATACGTATTAGACCGTGATATATTATTTAACTACACATTGAACAATAACCCCTAAAATTAAGCACCACTGTGGTAATGCTCTTAGACTTTTATTATTCATTTTTAATGAGAAGTTTACATTACTTTTAGTAAATAGAAATAAAAGTTTTTGAAGTTCATGTACCATTTCCAATGTTAAGAATGAGGAAAATTACATATTATTAGCACAGAATTCATATAGCAGAAGCGATTTTCAAAATGCCGAATTTGATGCTGACATGCCAAATCTCTACGTGACCTTCGGACATTATTTTGTAAGTACCATCAAGCCGAAAATTCAAATATACCTACGTAAAATAGCGGCAATCTTTGTAATCAGGATTGCTACACAATCGATTTTAATTATAAATAATTTGTTTAAATTTGAATTGTATTACATTTTAAATGGTGTATCAGTCACTTATGGATATTATCTTTAACATGTCAGTTAATTGAGCATTTTCAGTTTATATCATATAATTAATCCAATTTTGCAAATTTTAATGGCAGGTAAATAAATACAGTGGTAATCGATATATTTTTAATACATAGATTTTTATATTTAATCTGTTTAATATTGAAAGTATAAATGAATACTTTTATCAAAATGCAAATATCAAAGAAGTAAAGAACTGATTTTCGGTGTGACTAAATTAAAATTCTCTACACTATAAAATTAAAACTAAATAGTTTTCAGCGAAATTGAAAAAAAAATTTTTACCATGTTATAAGTTACGCATGATCCCCAAAATAATTTCATAAAAAATATCACCTTAAGTGGATTGCAAAATTAATTCAACTAGAGGATCGAAGTTCACTCCTACCTGATACAGCCATCTGCCTAAGTATCCATGCACATTAGATATCATAATTCCCTTATTAACAATGTTGTCGACAATATCTGGGTACATTATGGATGTATTGGTATTTGTTAAGAATATACCACTTTTCAGAAATTTTTATTCGAATAAGGGACTGAAATAAGATTTATACAATACTTAACACTTAGGTAGAAGGAAATACCAACAAAATAATGGCGGCTCCGCGCATACGTATACAAATTACATTTTTCTACAACCGAGCGAAAAGTGCAACTTTTCGCTTCCAAAACAAAGCGCAAAGTTGCACTTTTCCGAGGAGCGAGTGTTTTTTCTACTTTGTCGCTCGCCGAGCAACAAAGTAAACAGTTGGAAACATGGAAACCATAATAAAGAAACGTCTAGTTTATCTGCGACTTTTGACACAAAAGTAAGCATTGAGGATATTTGACAGATGTCGACAATTTTGTGACCAGCGCATGATTTTAAGATCGTTCTCGTACAATAAAAATGTTTCTACGTGAAAATTCAATGGAAATCGATGAAATCAGTGAAATTTCGTGCATTCTGCCGGAAATATTTCTACAAAAACATGTGTAACGCAAATTGATGCTCACGTTTGGAAATCTGAACTGTCAAATTTAAGGTTATCAATAATTATTAATTTTTACCAAACATTTATATAAAAACACCGGTTGTAGAAAAAATCCTGGTGTAATTCGAGCGCAAAATGAAATTGCCGCTCTCACGAGATAGTCGCACTCCACTACGCGTCGCGCGTCAAACTTCTCGCTCAGAGCGACAGTATATCACTTTTCGCTCTTAATACACAAAAAATAGTTATTTAGAGGGAGTGGAGAAAGACGCTTCTGATCTCTGAATTTTGTTGTATTAGTTTACTGTTACTGGTCGATTATTCAATTTATTAAGGTTTTGATTATCTTTACTACTGATTTGCTATGTCTGGAATAATTTACACACTTCTTTACACAAAATAGCTAAATTTCAATTTATTATGTCAATATTTATAGGCTCGGTGGTATGAAGGACAGTAGAAACGCATCATTTCCACTCAAACCGCCCGGGTTCAAAACTTAACCAGAACAAGTCGATAGGGTATAGAGGATCAGCGAATCTGCTCGTGTCACCATCTTTCGAAAGGGATGTAAAACTGTGGATTCTACTATTGATTGAATTGCGTATAAATAGGTCTAAAATCCGACACATCAAGAATTTTTAATTTTACGTACCAGTGTAACAATAGCTAATATCCACATTGGGTCATAAGATATTCATTAAAAATAAAAGTTAGATGTTGGCTTAAATAAGCTATAACCAAAGAAAGCATCTTATGATCAATTCTATCCATTTCTTTGGCATTAGATATAATGGTAGATACAGTTTTCTCAATTTTATCAACTGAAAAAGAAAATTTATCAGTAACAAGAGAATAATTCATATTGTCATAGTTCTGAGATAAAATTGATATTACTGTTGTCATGCATACGAAACAGATTATTTATATAAAACTCATTAAATGAATTTGTATCTGCAACTACCAAACAAGGGTTCTCCACATCTGGAAAATCTTTAAGAGCTTTCAATGAATTCCAAAAGGTTTGGGATCTATTAAAAATTGGTAGGTCAAATAAGCTTCTTTTTTCTGATTCAGTTGAGGTGTTAACTAGCTTTCCAATAGTTTTATAATCATTTCAAGCTGCATCGGTTTTAGTATTTTATATTTTGAGTATCTAACATTCATCATAATTTTTAAATTATCCGTCAGCCAAGGATCACGAGACTCTGGAAGAGTGTTGAAAGGAGCATGCTTATTATATGCAGATATAATAATTTTGGAACAATAATTTATTATATGCATATATAATAGATTATTCCAAAAACAGATCATATCATTCACATTTCGAAGGCTCTAAATATAATAAAAATCAATTAAATCAGGGTCCTTTAAAAAATGACTCATAATTAAATTTAAAAATATGTCTAAATGTATGAAAAAAGAAGATCGTTGAAGCCTTTTAAATTTTAAATTGTAATGAAACAAACAGTCATTTAACCTAGAAATTTCATATGAATATTTTATAAATAAGAACTGTTGCCAATTACTTGGGGATTAGAACTCTCTCACCGTAGTAAAACTCGACGTGTGGTGGAGTTTATAATAAGTAAGTAATTTTTGACATTTCAAAAGAGTAATATTTTTGACGTTTCAAAAAAAGTCACATTTTGACGTTTCAAAAAAGTCATTTTGACGTTTCAAAATAGTCACTTTTTTTGACGTTTCAAAAAAGTCACATTGGTGGAATGTCACTAATATTTTTTTTATACCGATTTTGCTCATCAACGAACTGAATCTCTTCCTTGACCTCTAGAATGTGTGTACCAAATTTGAAAGCTTTATCTATAAAATTATAGCTGCTATCGCGAACACAGACACACAGACAGAACATTTTTTCTGTGTGAAATTCTGTGTATCGTCATAATTCATCGAGATTCGTCCAAAAAATGCAATACAAATTTTCAAAAATTTTTTACGAATACATAACTTCCTCACTTTGTGGGGTGAGGAAGTAATTACAAAATAATATTAAAATAAATACTTCTACTAAAAAATTAATCAATAAAAATGTTAAACTCAAACCCTGGATTACCACAGCTATTATTAATTCTATAAGGCATAGAGGCCACTTAAAAAAAAAGATTATTGCAGTCTGATAGCATTGAATTAGTTACTGAATATAAAGAATATAGATATACGCTAAGAAGTATTATAAGGTATACAAAAAATTAGTATTATAAAAATTAAATAATGAACGCAAATAATAATTATAGAAAAATATGGCAAATTATTAATGACGAGACAAATAATGAACCAAAAAAAATTTTTTTTGAGCAGTACAATATTACAGACAAAAAATATTTATAAATTATTTATTAGACAGACAACGTTGTGTCAAAATCAATGAAGTTAAAAGTGACCTCTCCACTGTCACCAGGGGTATACCACAGGGGAGAGTAGTTGGGCCAATACTGTTTTTAATTTATATAAACAATCTACTAAAATTACAAATAAATGCAGAATTAATATCCTATGCTGGTGACACTACTGTTCTGTTTATTGGCGACTCCTGGATCGATGTATATTTCAACGCAGCAAATTCCATAAAAAATATAAAAAATCGGCTAAATATTAATCGTCCAAGTCAATATAGATAAAATTAAGTTTTTAATTTTTTCCATTACAGAGGATAGTCAACCTATTCAAGACACTCTCATTATTCATAAAATGTCTTGTGATGCATAACATTGTGATTCCCCATTTATTAAAAAAAGCAAACAATATTAAGTACCTTAGAGTCGTGGTTGACCATCACTTAAAGTGGAAAGACCATGTAGACTATTTGTAGTCTTCTAGCTTAGTAGATTATTTCACAAATTTTTATTTATTTAAGATTATATCTAACTTAGAGGTAATAATGAGATCAATCAGTGTTCTAAATGCTTCAGTTATACAGATTAAGCTGGTTAATCGGTTGATATAAACCATATTTATGAACTTAAGGGTAAAGAGTATGGTTTGTACTAAAAAATAATACCAAATTTCAGTAAACTTTGGAAATTTATTTCTAAAGTATTCGAAAACACATTTTGTTCATTTTCTCGAAAACGATGCATGTCTTAGCTATGTGACAAAAGAGCGCCTTTTTTTTATTAATTTTCTTTCAGTGTTTTCCGTAAACACCATACAGTAGTTTTCCAAACATCATGTGTGTGTCCAAAGTATGTAATATTCATCTGTGTGAAGAATTTAGACCAATAAATACAATGCCAGTATATGAAAAGCTCTTGAAAATTGTAGTAAAAATCCAACTTTTAGAATATTGTGATAAAAATAATGTGATAGTCTCAAATCAGTCAGTATTTCGTAAACAACATTCCTGTGAATCGGTAATTTATTTATTTTTTTATTTATTTATTTACAATAATTCATCCAACGAGTGACAAAACCCAGTTACAGAATAAATGAAACAGATATACACAAAAAAACCAAAATAGTAAACAATAGCGTACAGAAATATATAAAAATACAATAGCACAAAATATAACAACTATATAACAGTATACAAACAGAATAATATAAATTAAAATAAAATATCACACAAATAGAATATAAAGATATTAATTAAACATGCATTAAATAAATATTTTTTATATCAGCAATTTTACAGTTAAAATATCCAGATTATTCTCGATATTACTATAATTTAAGCACATTTGATACATAGGAGATGCAATTAAAATGTTTTTACGAGAGGTAACAAACATAACTATATTATTTGTCCTTGCACTTAATCTGGGAGTTTTTTATTTAATAAGTGAGGTAATAGGGACACAGTCAATCTCATTATTAATTATTTTGTATAGAAAAATTACTGAGTGCATCACTCGTCTCCTAATTAGACTGATCATTTCAAATTTATTTAAAAATAATTCTTGAGGTCTTTCTCTAATTGGATATATACGCTCCAAATTGAAAACTGAAAATTTGAAAAATCTTCGTTGTACTTCTTCTAGTGCTGTTATGTAAATATTGTAACTAGAATTCCAAATAATAGAAGCATATTCTTGTTTGGACCTAACAAAACTAACAAACAACATGCGTAGAATAGACAATTTCTTAAAATCTTTGCTGTTGCGAAAAATAAAACCTAAAATTTTGAAAGCTCCAGATACACATTCTTCAATATGTTTAGAAAAAGTTAGTTTGAAATCAAATGCAATGCCGGTCTTTCATAAACTCGGGTCTCTCTAGGGTGGTGTTGTCCAAATTATAGTCAAATATAAATGGATTTGTTTTCCGTGAAAATGACATGACTTTACATTTGGTAACATTTAAAGGAGGACGATTGTTAACGCACCAGTTATTAAGAACGTCAAGATTGTGCTGGAGTCTCAGGCAATCAAGATCAGAGTTTATGCAGAAATATAATTTTAGATCATCGGCATGTAAGAAATAATATACATCTAGGTTATCAACAATATTATTAATGAATAATATAAAAAACAATGGAGCGAGTATAGAACCCTGCAGCACTCCAGATGTTTGACTAAATTCAACAGATTGATAACCACGATATTGTACAAATTGAGATCGGCGAGATAGATATGAATGAAATAAATTTGTCAAAGAAATGCTAAAGCCAACATCTTCCAATTTTGTTAATATTATACCGTGGTCCAATCTGCAAATGCCTTGGAAAAGTCAGTGTAAATAACATCCACCTGACCTTTATGATCTATTGCTTCGGAGATAAATTGGGTCTTGCACACAAGGTTCGATACCGTGGACCGTCCTTGGATAAATCCATGCTGATCTACAAGTACAGTTTTAGTATGAAATGAAATATAAACATATATCAAAAATTCAAAAACTTTAGAGAAGTTGCATAAGATAGTAATGGGACGATGATTTTCAATTTCGTGCTTATTACCCTTTTTAAATACTGGACAAATTCTGGATTGTTTCCACATATCCGGAAATGTCTCAGTTTTTAACATCAAGTTAAAAATAATGCAGAACGGTTTATAAAAGACACTAACACAATCTTTAATAACAAATGCAGGAACTTGATCAGGTCCAGTGGTCATATTTGCTTTCTACTTTTTAATTGACTTAAGTACCTCATTCTTACTAAACTGCCCAATGCGGAGAGCATTATTATTTCATAAGCTGTTGCCGGGTGTATATTCACTAGAATTGATAAAGGCATTGGAGAAAAAATTAGCAAAAGAATTGACAATTTCTTGAAGACTTTCAAGGCATATATTATTATAATTCATACTACTGGGGATATTTGTACAGTTTTTTTTTTTTTAATTAATGAAGCCCCAAAATTTATTTGGATTGGCTTTTATAGAGTTTTCAGCCTCTTCAATGCATCTATTATATGCATCACGAATCGATTTTTTAAAGGAAGCTCTTAAGTCTTTAAACTGGTTATAGTCAACCTGTTGCTTGGACTTCATACGAGTATACATACTCCAAGTTCAGTCTCTTTGTTTTGAAAGTCTAATCGTGTTGGAATTAAACTAAGGAGGGTACTGTTTGCGGCAAGATATCTTTTTTAGGGACATTGTTTCTAAAGACAGTATATATTTTTTCATAAAATTCAAATAAAACTTCATTAACTGACATATCCGACGAGAAAGCCCAATCAATTAAGTTTGATTCACAATAAATTGCGGGAAAATTAGCTTTTTAAAATTGATAGATGTATGGCTAGATAAGGGAAAGTTATTTGTTTTTGTTTCTGTATAAGAACTCTGATACCGAGGGCAGAGTGATGTAAATCTTCTGTTAATAAGATTGAGGTTGCTTTCACAACACTGCATGGCACATTGCACAAAATTAGATACAAAAGCCCATTGTTATTATTAATTATTTTATTGTGCTGCTCTAAGTTATAAAAATTAATAAACTGTTACAGAGAATTATTATTTCTTCTGGGTGTTTTTTAAATATATTCCGATATATTAAAATCTCCCATAATTAAAATATTGGATACGTAGATATTGTAAAGTGACTCAATACTATCGAATAAAGCTTCGTAATCATCACAAGCACTATTAGGAGGAACATATAATGTAAGGATAAAAAAGGTAATTATTACACATTCTTACTTTTACACCCAGTATATCAATAAAGTTAAGATGACTAAAACCGGGACAGCGAGTGGATATCAAACAAATATGCATTGAAGTTCTTATTTAATGCCAACAGCACTCCACCTCCGCGTGTTTTATTAGTTACCTGAAAATTTCTATCGGTGGGAAATACATCGTATAAATTTAACTCAAACAACTCAGCATTTGATATGCCCGAGTGAGCCCAGGCATAGAATATCACGAGACGTTCAAGTACTTGTATTGTTTCTATTCGGAATATTGCACTGGTCTACTGTTTGGGAAGATTAGAATTGATGGCGTGCGCGATGATGAGCCGTGATTTAAAAAAGCGCGCGATGCGTTTTGTAGGCTGTTGTTATATTTTCAATCTTCGATCATGATCGAAGTTTTCAATTACATTTTAATGAAGAAATAAAACAAAACGTAAAATAAATCGTTTATTGATAGAAAATCAATAAAATAACAAACCACAATGAATGCAATAATTATGAAGATATTTTAAATAATCTAAACCACAGAAAAATAAATGGCTAAACAAAAAGTTAACATTTTACATTTAAATAATGATTATAATACTTTCTTGAACAACAGGTAGCTATGTGATACAAAACCTATATGGCAAGTACAAACAATATATAATTAAGCCTACCAATAAGGAAAAAAAATGGACATTTGCTTCCCAACATCCCAGATATATGTATCAACATCGATTACACATTATTTATACAATGTGGTTTGCATTTTAACAATACTTTTAACAAATATAATAGTTATAATATTTAATTGCTTAGGTAAAGTTTACATTAACAAAACACTATAGACACCGACAGGTTTTTACAAATAAATATACATATCCTACACAAGAGCGAAGAAGTACTTGTTCGTAGATACATAAATTATACACCTAATTAATAATTATTGGGTAAATATAAACTTATTAGGTAGGCGCATATGTACATATTACAGTTTCAAGCAACATCAACACTTGAAATTAATAAAAAAACATTAATAATAGCATTAAAGTTATCAAGCCATAAGAAGCTAATAAAATAAAACATATTTATTTATTTTATAGTTTGCAAACTGTTTCTGACTGCTGCTGGAACAAACCTCATATCAACAACTGTCGATGCTGGAATGTCGTCAGCTTATGTTTAGATTTTTTTTGCATCCTTATGATTCTGGATGTTTTCTTGGTTTTTTCTGTTACACCACTAAAGAATCCCAATTTTCCACACAGCTTGCACGATCTCCCTGGTTACAATTTCATAATGGTCAGAACAGGAATACCATGAGTAGTTCACATTATCAAAGATGAATTCAGTGACTATAACAGAAATCTTGGTTTTATGGCAAAAGTTTGGACCCAACAAAAAAGGAAACAATTTCATTTAAATACCTTTAAAACACAAAACACAAACTTACTTTTGGCCATTGACTGGAAAATAGTGCATTTTTTCCACCTGGTCTACATTGAATCCACAAATAAGCAATGTTTTTGTGGCATGGTTATAATAGAATAATATACTACACTAACACTAACAAAAAAGTTCAAATAAAATAGTATTTAAAAGTCACAGTATTTTACAGTTCGTAATCCAATATAAAATAAAAAACGACACACACTACACAATATCAGCATCAAAACAAACAATATGGTGACTGGATCCAACATCAACTATGACATTTCCTGTGCTCCCAGCGGCATCTACGAAAATCTTCCCAAACTGCAACAAAGGTAGATTCATTGAGAAACTCCTATGTACAACAAGGATAGAAGTATGTCAGTAATTATACCTAAAACCGAACACATCTTTATATGTACTTGAATGTCTCGTGGTTGTCTCTGGCCCAGGTTTCAGTCAAGGCAATGCAGTCGCATGGATCGACGTATGTGTTAATAAATAATTCCTTAATTTTCGTGCCTAATCCGCGCACATTCTGATAGTAGAAAAACATAGAATAAGAATTCCGAGGCGTTATCAGTTCAGTATTTATAGATGGTTTTTTGGGCACATTGACGGAGATTGTGGGGTTTGGCTGCTAATATATACCTCGAATAATATTCTTGAATTTTTTAAGGTTTTCTAGATAAACAAGGCAATTTATGCAGCAAAGATCTTGAGATTTACATTCCGATATATTATGTTTTTCAGAACAACGCGGGCAAATTTCATATTGGAGGGTACATTTAGTTGAAAGATGGTGGAAACCATTGCACTTATAACAACGTCTCATTTGAATGGCATCAAACACGTTGCAGTAGTCGAAACTGACAAATAATTTGCCTTGCTCTAATACATTACCGTATGTTGTATTGTCAACTTATAGTCCAAGAACTGGCGTCCAAAATGTGCAAGAGTTTTCTCAAAGCTAATTTTTTGAGATTAGGTTACTTTTTAGTGATGGAAAGTAACTGTAGAGTCAGCACTTCCGGTACCGGGACACCTGGCGCTGGGACGCTCGCAAAGGTGTAATATTAATTAACGTCTCTAAACTGTTTTCTCAAAGCTCAAAATTTATAGAGAACGAGCAAATATAATATATCCCATATCCCATATCCCAAAAAAAAAACAACTATGCAGCTACGGACACGTGTTTCGGAGTTATTGCCCCTCATCAGCGTAGCGGGCAGTACGCATAGAGCTCTGTGTGTTGACTGTGCTCATCGAGGCCCCAAATGTGGCACATGGGAACATGAAGACACTAATTGAGTACTGTGTACTGTACTTTCCAGCTTTATTTTAGTTCTTGTTCCTGATCTATCCCATCCTAGATCCAATTATTTAGCTACGCTACGCTGATGAGGGGCAATAACTCCGAAACACGTGTCCGTAGCTGCATAGTCGTTTTTTTGGGGATATGGCACTAAACATTCTTTATTTTATTTTGACCCCAATAAATCTATTTCATTTTAAAACTAATAACTTTCTTTTCTCTAAAGGTTTAAAAATATTTAATAATATGTCTAAAAATTTGTAATAATTTCACAACGTTTAAAAGACTTTTTTGTGAATATGTAAAAAAATGATTTTGACATGTAAATGGTCCATTTTTTGTTTAAAATAATTAATTACTTTAAATAATGTGTCAATTGCATATAAATAGCTTGAGATAAATAAAGATATTATTATTATTATTAATAAAATGTTTATTTTCTGAAAGCATAGCCCTTCATCACCATATATCTCGGAAAAAAATCGTTAATTGACCCATTTTCGGGCCTCACTTTTTACATCTGGTTATGTTACTAGGAACTTTTTTCTTATTTTGACGAGAGGAATTTGCTCTTGAATTTGTACCGTGCATTTTTTAACATTCTGTATTGCGTTAATTAAACTATTTATTGTTCCTTTTAATATAAAATCATAAAACTAAGTATTAAGGGGTTTGCTATGCATAACAATGTAACAATTCTAACTGCATTTTTTTTTGGTGTCGTAATGCATGTAACAAGTTCTAGTTTTAATTAAAGTAAACCTACCAAGCCCTAATGATGTTACTTTGGTAATATGATTTGTGCAAGACTATTATTCATTTTGGAAATTTCTGTATACATTGCAAAGTCTTACCATAAATTATGGCTAGGTATCAGTGGATTTAATTATAAGTTAGGTGTATTTCAGTGGTAGTTAACACAAGAGAAGTGGAAGTTCAAGTGTCGCGTATTTATAATGAACTTTGTCGTCGTTACAGATTCATCAGCACGGTGGAGGTGAAACTAATTAAAATTGCGTAATTAATTCTGAAATGAGTTTTTTTATAGAGATTTAACTGTTGTCAGCTCAAACTAATGGCATTTTCATCAGTATAATTTATCTCGAGTTTATATTTCATCAGCTTTTTGTTTTTACGAGTATAATCACTATTTAAGTATTTATGCGCTATAAAGCTAAATACCTTTGGTGTTTTGAAGATATAGGCGCTCATGAGATAAAGCTGAGTGTTTGTAATGTGGCGTATAGCACTTCCCTATATTGTCAGCATAGTAGATTACAGCCGTGTACAGAATGTTTTCAAACTTTGATCTATAAATTCTGAAGTCATTCTATATTAAAAGTAAGAAAAATTTTCATATAAACTTATGTCGAGAAATACTTTCCCAGATCTGCAGTTCCTAAGGAAGATGAAACAGAGGTGGAGTTGTAATAATTAAAGCTGCAAATCGTTTCTGTGTATCATGGTCGTAGAGTACAAATGTACTTACTGTCGCCGGCATTCAGCTTGACCGCGAAACTCTTTCTCCAGTCCAGTCTATTATTAGCTTTCGAGTTGTGTACACGTTAATTCACTTGGGCGTATTGCATATTGTTTTTGTGTTTTTATTTTATTTGTTGTACTGTACTGTTGACACTAATTTAATAATAAATCATGGCAGACGTACGCAGGGGTAGAAAACGGCCACTTGCTGCCAAAGTGAATAAATTCATAGGTGAATTTCCGGGTTTTTTCTATGATGGTGTTAAAATAATTTGTAAAGTGTGCGAGAAAGATTTGATGTGCTGGGATACGCGTGATTGTGGACTTCACGTAAATAGTGTACACCATAAAAATAAAAAAATGGCGTGCCTTCGACAACACAGTTTATGTTTGATTTACTATTAATGCTGATTGCCTGTGATGTTCCGCTGCACATATTCGATAAACAACCATTTCGAGAGTTCTGGAATAAATACAATGCCCAGGTGAAGTTACCAAGTCGCACGACATTATGTTACTATCTACCAACTGTACACGTAGACATGGTAAATAAGATAAAATGTGAATTAAAAAATACACGGCTGTGGTTATCTGTTGATGAGACAACAGATTGTAACAAAAATTCTATTTTAAATGTTATAGTACGAGTACTGGACCCTTTTAAATCGACAGTTCCACTCTTACTAGCTAGCAAAAGACTAAGTCAGTGTACTAGCGAAACAATTACCAGGGTGGTGCTGGAGACATTAGAAAAATGTTAACTGTCAAAAAGTCAAGTGTTGATGTTTGTGACTGATGGCGCCGTGACAATGCGTTCGGTAGACCGTTCTTTGCAAGAACAAGGTTGTACGTTTATACATGTTACGTGTAAAGTGCATGCTTTACATCTTGTGGTAGAAACTATTCGAAAAGGTTTTCCAGAGGTGGATGCATTAATAGCAAGTACAAAAGAGTGTTTCCTAAATCTCCTAAACGTCTCCGTGCATTTCATAGCAAGTGTCCCGGTATTCCTGAACCACCACAGCCGATTCTTACACGTTGGGAAACATGGTTGCAGGCAGCTTTTTATTATGCTGAATAATTCCAACAAATAAGAGCTGTGATACGTCAATTTAATCCAGATGAGGCTGCAGCTATTAAGGAAAGCCAGACAAAATTTGAAGATATTTCCGTTGAAACAGCTTTAAAAAATATTGCGAAGAACTATAAACCATTACATGAAAGCACAAAAAAATTAGAAAACAGTGCGTTGTCGTTAGCGGAGTCACTGCAAATAGTGGACGAAGTAAATCTACTGCTATACGCTATAGGTGACGCAACAAATGAGCGCGTTAAAGAAAAGTTTTCAAGTGTGTTAAATAAAGACACCGGTTTTACCAAATTAATACAAATATGTGATGGTGCAGCCCCAGATCCGTTAAGTGCATTCAAGGACTATTTTACGTATGCGTGTATTACATCAGTAGATGTCGAACGGTAGTCTTCAAAATATAAGAATATATTTTCACCAAAGCGAACATCACCCATGGAGACAACCATAGAAATAGACCTGATGCTTCAACATGGCTACACATCTTCTCCAGTTTGTGATAAGCAAGCTAGTTCATCAAGCTAGTTCATCAAGCTAGTAAGTTTTACATACATTGTTATAAATTGTAACAGTTTATTGTTTCTCATATTAGTTAATTTCGCATACGCCACTGTCCTACGGAACATTCTTGTCAGCCCTAGTAATAATTACACTGGCGGATAAAAAAATATATTTTTTGTAACATGTACCTGAATAGCATATCCCACTGGAATAAAGACTTTTAATTACAGAAATGACAAGCAAGAAGTCGTAACACGTAATGTTTTCTTGTTACATTAATAAAACATTATGGGCAGGAATAACATTATTGTTAATTTTATTAATCTATTGCTATAGACAGGGCGGGGCAATAGTGCGTCCGACTTCAATATGTCGAGTTCTATGATAGCTAGAAACTTAATTTAAAAACATAAAAAACTAAACAAGAAAGTCTATAACCGAAAATTATTTTTGAATATACAGGGTGAGCCAAGACGATTGTACAGGGTCAATTAACATTTTTTTTAAATGGAATGTCATGTATATCAAAACTTTTTTTGAATCCACTTTGTGACCTCCTTCCACTCTTGTATTATTATTGATTCTCTCCCAACCACTTGGATGTAATGATTTTTTTTATTGAAATTATGCCATTTACACGTGTAATTAAAAAAATCACTAGTCACAATTATCGATTTTAAGAAGAAATATGTTAGTGCCAGTTATGAGATATCTGTGTGATGACACTTAGCCATTTTCACTTCCTAAAAGTATACGTGGCGTAGACAAAAAGAATTTTTAAATTTTCACCTATTTAACCTGAATATTCTCAATTTTTTCAAATGGAAGACACTATATATTTTTAGACAATAGAAGACGATATAATTGAAAAATAAACATTTTTTGTACGTACACCAGTATGGCTATTTGTAATCTTTTTCGATTTATCGAACTATAACTGCAAAATTCAGCAATATAAATTAAAAATGTATTTTTTTTGTAATTCAAGATAAGATATTATAAAAACCGCTGCCAGTTACTTGGGGATCAGAACTTCCTCACTGTAGTAAAACTTGACGTGTTGTAACAGTCAAATTTAACTAAAATTGAATGTTACAAGGAAGGTATTTTTCAAAATATTAGAAATTTTCTGTTTCTACATTAATATTGGTAAGTAGGCAACCAGTTATAACGTAGTTAAGTTTAGGAATTGCCTAATTTACTAATCATAAATTTGTGGCACTTTAATAATAATGTAGTACATTAATATTGCCCTTAATTAAATAATTTAGGTATCAATCCCTTTCGCAAAATAGGAACAATTTGTACCCTTTTGATAAACAATTCCGATTTTTAATAAGTTTAAGAGAACCCGAGAGTAGTTTGAAAAACCTAAAATTCCTTTCAGATTTTTGTAGCGTTTCTTTAAAATTACAATCGCGCCGTCGTACTTCTAACCAGCCAGCGAGTTGAAAATTAAGATTCTTTTCTCTCGTGACTTTCGAACAAGAAGGAACTTCCTTTTGAAAGAAGTACTTACTGCTTAGTGGGCCTTTAGGTAAAATTTAGTAAAAAACCTTTTAACCAAGGTAGTTGAAGAAGTATTTGGTTTAAATTTAATTTTTTTGAGTTCGACTAACGAGCCATAGGATTTTTATCTCAAATTGGGCTAGTTATATGGTTAAGGACCTAAAGTTGGTCATACTTTAATTCCCTGGAGCTGTGTAATAGGATTAGCAGAAAATCAACTACGTTGGTATCATTCTCTCCCAAGCAATAGGAGATATTCCGGCATTTTGTTCTACCATCCGTGTGAAAAAGAAAGAAAAAGAAAGATAAGTAATGCTTGTAGTAATTATAAGAACACCCTAAGGACAACAGGGAAAATTTTAGTAAGAAATTCTATCTAAAACCTTTTAAAAGTTTACCATTCTTTAGTTTTTTGCTTAGTCAATTATTAAAAAGGAGGGTAACCCACCCAGAAACTTTCACCAGATGTAAAACTAAGTCCAAGCATAAGAATTAAATGTTAAAAGTAGGCCTAAATTTAATTTAATCGTCATTTTAAGTAAAGCAGAGTATTTTAAGTTTCCTGCACCTTTTTTTAATTGTTTATTGGCTAAGGCCACCCTCTTGATTGTCTTTGAAAGACAATTTTATTATGCTATAACTATTTAGCATAAAAATAATTATCTTATTTAGGTAATTACTAAGACAGTTACTGCCTACCGTCTAAAGTAAATGGGGTTGATTTACCATTTTAGGTTTAGTATGGTTATTTTTTACTTTTTGTGGTATCAGTAGATATTTAGTAGAGAATTTATTTAGATATTTAAGTCAATTTCTTTTAAGCTATTTAACAGATTTGAACTGCATAATCGAATTTTTGAAGATATGTTCAAATAAGTTTTTTTAATATATTTAGTTTAAGGTGAAAATTGTTTTTTCTCTTTACTTTAATTGGTCACCTCTGCGACCTGGCGCTCGCCTGAACCTTCCCCCTTGCCACCGACGAACCAAAAGAAAGCTAGCCGTGGTAACATCTTGTGATGACACTTTTAGGGCAAGAAAAAAATTAACAACAATAAAATTTGATTAAAACTGTTTGGATAGGCTCGAGATAAATTTCTTAACAATATTTTTTCTTAATTTTATTTAATTCCAAGGAACGTCACAGTGTGGTGGAGTTTATAATAAAAGTAATCTTTGACGTTTTAAAAAAGTCACATTTTTTGACATTTCGAAAGTCACATTTTGACGTTTCAAAAAAGTCACTTTGACGTTTCAAAAAAGTCACGTTTTAAGACGTTTCAAAAAAGTCACATTTTGACATTTTTTTCACACAGATGTTCCATAACTGGTAAGTAAGTTTTTTCTTAAAATCGGTAGTTGTGATTGTAGTGATATTTTTAATATACACGTGTAAATGGTATAATTTCAACAAAAAAATTATTACATCCAAGTGGTTGGGAGAAAGTCAATAATAATATAGGAGTGAAAGGAGGCTACAAAGAGGTTTCAAAAATTGTTCTGATATACATTTCATGTTACTTGATTCTATAGAATCGTCTTGGCTTACCCTGTATATTCGAAAACAATTTCCCATTATAGACTTTTTTTGTCTAGTTTACTCATGTTTTCAAATCAAGTTTCTAGCTATCATAGAACTCGAGATATCGAAGTTGGACGCACTATTGCCCCACTCTGTATATATACGTCAATGATGTATTTGACATATATTAGGCTTACATAGATATATCTACAAAGATAGAGATATTTGAAAAACATATGTTCACTTCATTTTTTTCTTTTATGGGGGGTTAAATCGTCTCGCTATAAGAACCAAAAGTAATCACCCATCATGGCTGGATCCCATTGTCGTTGATAACGAATTTCCATTGTCCTGATATCTTGATGAAATCCTTCTCCTTGTTCGTCGCTTACGGCTGCCAAATTTTGGAAAAAAGTTTAAAGGAGAATGTAGAATGTGAAGACATACGATTCTAAAAGTTCGCTTACTAGCTGCTTGTAGTTCCCATCTCCTTGTTCCCTAAAAATCTCCTGACTATGCTTATAAATGAATTCCAAGCTTTGAGTTCCTGTCTGTTAAGTGTTCCTTTAAAATCTGCATCGTCAAGCAATTTTCTAATTTGATGAGCAATAAAAATGCCTTCTTCATGGTTTGCGTCACTTAATAGGGGGAAAAAATTCTCTTAAGTATCTAAATCCCTCAACCTCTTAATTCACAGTCCTCACAAAAGTTTTCATTAGCCTACAAAGGGTACATATTTAACATTACTTATTCCTGGTTCAAACTCTTTCCTTTCCGGCCAAATTCTTTTAACATAATGTTCTTTTACTGCACGATTGTCCCACACACAAAGAAAACAGCAATATTTTGTAAAGCCTCTTTGAAACCCTACTAAAATGGCTATTACTTTTAAATTCCTCCATTTTGCCATTTGTATTTGTTGTAATTAATTTTATTTAAAATGGTGATCATACTGGTATAATCCTCATTCATTGTTACTGAATGGGCAATTTATATAGATAGTTTTAAATTTTCATTATGTAGTAATACAGATTTTAAACTTTATTTGGAGGAATCTATGAATAAGCACACTCAGAAGGGGAATGTTCGATATTAAGTTCCTGCATTAAACCATCAATATAAATATACGCGCATAGTGAATTTTCCATATTATAAAATGCGGAAAATGTTGCACTGCTTTTTCTAAAAGTGGTAATATTTATTTCTTTAGACAGTAAGTTCCACTCCTTAAGTTGGGAACCAAGAAGTTCTTCTTGTTGTTTTGTCAGCCCCAAGTCACGTACCAAATCATTCAATATTAAGCAATTAAGTGAGGGTCACTAAAACTTTCTGGAATATGCAGAGGGGCGGAACACTGGTCTGAGCTATATGTTGAGAAAGCATTCGATATCGTCTGGTTGCCCGGTATCATATATAACCTGCACCGATACGACTTTCCGGGCCACTTAACGCAACTGATACACACAGAGGAACATTAGGGCAGGCGTTCCGCAGGGGCTGGTTCTTGCGCCAAAATTTTATTACATTTACGTGTCCCACTTTCCGCAGTTCACGAACACCAAGCTTGCGATGTACGCCGACGATATCGTCATATACTGTCACAGTCACCATGCTCAGGCTGCTGGGCAGCTGATATAGGCGCACATGGTGCGGGCGTCGGAGTACTACGCCAAGTGGAAGGTAAAAGTGAACGTCGTCAAGTCGGAGGCTATTGTTTTCACTAGAAAAAGATTAAATAATAAAATAATTACACCTATTTCGATAGGGGCAACCAAATTGAGACGAAACAAGACGTAAAATATTTAGGCGTAACTTTCGATAAAAGTCCTTATTTTGGAAAACACATTAACGAGACGATACGTAAAGTCTATTCCCTGTCCAGGAGTCTATACCCCCTGATGGCGAGAAATAGCAGACTAAATAGGGATAATAAAAAATTAATTTATACGATGATAGTGAGATCAGCCTTAGTATATGCTGCGCCGGCTTGGTGTTTTGTGAGCGTGACGACGTTACACAAATTGCAGGTACTGGAAAACAAATTCCTTCGCCTCATAAATAACTCAACAAGATATACCTCCCTAAGGCAATTACGTCAACTTTGCAACGACATGTACCCATAGTGGATTACATCAGAGATGCCTCACAAAAATTTTATGAATTTAAACTCTCTGATTGTCCACTGACAGCCAACATTACACAAATAAGGGAGTATAACGCGCCATTTCGAATAAGACATAAATTACCGTATCAAACGTTACCAATTTTCAAACAACTTTAGACCACGCTCCTCTCACAAAATAGGAGAACCGCCGACACTATAAAAGGGGCACCAAAATTTAACAAAAAAAAGTTTTTTTCACCTTTCTCTTCTTTTCTTTTTGTTCGTTTTTGTTATCAAAATTTCTCTCAAAATTTATTCCAAATTATAAGGCAACTATCGGTAAATTGCAGCACATTATTATATACAAGAAATATGATTAAACACACCCAAAAAATAAGCTAAGTTGGACATTCCCGCTCCACAGTTCTGTATTATTTAGAGGCGAGCTTTTTACTCTGCAGTTAGGCTCGTCGTAGCATCATCAAAATTCTAAATTTATGTACCTACACAAATCTTTTACAGTTTATTTTTTACATTGTTTTAAAGTTTGACATCAACGGCACATGCTTTTGCATGCGTCATTGATTTCTAGTTCCTATTAATATTATACAATTTAAAATGTTTTATTTTTAGGTGTTGTATTGTTATTTAACATTTTCTAGTTCTAAGCCTGGACCGGCCCCGCTCCGCCCAACCTAACAATTGCCCCGTCGCCACCGTACGCGGGGATGCTAGGTCGGCAAAGGACCTGGTGTCGGGCGAGGGTAAAACACATTGTTTCTTGATTTTAATTTAAATAAACAATTGGTCTGAGCTATCTGAAAAGTTTTTACTATTTCCATTACCGCCCAAAACAATATTTTGCCAATCTAAAGGCGCAGTTGGCACTGGTAAGTCTAATGCATTGTCAGGAACAGGTCTTGGGGCTGATGGCAAATTCTGATATTTGATTTTTTTGTTTTTCTTTTTTTAGAATATCCCTGAGTTCTTGTTACATAAAAATAGCAATCATCGAAATGGTTGGTATTGGTGGGTTCTCGCCATACCATTGGAACGCAAAAGGCATGCTTTTTCTTTTCCGTTTTATACACTGCACTAGTGACACGCGACAATTTACACAACCAACGTGAGGAGCCTATTACTTGTCTAGGTCTCAGACTAAAACACCAAAATATTGAAAATACGCTTTTTTTACATTTTCAGACAGTTGCTTCGCTTGTGACTTCACAAGGGATTCTCCACAAATGTAACAAAATTTTTCAGGTGAGATTTTAAAACTTCGGCTCGTTTGACTGGACATTTTGTCGTAACAGAATTATGTAGAGAAACGGGAACACTTTCTAATAGACACAATTGGGCAATTCGAAGGTCAAAACAAGACTGATACTTTACCTTACTTTAACTTACTCTTCTAAAATTGCCGACCCATCATAAAATTTATTTCCTGGTAATATTAAAGAGCCTATTGTGTTCACACAAATATGGTACGTGTTAGGATTCTTCAGTTAATAGGGAGGTATTAACAATATAAAAACAGTAGTGTGAACTATGTTACAAAAATTGTGTCGGACAGTGTTATTATATACATACATACGTACATCATCTACAATATATATAATATACGCAATATACAATATATACACTTTCTGCTTAAAATGACTGTCCGTATATGGTCGTATCGTCCGCGTACAGTATTGTTTTTGTGATAGGATAGGTTGGGATATTGGATATGAAAAGTATGAAAAGGATGGGTGATGGGACGGTGTCTTGTGGCACGCCTACTTTTATATTTTTGAGCGATGACACCGCATCGTTAACCCTTACTTTAAATTTTCTATGACTTATAATAGTCTTTGATTAGACTAATGAAATATGTAAGTAGGCACTTACTTCTATAATGTTTTTAAGTTTATAGTGGAGGCCTATATTCCAAACACTATCAAAGGCTTTTTCTGTGTCTGACAAGATGTAAAGTTTTTACATATTTGAGTTTAAAAAATCATATCAGTCCTACAGTAAGTATAATGAAAATGGCGAATAGTATTCAATTAATATACTTGTATAGCGTAGTCACAACTAATTTTACACTTATTACTTAAGCGTTTATTGCACAATAGAACATTTATTAGTAAAATTACGTAATTAATTGGTGTCAGAATATAGACCTTAATTAATTAATTATATTGGAAATTTCGTAACAGGCAAGCGGCTAAGTGTTTCGTACCAACCAAATTGAAAATTCTCATATATTGTATTATTATATAATATCGATCGGCACTACTTTTAACTATACAGGATTCCGCACATATTTGAAATAATGCCTGTATCTTTTTAAATATTATTTGTTTAACGGACAATATTTTAAACTAATTTTTTGCTAATTTTTACATATATTTTTTTTTGTAACATGTACCTGAATAGCATATCTCACTAGAATAAAGCCTTTTGATTACAGAAATGATATGCAAAAAGTCGTAATACATAACGTTTTCTTGTTACATTAATAAACCCTTATGGGCAGGAATAACATTATTGTTAATTTTACTAATCTATTTATTGCTATAGACAGGGTGGGGCAATAGTGCGTCCGACTTCAATATGTCGAGTTCTATGATAGTTAGAAACTTAATTTAAAAACAAAAAAACTAAACAAAAAAGCCTATAACCGGAAATTATTTTCGAATATACAGGGTTAGCCAAGACGATTCTACAGGGTCGACTAAATTTTTTTTAAATGGAATGCCATGTGTATCAGAACATTTTTTGAAACCTCTTTATAGCCTCCTTTCATTCCTGTATTATTATTGACTTTCTACAAACCACTTGGATGTAATATTTTTTTTTTGTTGAAATTATGACATTTACACGTAGATATTAAAAATATGACTATACAATCACAACTGTCGATTTTAAGAAAAAATATGTTAGTACCAGTTATGAGACATCTGTGTGATGACACTCAGTCATTTTTACTTCCTAAAATTATACAGGGTGGCCAAAAAGAAATTTTAAATTTACAACTTTTTGAACTGAATTTTCTCGATTTTTGTAAATGGATGGTGTGATGTAGGATTAAAAATCGAACATTTTTGTACATACATTCCTATGGTTATTGAACAATAACTGGTGCCCCCAAATAAACAATGAACGATCATCTTTCAGTTACACATCCTTACCGTTGTACTGCAGATTTCAATACACAGAGCCGCTGCGACACGCTATCAATAAGTGCTCTTACTTCCGTCGTCTTACTCTTACCTTCAATCTTAACAAGCAAGGTCTATAAAACCAAGTGATTACTCGTTTGATTCGCAAGCGCCTGGTTTGCCTTTCCCAACTATTCTCCAGGTTCTTTCTCTTGATCCTTTTTATGTGCTGGTAATTCCGGACATAACAAACTACATGAAACATTCCCCATATAACATAATGCAGTCGCATCCGGCACTTTCTAGACTGATGTACTACTTTTAGATAGCGGAAACACGCCTTTTTTCTCAGCCAATATAGTCATCTTCTGCTGTAATGAAAACTTCTGTGTGCTAAAACAAGCATTGCTGTTATGAGCCCCATTACAAAAGACGCATTTGGCAGCCTCGTAATTAATTAACCCTGTTGCAGTAGGAATATTCGGTGATGTCACCTTTGATCTAACCTACTTATCTTTATTTGCTGCTTGTGATATGGATGCTACTAAACCAAACCCCTCAGAGGCTAAAGCGATGAGTGGCTCGTCCTCTACTTCATTTTTCAAAAAATGCATCAAACTTTCTAAACGATTTTTAAGTGGTGCCTCCTCCACCTCTTGTAAGCCTGATATTGACTGAACTTTTCTGCTAGTTGAGAATTCTAATGATCTCTGCCAAACTCTCAGTATATCCTCAGGCAAACAGGATTCTATCAAAGGAAACAGCATGGCTGCACAGTTACCTGAGGTTACACCTAATGTCTCTAAAGCTCGTAACTGTGTTTCAATATTATCGTAAAGCAAAGATAAATCCCATTTATTCCTAGCAGCTGCGTTATTTAACATAAGTTTTAACAATTCCCTGATATAAACTTCTATTTGAAGATCCTCTCGCTTAAACCTACTATTTAATGCTTCTATAATTTTGACATAGTTATCATGAACCGCAGGAAAACTTTCAACTAAACGTCTCGCTCTGCTACCCGATATAGTCGCTTGAAATAAATATCTCATTTTATCAGACAAATCGATACTAGAATCTTCATGCACCTTTCGAAACTACCCACAAAACGGTAACCAATTTCTGATATCCCCGCTAAACTTTTTAAATTCTATTTTAGGTAACTTGAGCTTACGCCTGCCGGTTCCACTTGCTATGTTTGTGCAAGATATGGACCTGTTTTCACTTACAGCTACAGCTAATTTTACCTCGTTGCATCTCTCAGCGCCTTGTACACAATAATCGTCATACTGAATCTTCAACTGAGTATGTTCTTTACAATAAACATCACAAGAGTCAACTTCAACTTGAAGATCTTCTTCACTTGCATCTTGTTCTATTAAAATATCGAAAATTTCCTTGTCAACCACCCGTATCTCTTCATAGTTATACTGCAAAATCTCCCAACATACACGCATTTGTTGATACACATCAACTTCCCTACTAAACAGTGGTTCATTTGCAGCCCTTGTAAAGCCGACTCGGAGAACTTTACAAAGCTTTTTCTTTTGTTCCATACTTAACAAGAAATTGTTTAAACTCGGTTCAAAACCACACTCGCCCTCGTATATAAGATCAAACGGTCTAACGTTTACAAAACAATTACGTAAAAGTTCAAAAAATTGGTTCACCTGATCTGCCCAATAATACTGCATTTCTTGATGTATCACTAAAAAACTATCCTATCATGGTCGCCAAAATGTTGTTTGTATCTAAGATCTTTATAGGCAAAATCAGGAATCAAAATTGAAAACTTGCATAATATTGTAATAATTCTTTAATAAATTCAGTTAATTGGCATTAAAAAAATAATCTGATATTTTTTTCTTCTTTTTTATCGTCTTTTTTGACTACTTTCGTAAATGTAATACCAAAACTTCTCGTTTGTCTTTGATTTATCCTAATAGAATATGCTGTAACCAAGAAGTAGGGAAAGGAACTATTGGAAGTTGGCTGTCGAAAATTGCTGAGTATTTAAAACTGCAAGTTCCAGCCAGTTATTCTGGTCACTCATTCCGATGGACTTCGGCTACACTTTTGGCAAACAAAGGTGTAGATGTTCTGGAGCTTAAAAGGCATGGTGGCTGGAAATCTTTTAATGTTGCCAAAAGTTATATCGAAAATTCTCTCCAGAAAAAAATAGAATTTGCTGGGAAAATTTTTCGTGATGAATTGGTGGCTAATATTTCTGGTGGAATATTAAAAACGACATATTCTTCGGTATCAGAAACTATATTAGCTGTTAATAATTCAAATAAAGCAGAAATTAGTTCTGTTCCAATATCTTTTAATAATTATAATAACTGTACTTGTATCTTTGTAATTTGTAAGTTACTGTCATGAAAACAAGTATTGTAAATTGCAATACCCCCCATCCAATTGTTGGCATAACACAATTAGCTGGGGGTTGCACTTATTGACCGGTAGCTCAGTTAGCAGGTCGTGAATAAGGGCTTAGATTGATTTGAGTTCTCACCAACATCTAGGCTGGGCGCCAGGACTTTTGCAAGTACCAAATAATTAAAAGTTCACTTTACAAGGTAAAGATAACGTTAAAACTTGAATTCTGTTGGAAAGGAAGTCGAATAAAAAGATATTAAAGATTGGGATGAAAAATGTATAATATTTACATTGGCTCAGATGGCCTCTTTTAGTAAAAAAAAAATCTAGGTGTGGTTGAGGACCAACAAACTAACCATGCAAAGAAATGATATGACGCTATAGAAAGAGAAATAAAATAACTGATCTCTTACAAATTTCTTCTGACCAAATATAAACGTTCACTGGGGACGAAGATATTACGTAACTTCAAATGAGTAAGACTAGCGAAGAACCCACCAACGGCTAAGCTCTTAATGGGTTCGGTGTCTGAATCATCACTGTCAGTACTGCAGTTACCCTTGAGATGAAATGCCAGTTGTATAAAATATCGTTTTCCTGCTCCACCCAGTATATAATGATCAGTTCGATCCACCAGTTATCCTCTTCTCTTGGTCCAGGTATTAACATAAAAAGGGGAGAGTTTTATGAGATCAGTATTATAGGCAAAACAAAGTATAAATCTTTGACGTTTGAATTGTCCAGCTATGTAGACAAAATATGAGAGTTAACACAAATTTACAGAGTAAATTGCAAACTGAACAAACTAGAATCGGTATCCCATAATATTTTAGGAAGTTGAAGACTTAAGTATTAATAAAAGTTACGTTAAATGAAAAAAAAACTAGTCCAACAAATAAACTAGGTGTAACTATGATAATAAACAAAGTGAAATAGGTATTCACTAATATGTTAAGATATTTTTTACTAAAAGAAGGTAATCTTCAAGAAAACAGAATTTAGAATGTCTGGATACAGACAGACAACTAGAAAAAATAACGTAAATAAATATTTGCTAAATATAAAACAATATAATTTTTAAATTAAATGTAACGTTAAATTAAATGATTTATTAGTTCCTCGGAGAGACGTAATAATGAATTCCAGATAAAGTTAAATAAAGATATATAGCTTGACTGTATGTTTACTGCATATAATCAAAAGATAATCAATTGCCAGATAACTAGGTAGATATCTTTGCCAGAGAACTAGGCAAGGCTCCACTAGAGCAGCGTTCCTGACTAAATACTAAGTAAACGTTTAAGTAAGAATTCGGTATTTTAAATTTAGAAAAACCTTACGTAACTGAGGTCTGGTTGGTAAATATATGCACTGGATAAAATGATCCACCACAAAACAAATGCATCACATTAGATACATTTCACAAAGGTTATAAACAAACAGGATTAGTCCAAAAAGGTGTACCATCACCAAATATCAGCAGGCACCACTTTTCACAGAGCTACCAACGTAGCCAAGTGACCTAAAACATCAACAGACAAAGACAGAAACAACTAATTACGATACAAAATGGCAACATCCGTTGCCGGGTAAATCTAAAATTTACAATAACCTGAAGTTACTTTAAATTAGCACACGCAATTATTACAATATCAGAGGGATATTAGATAAATTGCCAATAAGGCACGATAAATCGATACTAATCAATATTAATGATCGCTGTTCCAAAGAACCACCAAGGTGAACTGATCACCGAAAAGCAAATTCGCCCAAGGCGTAAATTAAGATAAATACGGTACGATATTATTATGAAAATTACCTCAAAGGTACGTTAAATCAATATAGCAACTTTTTAAATAATGATGATCATAAAATTACATGATAATACCAGAAAACTTATAAATTTTACCAGACCGCTGAACTAGAGAAGTTGTCTTCAGAACGCTACACTAGTAAGAAGGGAGTAGCACCGTAGTATTCTGCTACCTAAACTCGATTATAGTTTGGAAAGAGGCAAACAGTTGAGAGTAGATTATGAGCAATAAAGATAGATAGATATTTAGGCATTTTTTATAAGTGCAAAAATCTACCAAATCAATTGTTCCAGTAGAAATCAGTGGCGCCATCTGGACTAGACTGGCAGAAACACTTTTTTTCGCGGAACACAACAATCTGGAATGAAATGACTTGCAATTTCGTTACAAAATAAACAAAATTGGGAAATAAAATCACCACGGCGTATAATACGATGCTGCGATCAGACAAGTAAAAGTCAGCTGATTTTTGGTTTGTTCATAATCAATTTATTTTTTGGAAAAATATTTATTGTTACATTAGTCGAAAGTTGGTAAGTAAATTTAATAAATTGAACCTATTTTGCACTATTTTTTGTTAATTTGTGGGAGTATATAACCTAAAAATATCACTATTGTAACTTTTGTACTATAGCCTTCTGGCTTGCTGCATTGTTGGATAACTCCAAATGCTTTTCCCATCAATTAGGCTTTCTTCCAACTTTTCTTCTAATCCATTTTCTCCACGATATTACAGCCATTGGTAATATGAACAAACCTTGCGATTTGTCCTATCTATATTTTTCCTTGAGTTATAATTCCACACACAACAATTCGTATTATGCTCTGGTTTTTTCGGCATAATATGAAATGAAATAATGAAAACGATAGTAAAATCCGGACAAACTATACAAATGTGATCAAACAAATGTAAACAAGGAGCTTACTCATTTCGTTAAAGTACGATTTTTGGCCACCAGAGGGCAACGTGAAGGCATGTATTTCCAATAGCTCGATCGTGCAAAAAAATGGGTCCATGGTTAAGTAGGACATATTATTTTAGTTAAACGAAACTACAATTGACAGATTTGGTCAAATTATCTTGTGATTTAGATATCAAAAGAGGATTTATCCAAATTGAACAAAAGATTATAAGTGTATTTTATTAAATAGCATTTCGTTAACTAAACCACAACTTCCAATCCATATTCTGTTTTAATCAGCAGAAGACAGAGACTTTATCAAGAGGCCATAACAAAACTATTATCTTTCATTCCAAATCGAACTATTAAGAGGGTTCCAACCACCGACCCGTAAATTGGATAAACAGAGGCTAGGGACGATCGAGAAATTATTACATTCAACCAAAAACTTGACCAACTTTCTGTGGGATAAAAACGCATGCGTATTCAATAATTTGTATATTTGTGGTGCAATAAAAATATTTAATATTTATTCTTACTTTGAAACTTGAGGGATAATATTCCAGTTATTGACACATTTTTAAGTTATGTTGAACGTTTAATATAAATATTATGTAATCAGTCAAATACCTGATACTCAAATACTGTTATTTTTTATTTTGCGTGGAGCGATATTGGTTAAAACATAATGTAAATTTGTCTACAATTTTATAGAAGAATATGAATTCAAATTTTCGGAAAAAATCGTTGGATAGGAACATCATTTGATAAAAGTTTTAGAGGGTAGATATTCGCTTTTAGAAATAACTATGGGGGAAACACTGAATTATTATGAATCTAAGCTCATTAAATGATACCTGTTTAGAACAAAGCAAAATAAGTTTATAAATTATGTAATTGTCTAATTTGAGAAATAAAACTCTTAGGATAAACTGTCAATCTCAAGTGTCATAAATGTTACTTCGGGGTGTAGTAATTTAAGGGTAGGCAAATTGTCTCGACATAGTTTTATTTTTCGAGGAGCAGTTTTATATAAATAACATTTTACATCAAAATTTCAAGCCTTTATTCTATACGATTCTTTTCGTCTTATAAGAAGATAATATATGACTTGGATCGTTTTTTGAATTTAATCTGTATCGTTCATGTTTAACAAAAAAATAAATAAATAAATAAATAATCAGAATGAAATCACTTTTACGAAGTTTAGTAGGAAAAAATTCTAAGCGGTCCCATAATTATAAAACTATAATAATTGTCGTAGGCAGACTAGAAAATCATTCGTTTTATAACAAGCCTAATAAAACTGTCAAGAAGGACTGTTTGACGTTAGATTGTCCCCTTCTTTTGATAATTTGATTAGACATTTTCAATCTATCTACGACATAATCACTATTTCTATAATGCCGCCATAGTTTTTTTTGTTTTAGTGAAAAATCAAATTATGCTTAGGCCAGGAGTATTCATTTAAAATTTTTTAAAAATTAGGGGTCACAATTTATGCTATCGAGTTCGAAAGCGCAGTAGGCCACGTAGCTTGTTTACTGCCTATCGACTCACGGGTTCAAATTCCGGTTTCGATTCTGGCAAAGTCGAAGGGTTTAGTTGTGTGCGTCCGCGTTTTTTTCAACTGTGTAACCCCTGTCCGAACAGCTTCGGCTTTGGTTGGGAGTTGTCTAATTTATGTGTTGTCTTTTATGTTATGGGAAATGTGAAACAATAATATATAAACAAAATTTTCACATTCGCATCAACTTTTCACACAAAACACCAGACAAACCACAATAATTGTAGGAACAAAGTTGTTGTAGAGAATGAAATTATCTGAAAAAATATCATAACTGTATCTATCTATACATCTATTGTTTATTTTTTAGCTGTGAGAGGCGTTCAAAGCCACTTAGTAAAAGCATTCGCATGCGTGCTTTCATTGTTAGTTGTTTAATTGATTTTAGGCAACTAGTAATTAAGGATTACATTTAAAAATATCTGATGTGGCCAACAGATAACTTTCTTATACCAGTATATATCATCCTGATCTAAAAAATCATTCTATTTAATTCTTTACTTACCTCAATTAAATTTTAATAGCGTACCTTGAAATGTTTCATTAAAATTTTTAATTAATTTTCAGCGTCGTTCGATACTGTTAATATTAATTCATGTCACATATTTTAATAATTTCTTCTTATTGACATTGACATTTTTGTAACTAAATTAGACATTTCAAATGTCAAACTGCCAAATGTATCCTAACCCCATTTTATGATGTCAAATGTGTAAAAAATTTCAGTTTACATCAGCTTTATTTAAATACTTGGAAAATACATTTTATTGGCTTGATATAGTAGACATGATTTATAATCTTTCATCAAGAATTTATTTTTTTTTAATAAATACAAAAAAATTTGGTTCCCGCGGATCTCGTTTCAGCTGGCCAATTTTGCTCATCACCGAATTTATCTTTGTCTTTGGCCTTTAGAATATGTGTACCAAATTTAAAAGGTTTATCTCAAAAAGTGTGGCTACTATTGCGATACTACCGACATTAAGACATATTTTTTTTCATAAAGTTATGTTTTTTCATTATGATTCGTCGAGATTCGTTCAGAAATGCAATAATTTTTTTTTCCTGAAATTATACCTATTTTCTTCTATCATTCATTATGACTTTACTGGTGGTACCACATTCACCAAATTTAATGTGTCACATTGAATGTTGTTGAAAACCTTAATTGCAAAATTTGGGAAGTTTCCCATTAGAATTTTTTGAGTTATCGTGGCCATACACATACACACACACACGAACCGACAGACATCTTTCGAAAAATAGTCAGAATGGATTCAGGGACCCCCCCTATATCAATGAAAATCTCGAGGTCGAAAAAAAAATCACGAATTACGAAAGTAAAAATTCATGCACGTTGTAAACTCCTAAGTAACAATCGGGATGGAGCAAGAACCACCACGAATTTTGGACTAATTTATTCCCAGTTTTTTTCCTGCTAAAAATCCGCTATATTTTTACGAAAACAATACAATTTTTACAACTTCAATTATATTTACATATAAAAATATTTTAACATTTTTGAAAAGTTTTTTTCCAGGATATTTTTTCTTCTAAACGTGACTATTTTATCCGATATTTTTCTTTCTTCCGTCGGTTTTTGACTTTTTTTTGTTGTTCATAATAATTTCTTTTATTTAAATTTTTTTAAAGAAATTAAGTTTTTTTTATTTAGCTCATACGTGTCATATAGTACTGTAGAAATAAATTTATTTAATAACTATTTTTCATTTTTAATAAATCAACCCATTATAACTTTTATTCTGCCATATGAAATAGTATTAATTGCTTGACATAATTGTGTTTGATTCTCGAACGTAGATTTTATTTAGGACAATAATTGTTGAATGGCTGCTCTTGGGATAATTGTTCGATTGGTCTGAAATACAAGTCCATTTAGGGACATAATAATCGTTGATTTTAGATATCATGAAAGTGATGTTTTTCGATATACGTTCCTCCTTATATCCGGCGAAATAATTTACTCGCTGGCATTTCATCTTGTGACAGGATGCAGTGTCATTCAAGTTTGGTACGGTTTCTTCCTCCTCATCGAGGTCTGGTACTGAATCCTCAACATAATCGGCACCATACCATAATACAAAATTAGTGTAACCATCGACTTCGTCATTATTGTCTTGTTTATCAGGACCTTTGTTAGTGTAGGGAAGATATTCAGTATCTGCAATACGCTCTTCGTCATCCTCGAACGAAATTCAAATGAGGGCAGTATTTGACCATGAATTTACACGGCATCTGACGCAAAAGTGTACATTTCAGGCCTGCATCTACACATACTTTAACAAGTACTATTTACTGGAAATCAGTTGAAGAATATTTTCAGGAGCAGGAAGTCGTGCACTGCTTTGAAGCTACATCTTCTAGGGATGTATCAGGTTGCTGGAAAAATGATTAAAAAATTCTTTGTTCCTCACTTAAAGAACTATAATGAATTTAATAGTAGCAGAAAGACAACATTGTTCAATAAACAATCGACACACTTTAACAATAATGTCTACGCAACACTTTATTATAATAAATGTTCAAAATTCTGCCCATTTGCACCTACATATTCGTTGCTCTTTTCACGATATATTTTGTGCACACATTGGAGCATTTCAGGACTCACAGTAGCAGTAGCGGCAATGATTCTATTCCGAAGCACCTCTTTATGTTATTCATCATTTTAAACCTTCAAAGCAATAAACAGTTTTTTTCTTTTCAAACATTTCAACGCAAGAAAACAATCTTTTGGTATGAAATTTATTTCGGGCGAGTATATATATTGTAAAGCCAAACGGCTAACACTCTGTGTATATATTTGTAAATATTTTTATTTATTGTATTTGCACGAGGTGTCGTGCCTTATTTAAGTTTTTTATAATGTAATTAATGTCAAATAAATGTTTTAAATTGGAAATTGAAATTGGTATGAAATATCCCTGATGATCCATAAATTTGTTACTACAATTGTACCCCCTTAGAAGCTACTTCTAATATTGTAGCGTGCCTACAAGTTGACGCGCGACTTTTGAGACACTCTGTATGAAAATATAAAATGTAATGAGGGTTTGATTGATTAAAAGATAAATAGAAAGAAATAATAATTGTTAGAAATTATTTCTACAGTCCTATTCGTATTAGCTAAATACAAAAATAATTAAAAAAAAAAAATTAAAATAGAAAAACTTTTATAAACAATAAGTCAAAAACCAGCAAAAACGAAAAAAAAAATTCAGAAAAAACATCATGAGGAAATAAATTATCCGGGAAGAAAGAAATAAATATATTTTCTCATAATTTTGAAGCAAACAATTTAAAAATCGTATCTATTTTTTTTTGGAGTAATGAAAAATGGGTTGTTTTCATAGAAATGTAAGAGATTTTTGACAAGAAAAAACCTGAGAATCTGTTAATAACAAATGGTAATTAACGAAATACTTATAAATAATGACAATAAAAATTACATTCGGAATCGTTGTTGTTAACAATAAAACGACGTCGTTTAATTTTTTAATAAATAACAATTTTTACGGGCATAAACAATGAAGATAATATATAACGTATTTTATGAATGCCTTTTGACGAGGCCACAGTATCTACGGCAAAATATGCATAAAAAATTTATTTTTTTATTTTTATTTGTTTTTTCTAATTTTTTTTTGATTTCGGTCCTTGGCCAAGAACACTGATAAATTTTAATCTGTTGTGTGTCGAATGTCTACATACATGTATATTTTATTGACTTTTAAATCGATTGGTATTATAATTGTTATGCCTACAGACTTGGTTTTAAAAAAGTTTTTCTGTTGTGGAACTTTACATAATTATTTGGTTATTGAGCCCTGAAGAAGTTTAAGCATATTAAACGAAACGTAGGCAAGGTAGCGTTTTTATTTTAACCTATTGTCCTGGTTCCGACAATTTCAACCTGTAGAAAATATGCACATATCTCTGTGTAGAGCATTCAATAACCTTCATTTTTCTAGGATTTTTTATTATGGCGAATAGTTTCGAATATATTAAATTTTCAACTAAAATTTTTTCCATAATTTTATCGTATCTCTTACGGTTTGTCCGGTGTTTTACGTGAAGGTCGCGGCTCACTTTTTTTTTAAATTTAAGCATATTTTACCTAATTTCAGGGCCGCCCCAAAGTGAAGCTTTCACATTTCCCATAGCATAAATCATAAATCGCGATTTCTCTAATTTTTTCAAAGTTAGCATACGGCAATCGTCAAAGGCTCCTGGCCTAACTTTTCAATTAAAATGTGATGTATAGTCAGGCTAATTTATTGACACATTTTGAGGGATTTCTTGTTATTATAGGCTGTTTTCATTTATCTTAGTTATTAATTATATTTACAGTCAAATGTTCGTAGATTTAAGGTAACTAAATTAGTGCCTACATACATATTTCTAAATCAATAATTATCGGCAGTTGTTACTCTATTGCAGTCAAGTGATCTTACCGTTATTTTAGCATATATACGAAGTGTCCCGGTTTTAACCCGACAAACTATAACCATTGATAGAAAATATGATTTTGAAAAAAAAAATTCCTATGAACCTATGTCCGCAAAAGCCTTATAACCGAGATACAGGGTGTCAAATTTTAAATATTTTTAAGGTTTTTGCTTTATATCTTCGAGAAAATAGTTACTATCGACTCCCAATTTGGTGCTGTTTATAATAGTATATTATCCAATAAAAAAGAGTGAATAAAATCATAATTCTATTCACCAGCGACGTACAGAGGGGTAAACGAAGACATTTTTTTTAAAGAGAACTTCGACGCCAATGCATTTTCGTTAAATTCTCCATTATTTTTCATTCTCTTAGTCAATTTTACATAAAAATTGATGCTTATAGAAACATCATAAGTTTAATAAATTTTGAGAAAAAATTCATTATTATTTTGATGCATCCACAGGCTACCGAAGGAAACTCCTGTTAAAAAAAAATTATTTGTTCGAAAAAGCTGTCAAACAACGAAATTTTAGTTTCTTATTTTTTTTATCATATTTCACCAATAGCAACTACTTAATTAAAACATGGCAGTGGCGTGGAAAACCTTAAAAAATTTAAATTTATCACCTTTATCTCGGTTATAATGCTTTTCCGAGCGTAGGTTCACACTTTCTTCTCAAAATCATATTTTCTATCAGTAGTTATAGTTTGTTGGTTTAAAACTGGAACACCCTGTATGTATAAATCATTATAATTTTATGTAACGAATATACTTACCTCTAATAAAGATACTTACAATTCCATTCTCGTAAAATTATTTTAATTGCAGTTCACGTCCATTTTATTTTAATAAATCACACCTTATGAATGTAATAGCCTAAGAAATGTGTTATCGTGGGTAAAGCAGCAAAGGATTAATTTAAATTCAGGAAACGCCATGTATCATACATGAGATAGCAGATAGGCTAACTCGACGGCTGCTGTAATGAAAAATGCAATTATAATAAAGGTACACGACAAAATTTGCATGATTACTTGGTGGCTTAAAGAGTGTTTTAAAAGTTGGACTACAATACAATTTGCATAACAAGGAGGGTGCACCCGTTCCACCTTCAGCCACTTTCCTTTATGTCTCTCTAGCCACTTCCACTGCTCTAGAGATATGGCAAATTGTATCGTAATTTTATGGCGATTTTTGGCTGAGAGCAGATTACAAATTAGGCTATGTATATTTACTGTGTTTTAAAAAGACAAGCAGGAACAAATTCCTTTTAAATTGATGCATATTTATAGCCAATTACGTGTAATGTGTTATCTTTATACAACAGAGGTAAACAACTCTTTAATTAGCACTAATTGAAGTACTTTATCTGTAGTTTACGCCACAAACGCATCAGAAAAGGCTTGCCTTGCAAAAAGTGGGGAATATTGGAAATTAGCAATTTGGTACAGTTTGGTGCACTGAAAATAATAACCTTGCTACCTCATAATGCTGCTGCTCATGTCGCGTCGCCATAATGGATAAATAATGGTGCCGAAATAGTTATTTATGCAACTAGAATAAAAAGTGTCGTTTTTCGCATTAGGTGTGAAAATTAGCTCAGTCTTAAGTTGAAAGTAAACGAGTCAAAGAAGAAATAAGATAGAGACTTAAAAGTGTTTCATTGTGATTATAGTTACGACAGTCATTAATCTATTGTTAATTATTAAATAGTTAATAAAGTAGCGAGTAAGTGTTACCTGGAATCTACGAGTATAAATGTTTGTGGGGATAGCAAAAACGTAACAATTTGGTGTTGGAAGTGGATTCGAAGAAAAATTTCTGGAACATTCGAAAAGGTTCTACAGTGTTCTTCTCAGGAATTAGTGGTGACACAAAGAATTAAACTACTGGACAGTGTTGAGAAATATTTCTGGACCGATTAGTGACTTTAAAGTGAATTTTCGAGAATTTCCTAAAACATTCGATTTAGTAACCGCCGCAGATATGCGAGTGCCGTTAACAATAACGTGTTAAAGTTGAAAAATAAAACTCTATATGACTTTTCATGAAAATTCTAGATCATTCGATTTGGAAACCACAGAAGATACGTGAACTGTGTTAATGAGAACGTATTATAGACTTAAAACAAGACTTAATAGTGACATTTCGTGAAAGTTCTAGAACATTACATTGCACAAGTGAATTTTGTCAACACGAAAGTAACATAAACTATAAATAAGACTTTCTAGTGCCGTTTCGAGATTTTTCTGGAACATTCCATTATTAAAATAGACGTGATACATACATTTTATGGACATTATATCGTAGTTACCTTTATTTTAAACTGATTTACGTGTCGTGAGTTAATGCCAATAACAAGAAGTATGACGGAGAAACAAACACAGGACTTGCTAGCAGCGTTGTTAAAACAGATGAACGATCATGAAAGGATACGAAAAGAAGACAAAGAAGAACAAGAGAGGAGATGACAGGGAGGAAAAGAAAAACAAGAGAGAATACGACAAAAAGAGAAAGACGAGCAAAGGAATATTATGGTAGCTCAAGGAAGAAAACGACAAGGAGAAAGAGAAGACCTAGAGAGGACATCAGGAATAAAATGAAGAAGAGAGAAAACGCCAAGGAAGAAAAGCAGAACAAGAGAGAAAACGCCTGGAAGAAAAAGAAGACAATAAAAATGATGGAAGGCCTGGAAATAAAACGACAAGAAGAAAAATTGGAACAAGAAAGAAAACGTCAGGAAGAGTTAAGAAAAATGTTTGAAGATCAAGAACAGTGGAGAGTTGAGGAAAGAGAAGATCTCAAAAGAAGCCTAGATGAACAGCAGACAGCCATTTTCTCCCTCACTGGAAAATTTAAAGGAGACGTTATCAAAAAGGTCACTGAAGTCGCAGGAAAAGTCTGTGAAGTCGAAGGACAAGTTAATGAAGTTAAAGAAGAAGTTAGATGAGAAGTCCGTGAAGTCAGAGGAGAAGTAACCCGACTCAAACAACAGTTAAGAGAAAAGGGTGGTCAGTTGGTACTGTTTTCTGGTAATAGGTTACAACCACCTTCTTTCGACGATTAAAGTTCATGGTCAATGTAAAGGAGACAGTTCAAGACAGCCGCTCGTTCAAATAACTGAAGCGATGGAGAAAACGCAACAGCACTGGTATTAGAACTGAAGAGCCAAGCATTAGACCTGCTCTAGACAGTTCCTGCAGCACAGCAACAAAACTTTAGCATTCTAGAGGCAGTGTCAGAATTAAGATATGGATCTCACCCAAGTATATCAGACTCAGCTCAAATCACGCAGACAACTGAGTGGAGAAAGTCTCCAGGAGTTCGAGGCTGCAATGGAGATATTAGCCCATATAGCGTATTCTGATACATCAATGGAGTTTCAGCAACAGTTGGCAGTTGGAGCGTTTATTGATGGAGTAAAGAAGGGACCAGGTAGTTAGACGATTCATTAAATTAGCCTGGCACAAGCGAAGTAGTGGGGGCTCAAGTACATGCAGATTAAGGCTGTCTATGAGATTAACACACAATCAAACCAGAGAGTACGATTCGTGGCTGTGGAAGAGACCCAGGCAGATAAAATCATGCAAATAATATTAACATAGTTACAAAAGTTGATCGCACAACTAGTGACAAAGACGAGAGAAGAACAAAATAACGGTAGGCCGAATAGAGGTATCCGCTGTTATGTGTGACAAATTGGACCATATTAAAGGAACTGTCGTGAGCTTAACATTCAAGATGTAACGTCTGAAATACAAACGATCATACAACTACTGATAAACTCGAATCTCCAGCAGAAACAAGTCCAACAGCCAAGTAGTGGTAGATAGAACGGAGGAAACATGCGCTGTTATAAGTGTGGCAGAGTGGGCCATATTCAGAGTAACTGTCGTCAGCGCAGCCCGAAAAGGGTAAATGTCGCAGTAATGGAAGACCTGCAGGAAAACTGGTGGGCTGGTATCTCGGGGACTCTGCTTATTAATAAAAAGGCAGGGGCCTTTCCAAAAGACCATGTCAGAAAGACTGCAAGACTTGCCACCGTGAGGAAAAAGAACAAGATATGCAAATAGTGAATACCAATACATCAATAATAATGCTCTAAGTCACAATGTGATTACGAAATATTTACAAAACATTTTGATGTTATAAATACATAATGGTGTTTATCATAATATATTACTGTCATGTAATGTTCACATCTTATATTTTTGTAGGAAATTTATAAATACTAATGATACAACTATATAAAGAGGTTAGAACAGTGTGATACAACAAAGTTTTCTAAAATATCCGAGTCTGTGATGTAACTGATCTAACCTGGTTGGCTGGAAATAAATTATTAAGTCATCGTTTTCATTTAAAATTCCTGGAAACTTATATAAAAATAATTTTAACTAGAAAGATATATCTTATTGCAAATACTCTAAGACGGCAACATATATTGCTTTAAATGACAAGTCCTAGCCTGTCTTAACTTGGAGATTTAAGGATATAGGGGCCATGTTAGTGTTTTGACATATATAATTAATTACTTTTTTAAACTTTCAACTTCTGAAGATATGGTAATACTTTCCAATACTATTCGAAGTACTCATGTGTATCAACTTTCCTTTCTAGGAAGACTAGGGAGGATATGCTATTGCACTTCATATTAGAAGCCCTCGTATAACAGTTGTCTCCTCTTCCAGAAAAAACTGTATATCTTATATTTCTCCACATCGACGGTGAACTCTTTTGCACCCATCTTGAGCCTATAATTGCATCTTTCGTTTTACTGGGCATGTTCTTGGCACTATTCAAGTCATAAATCTTGGGACCTCCAGATTAGTGACAAAATTAGGCAGGTGGGTACGGTCGAAAACCAAAGGAAATTATTTTTCGATAAACTGACTTAATGCATAGTCGTAGCAGCTGAATACACAGACCTGGTTTTGCTGAAACGTAAGTTTTAAGAGACGTTCCTTACGTTCGGCAGTTCTACGACGTTGATATCTCTGTTTTTCATTGACTTCATTGCACAAATTTCAACATTGCATCACTATTACCTATTTCGGTCAAACCTAACCAACATTTCCCGAAAAGAAATATTGGTTTCTCGTAACTTTATATTTCTATCTTTTTCAATTACTTCGTTGTTGAAAATTCGCTCGTCTTCATCACGTGGATGATGTCCGAAAGAAAATCAAAGTGATAAAACAAGCAAGTTAGAAATTTACCTCGAGTCCAATATTTTCTATTTTTTTTTAATAAGTACCAAAAACAGTGTATTCTTCAATCGTTCTTAACTAAAATATAGTCATTTGTTAGTTTTTGTGAGGATAAACCTGTTAATTATTTACCATAGTTTCATCTAAATTTGTTATGTATTCTTTGTATCTAATTGTTTAAAACAATGCATTTCGTAAAACTACAGATTAAGATTTAACAAACGTTTGTAATATATGCATAAAGAGACATTATCGACTTTTTCATGTATTATTAATATTACCTTAATAATACAGATACTACAGTAAACATTTGTGCAGATACTTTGTATCATATACAATTTAATAAGATATTCCATGCATTCAATTAATCTGGGCAACAAAGAAGTCTATGATAATAAAAGTTTATTTATGAGACAAGGCATGTCTAGACATTTTAATCCTATTATAAAATTTCTACGCAAGATATAATTATTATCAAGGCTCTTTAGGGATACTTGGAAAATTATATATGACGCTCCGTCATATAACCCTATGCTTTTAACAAAAACTGTGGTTTTATTATCATTTATTGTCACAGCAATTAATTTCAGATTATTACATTCAAAAAATATTTTTTCGCATTTTGACTGATAATGTGCTATTTTCGTAAATTCAAAATCGTTTATTAAAGTGGCACTTTACTACATAGTAATGTCACTTTACTATATAGTAATGTCACTGTTAATAAAACACAGTTTGACATAATAGTACTTTTCAACATGGAATATGTAGACCATAAACTGGATGTCTCAAGAGCTTTTGCCTAAAATAATGAAAAACACTAAAATATGTATAACAAATAGCTTACCTTCTCAAAAAAAAAAAACGTTAGAATTACACTTTCATCAGTTCTTAGTACTTTTTTTTTATCCTCCAATTATAAATATTTCATATACCTTCTCGTATTTTCCTTGGATTTTAAAGGAAGTAACCTCGAAGACGCTTCTTGAGCGGCATTTAAAATGTCTTCAGAACAATTTTCTAAATTGTTTTCAGTAGCAAGACTCATTTTTATAATTAATATGTAACTTATACTCAATTCGACTCACAAAAATGAAACTTGTGAACTGTTGTTATGTAAATAAACAAAGCCAAGACAGGTTACTAGGTTACGGATATCTTATCCAGGTACCTACTATGAAATTTTTAAATTTATAACTTTGTAATGCTTTTATATCTATGATTATTTGCTTATAATTACTAACACAAAATGCGAAAAAATAGTATAAACAAACCTAGTAAGAAAAGCAGTTTTACAAAACTCATATAGCTTTTAAGTAACTCGCTCGCTCTGCTCACTGGAACTCGAAAGCTATATTCGTTTAGTAAACTTTGCTTTTCTAAACTTGTTGTTTATTATACTATTATCTCGTCTTGTTAATTTCCTGTTTAAATTTCACCTCCAAGGTGTTTAACGTAATAAAATAATAATTTACGATTTTGGTTAGTCAGTTTTAAGTCAGTGTGTAATAAAGCATGCAGGTTATGCAGATTTTACTGTCCCACTTGCTTACTTTGAAGTCATATAATGCGTATTTTCTAATGAAAATTGTGAATTCAATAAAATAGCTGATTGTCAAATTTGGTATTTAATATTTCTAACCTAAAAAAATAATAAGCTGCAGATGCAGACATCAGTCAGTTTGGTAATGTTATGTAAAGTATTGCGAAGCGACTTGTATCTCTCCCCTGAAATTAAAAACAGCACCCCCAGTGGGGTCCAGAAGGTTAACGGAAGTATACAAATGTTCGAGTGCGAAATATAGTCGGCTAGTCAGCAGCTTTTCAAGGCTGGTGAATGTAACATCTGGAGAAGCATTTAGATCTAAAATAAGTAGAATCTTAGACAAACTATGATGCTAATACCACACTCTAAACAAGACTGCTATATATACTATCAAGTCGCTAAAAATTTGGTGAGGGGTGGGCAACTCTACCTGTTTTTTCCGTTCAAGTTACAAGAATGATAGCGTATCGATAATTCACTGACTATAGAGGATGTTGGAACCTTCCGGAAGGAAATCTAAGAAATGATGCGTCTATTCAATAGTCAAATACAGCAATTATACTCTTCGAGGCTCTGCCACAGACTCCTCGAAGAGCAAAAGTAAGAAGTGCGCTCGACAATTAATACGGAGGAAGTCCACTAAGTCCTCGATGACACAGATAGGGCCCAGACAAGATCAATTGGAATAAATTTTCTTCAGTTTACCACTATCTGGCGTAAGGTTTTAGTTGAACGAGGGGCAACAGACTCCGGAATCGTTTATCGAGTGGTGTAAAAACATGGGAAATATCTAACACGGGTAATTATAGACCGATTATTTTCCTCCACATCTTAGAAGATATTTACAAGTATCATATGCCAGAACAATGAGGTATGTTGATCCAACCTAAGCTAATAAAGGTGTGGTAAGTTTCTGGGATGATCTGGTAATAGACCAATGCATTACATAGTTCAATATATGAATGATTGCCTTACAACATTTGCCACGTCACCAGTTGCCGAACTTGCTTCAATGTCTTGCGGTATCAGCACCCTAGTGATACAAAGAATAAGTGCTCTATATGCAATTGTTTTTGAGGTAATTGCCTCTCAACACCCCTTAAATTATATATTCAATGTTGTTTTCTGTAGATTTGACAAAAATTTTTCATCATAGCTAAATATGGAAATGAGTATGGAAGTTTTGGAAACAACTTTAAATTGTTAATAATTATTTGAATATTCTTGTCTAATGCGCTTTTCGTTTGTTTCAGTTGGGAGATTTATCGAATCCAGAACTTAGGATATTAACAGATCAATTAGAAAAAATTAGATACGGAGGTGAGTAGATATATTATTTTATACATTTTATATATATATATATATATATATATATATATATATATATATATATATATATATATATATATATATATATATATATATATATATATATATATATATATATACAGGCTGTCTCCTAAAAAACGCCGCAAGCCATAACTCAGTTATTTATCGTCCAATTTAAAAAAACAGAGAATTAAATGAAATGGCTCTAAAAACACTATAGAGGGAGCCAGTTGCAGCGTACTTATCATTATTTTTTTTTAGGAAAGCGATAGTCAACTTTTTTTTTTCAAATGGCAATATATATTTTTTTTAATATATTATTGTGCACATTTCTTTTCTGAATCCAACGATGTATATGACATTAACTTTTGTGAAACACATCGCAGAAAAATCGTCAAAATATTAGTCAATACCGCATTATAAGGCGCCTGGCCGCTTAATTAACAACAAATGTATTTAGACTAATCACGTATGCCTCGAATTCCTGGAAAACAAAAAATAGTACATCAAAGCAAATATATGTCATTATACGTACTTGTCGTAAAATACCCCCAAATTTTATATTGAATGCGACCCGTGCAGTATTTAGAAGATGCCAGTTATGTCTTGATTATGGTGGTGGCCAATTTGAGCAGCACTTGTAGGTGTGTAATTTTATTTCCATTGTTACATTGTTTCTTTAGTTGTTTCTTGTTTGTTGTTCTTCATTTAATGTGTTTCGTGTTCTATTAATGTTATTTCGTGTTGAACTTTGTATAATGGTTAATGAATTTAATTAAGTTGCTTTTCTTTTATATGATATTCATTGTATTGTTTTCTTTCTGTTAATAATAAAATTCTGTTCTGAGTTTCACTTGCTTTGCTGTATTATTTTTTGTTTTCCATGACATAGATGATTAGTCTAAGTACGTTTGTCATTAATTAGTGGCTGGCAGCCTAATGGGGTATCGACTAATATTTTGACGCTTTTCTGTGATAAGTGTCACAAATGTCAATGTCATATACATCGTTGGATTCAGAAAAAGAATGAGCACTATAATATATAAAAAAATATATATACTGCCATTTGAAAAAAAAAAAGTTGACTATCGCTTTCCTAAAAAAAAATAATAATAAGTACGCTGCAACTGGCTCCCTCTATAGTGTATTTAGAGCCATTTCATTTAATTCTTTGTTTTTTAAAATTGGACGATAAATAACTGAGTTATGGCTTGCGGCGTTTTTTTAGGGAGACAGCCTGTATATATATATATATATATATATATATATATATATATATATATATATATATATATATATATATATTTCAAACAGATTATATAGATTAATTTCTACATGCTGCAATCGATCATCCGATGAAAGTAAAATGAATTTGAATAAGTGAAAAACATTATAGGTTCAAATTCAACCACGGTCAAATTATCGTGATAAAAACATTAAAAAATATTAGTTTCAAATCAAACTTATAGACAAATTAACGCACTGAGAGAATGATTTAGTTGGGAGAAATAAATTTTATTTCCAACCAAATAAATCATTTCTTTGTATTTGGCGAACTAAACATTTAATTAGGAGAATTAAGGCATTTATTTGATTAAAAGTCGAATATTTAATATTATCAATTAAATCAAAAATACTTATTTGTAAAAAATATTTGTTTCTGAACATTAAATATTTATTTGTGAACATTAAACATTTGTTTCTGAACATTAAATATTTGTTTCGGAGAATTAAATATTTATTTCTCAGGAATAAGACTTTTTTATATAAAATTGCGTGGATTTATTGTTGATGAACATTAATTTCAGGAAAATTAATTCCGTTTTTAATTTATTTATAGTGAACAAATATTAATTTCTCAAAAACAATGAAAATTTCGTATTTTCATTAATATTAAATAAATTGTTAATTTTTGTTAATAACGCTGTTTAATTTATTTATAATAAAAAAAATATTTCTCCCTCGCACCTGCTTTGGGTATCCACCATCTTATAAGTTATTTAAAGAATTTGTTAAATAAATCTCTGCGCCAAAAGGATTAGTCATAGGTTGGTTTTTTGGAGAAAAAAACAATCTGAACAATCTTTTTGCTACGCATGGTTTATTTAAAAAAAATATATAAACAATTTATATAGAATAGCGACTTAATACCCAAAGAAGATTCGAAGACAAATTATACGGATACAACAAATAAATGATTATAGAAAATTAAAAACATTTCTATTCAAAAAAATATATATAAAAATGTTTATTTACCTGGTTTATATTTGCGAAACTAAAATTTGATTTATTTTAAAAAATGTATGCCTCACGATTTGTCTACAGTACTATGTATTAAAAAAATCAATTTTGCTAAAAATTATAGTAGATATTTTTTTATTTTTTTCACAAGTTGTAAAGCATATCGTCGGTCCACTGCCAAAACAACGAATGTGCGTTTTTCTAATTTTTCAGAAGAAGAGAAATAAAGTTCAATTTGTTGTTAAATATCCAAAGGTAATTTATTTATAGGTATAAGTTTCCTAGTATAAAAATGTTTCAAAAATATTCAATATTCGCATTAGCGGTTTTGGCACTGCAGACTGAAAAAAAATATATTATTTTTCAACAGAAGTCGAAACCGGCAAATTTGCACATTCGATGTTTTGTCGTTAAAGCAACGTTATGGTAGATATATATTTGCGAAATTAAAATGTATTTTATATTAAAAACATGTACGCTTCACGAGTTGTTTATAATAAAATATATTCTAAAAAATGATAGGGTAGATATCATATAATTTTTTGTATAATTTTAAGTAGATGTAGGTACATACATAATATATCACTATCAGTATAATCAATAAATCTCATGAACTATAACTTCATAATATCTCCATAGACACGATGACATTAAAACATATATCTATTATGTTAATTCTTCTTCCATAGGTGTTAAGGTATTCATGCTTGATAAAGCTCTAAATTTTGTGTCTTATTAGAATCAGTTAAACCTCAAATTTATTATATATAAATCTGGATTTCCATATCAAATTTTAAAAGAAAATTCAGGATAATTGTAAATATCAGGAAATGCAGAAATTATAACCGCTTATACCGAGTAAAAGTTTTGCATTGAATTGATGCGAGGATATAATCTTTAAAATAAAACGTAAACGAACAAGAAAAAAATAATATAATGAAAATTACTGCGAAATATCTTATAGATTGTATGGTAATAATATAAAATAATACAATCTATAAATAACACCTAGTTAAAAAAATAATATATTTATTTTTATGCAAGAAAGAAAGTAATAAAAAAGTACATTTTATTTTTTCTTATTTTGACTGTAATGTGCTTAACTGGAACTTTTCAAAAATACCAAATAAGTGAGTTTATTATTAATTTAGGAATAATAGTAGAAAGTTCAAATAAAGATTGATTTTCAATTTTCTTCGCCGCTTGTTTATTGTAATTTTTAATTGATGTGTCAGGTTAAGGAAACAGACAAACAAATGTCTGTGTTAAAGGTAAACAAAATTAAATATATGAAAAATATTTACACATATTTATTAAAAAAAATAACAAAAATAAATAACTCTGAACAAATTTTCACAGCTAAACAGTTTTTGGCTAGGTTAGGTACGCTATGATAAACAAATTACCACGTACAAACATTAAAAACTTACATTTAAAAGTTTCTTTGAGGCTTTCCAGCCCCCATATTCTTCTAATAAACTATACATCTACCGAAAGGGCCACAACACTTAACACAAAGCTCCTAATAAGAGAAAAAGGGAACAATGGCGTCTTGTTGAATCTTGTCTAATGCGCTACCGCGGTTTCGCCGGTAGAGGGCCAACATTTAGTTCTCAGAAACAAATTTATTAATGAGAAATAAATATTTCTTATTAGAATTAAATATTTATTTCCGCTATTAGGGTATAAACTTTAATAGTAAATATTTCTTTCTATGAAATAAATATAATAAAGTAATAAATGTGGCAGATACAAATGTGTTATTCATGAGTAAATTTATTTCTTATAAATAATTATTTAATTATAAAAAATAGATACCAAGAGAATTCCTGAAATAAATCATTTAGTTTTGTCAATTAATCCTATCCTCGAAATATGCTTATTATAACAAAATTATGAAAAATAATTATTTTTCTGAATTAAATATAATGCAGAATAATAAGTTTATTAAATTGAAAAAACTAAGGCTTCTTAGTCATTTCAAGCCAGATATTTCCCTCAGTGCGCATCTATCGCTATATCAGTGGTTTATGAAATAAATGTAAATGATTATAAATAAACGTATTTAAAAACTTTTAATTCACGAAAAAAATTTTGCCAAAAATAGTAAATTAATAAAATCAACTATTTATGTTTTAATTACCTAGTTGATTTAATTTATTTGTAGATTGAATTTAAAATACAGGGTGGGCCAGATTTTAATCGGGAAACTTAGAGAATCAATAAAATATGTCAAAATAAGACGGATTTGTTATAAAAACTTTTAGCTAAAAATACTTAATTTTCGAGATAGTGGGTTGCATTTCTCCGAGAATAATTAAGACATTGTTATGAAATTCAGAAGGTGCAAGTTGCATACACTTCGAATCATTGTTTTCATCTCTAATTCGAAATTATGTTAATGGAAAAGTGTAACATCATATAATTTTTTAAACCATTCTCAATTAACAGCTAACTGATAAAGGGATGAATGATTTTAAAATGTCTTTGACTCAAAGACGTGTGACCTTTGCCTACATAAGCGATCGGCAGCTTTAATAGTCGGGAGCTTAGGTCGTGGATTATTTGATCTGAATTTATTATGTAAGTAAGCAGCGGGCGCCAGCCAATGTAAAATTGCCAAGGGAAAATTGGGAAGTACAAAACAACACTAAAAGTAAATTTCAAAGATCTATAAAAAGTTTAATTCTTTAGATTAATACAATTAACTTTTGATTAATTATACGTAACTAGAGTTTTGAGGATTGATATTTGAAAGTGTCCCAAATATATGTACATACTATATCAAAAACCAAAAGTAACAATATATTTACACGTAAATTACTAATACTTAAACTAGAATCGGTAGGTATGTAACTTTTTTTCTTGCCTACTTGATAAAACAGCTGTCCTTCAAGCTTACACAGAAACTGTATAATATGGCAATAGCGTGTTGCCACAAAATGGTACAGATATGCCTCTGCTTAAAACAATTTATCACCACAACAAAAGGTGACAACTTTTACTTATAAAATGTTTTATAAGCAATAAAATATTGAGGTCTCGGTTTCCTATGGCTGCTCTCCTCTGATTTTAAAGGTGTCTGACAGGTATAATAAATATAAAAATTACTCACGTCTCTTCCACGTTCAAGCCTAATCCAACCAATAATGGTTACATAATTACCCAAGAAAGAAAAATTCAAACCTCAGTACCTCTGTCTATATTTTCAATGCTGGTAGGTTATTTATTGCAACCATCAAAATAAATTCCAGATTTTTTTTCTACTTTGTGATCAATAAATATGCCTTCCCTCCATGTGATTAAAAACAATGTAAACCAAATCCAATATTAACTACCATCGGTGTTTCTCAGCGGTGTGACTTCACGTAAAAGTGCAACAAAGTTACCATAATAGTAACAGTAAAAATAAAAAGTAAAAGGAAATGAAAAAGCTAAAAGCTAAAAGCTAAAAAGCCTGAAATAAACGCATTTTTAAATTACATGATCTAATAAATATACTGTTATGTTTACCTATAGTTGTTAATCGGCCTATTTAGGTCTATCAAAAATGTGTACAACCTTACACCTGACCTAACAGTTAATGTCTCGATTTATATTAGTTTCGGAAAAAAACTCTGTTTTTATCATTCTCGTCTTTTTATACTAAATATTTCTACTGGTGATATTTCTTTACTATTCACGAAATTAAATCAATTGTCATGTAATTTTTTAAATGCACTATTTCATTTTTACTTGCGTAGATTGTTATTATTTCTTCATTATTTTTTATTACCTATTCATTAATAATTAACCAGACTTCAAACTCTTTTATTCCACTGAATGAAATTTTACAAAAAAACGAAGGGATATAGATTGTCGAATTTAAATATACAGGGTTAACCAGAATGAGATTTCCACCAAATATTTTAATTAACTGTTAAAGACTGTTATATTAATTGCACAAAATGATACCATATGAATCATTATATAAATAAATGTTCATAGAAAGTGAACCGTTACACACGTTGCATCTATAAAAAAATTGTAAGAATCTTTTTAATGTTTTAATGATAGCATATGTCGGGAAAAAAAATTGCTTAGGTCAGTGGCGTCCTGTTTTTTTGGGGGGGAGTATCTTCAACACCCCCACCGTCACGTCACGCCGCTGGTTAGATTGAAGAGGTGAAAACTATGGTGAGAAGTGTACTAATGTACGAAACGTTCACCTTCCCGATTTTATAACACTATCACAATTATTTCCAGAGAAATATGGTAAAAACTGAAAATAAATTAAAACTTCAACGCCCCCTATCTCGAAAACTAATCATTTTTAGTTATAAGTTTATATGCCAAATCCATACTAACTTGACGTGTTCTATCATTTCCCGAGTAAAATCTAGACCAGACAATTTAACAAAACTGGACTGTCTGAATAATCATTGGAACTAATCGTACACATAATTAAGCAGAAACTCTCAACACTAGTTGAATATCAGAGAACAATGTATAATTTCTACTGACATGAAAATACCAATTTCTAGTAAAATCGCTACAATGCAATTTTGCAATTTTTGGATCCAAAATCTTTTACAGAAAAGTTTTAAAATAATTTAGAGAAATATAAATTTGATGGCCTTATAAAAACATTTCTATGTTCAAACTCTAATTTACACAAATTAGTGCGGGTGAAACGGGGTTTTCTCAAATATGAGATGTCATTTCCATATCATCTAATATCGTGGATCTAGTAGTAAGTAGCTACTTAATTTACTAGGCAAGTAGGCCACAATAGGCCCTTTTTACCTAGGGACCTACAGTTTAGCGTGGACTCCGAACCACGCTCTTCGACTGTCAACTAACCCACCACCTGGGCCTGCCCGCCTGCACCGCTAGCAGAGTAGCAGTAGGTCTCTTCGACCGGGCTTGCCTCTCCGCCTGTATCATGCTAGCGGCCTTCCCGAGATTATCTGTTGACAGCCTACCGACTGTTATATGAGCTATCGTTCATCCATCCAATAGCCGGACTCGATCAGTGCTGCTTAGCTTCACTGATCGAATATCGGAAATTAAACGGATGTCCATACCTCATCTCCCTCTAATATCGTGGATTGTAATGGTAATAGCAGGAAATGTGTACGGATAATAATTGTAAATGTAATACTGTCAAGGTGGGATACAATTGCCACGTAAATCTTCGCAACTCACATGTCATCAGCATCATCTATTTCTTTTGAATCGTTATCATCTGAAGGGATGCTTTCTCTAAAATGAAAGTGTCAGACCAGTCGTCACCTCAGAGGTACACTGTGGTATGCCGCATTTTTCTCATTTTTGAGTTACTAACACGACAAAGTTTTAAGTTAAATAAACTTTATTTCTGTAGGGTTACAGAGTTGTATCGTACACGTTTCAATGTAGACAACCAGAATTACATGGTTGTATGAACTAAAATAACATTTTTACAGTTGCATAGTGGTATGTATCACTTACATCGTTATTAGTTCTAGGTAACATAATTGTATGTGTCACATATAACTTTGTGATATCAAAAGTAATAATATAAATATGCACATATACATCTATGTTATTCGGAATTGTGCTAAACACGTGAATGCAACTGGTGAAATTTGCATAAAATTTAGTGTCATTTAAATTAGTTTGAGAATAGTTCCATATAAAGTGTATTTGAAAATGTTTTTATAAACATAATATACAATACATTTTGTGTGTTAGAAAGAATTTGTGGATTTTGGATTAATAAAACGCAAAAAGTAAGTTTTGTTTTTAATTATTTTATTTCTGGTTTTTAGCACTTTATAATTTACAGATTAATTATTAAAATGGATAGTATTTAGTCGAACTCTGATTCGGAAAATCAAACTCTGGTATATTTAAGGTAATATTTTCATTAAATTCTAAATAAACTTTGATTTTCAGAAACATGATAATAATGATAAGGATAATTGCTCAAGCTCCTCTAGTAATGTTGGGTAAGAACTTCCTTAATATTGTCTTTTAATAATATTGTTCTTATAGGTAATTTAAAGATTAATTTTTGGTTATTTATTTTCGGGAATGCACAACCAGAATTTTTATATTTCGATGGGTATGATTCTGACAAAGATAGAGAATACTTACTTTTAAGTTCTAATGAAGATTCTAGTGATACTAGCATTATTGAAGATGCGGAACACATTCGTGCTGAACCTGAAAATGCCAGACCCTCTAGCTCTAACCTAATTAAGCCATCCAAAGCAACAACAAGAAAAAGTCAAAGAAATTCAGCTTCCTGGAAGTGTAATGTTAGAAAGATAGTTCATGAAAGAGGGAAAGAATATATATCAGTAAGAAAGAAAATTGTGCCTGCGAAGAGAATTAAAACCACAAAAGATTGTTTCAATAAATGTTTTTATAACTGCCAAAAACTTATATCTGAAAATGAGAGACAGAATATTTTTGACCGGTATTATACTTTGAGTGAACATGAAAAGATGTTGTTTTTATTAGCTACGAGAAAAAAATACAATGTTGAGCGCCATAGAAAGAATGAAAAACAATGAAAACAGCAGAAGGGAGCAAACATTTTATTATTATTTCGAAATCGGTAGCCACCGAATTCAAGTGTGCAAGACTTTTACCTAAACACTTTAGCCATAAGCCAAACACCGATATTTACGGCCCATTTAAAAAAGATATTACAATTATACCGGATGGTCCTGCTCTAGGTGAATACACAAAACTCAAGGTGTCTGAAGAAGACGTTAATTTTGTAAAAATGCATATCGAGTCTTTCCCGCATGTAGAATCGCATTATTGTAGAGCGAACACACAACGCCAGTATTTAGACTCCTCACTAAACGTAAAGAAAATGTATGACCTTTTTACCGAAGTTTGCCAATCTTCCAATAGACAACCAGTAAAAGAATCATTTTACCGGAACATAATCTGTAATCAGTATAACTTATATTTTCACGTCCCTAAAAAAAGATCGTTGTGATCTCTGTGAGGAGGTGAAAATACTGAGTGAAAATAATACATAGACGAAAGAGAAAAAATTAGTATTTGAGAAACATCTTCAAGAAAAAAATGCTTGTCGTAAAGAAAAGAACAAGGATAGGAAAACTCCTCTAACAACATTTTTAGTCTTCGATCTTCAAAACGTTCTGAGTTGTCCAGATGCTGAAATTAGTAACTGTCATTATAAGAGTAAACTGAACGTTTACAATCTGACAGCCTTTTTATCAACCACTAAACAGGTATACTGTTCTTTGTGGCATGAAGGTCTAATGGGAAGAAGTGGAAACGACTTAGCAGGTGCTTTAATTAAAATTTTGGAGGCAGCAGGTATTTATGGATAACCTAAATTTAACTTCTTTAGTGTTATGGAGCGACAGTTGCGTGCCCCAAAACAGAAACTCTATTACGTCAGTCTTTTTATTAAAGATCATCCCAATATAGACTCAATCATAATGAAATTTTCAACGCCTGGACACACATGCAACCAAGAAATAGATGCATAGTTGCATAGAAAGAGTATGAAAAAACTGAGTATTATTCGCCCCTATCTCTAATACGAATTCTTTTAAAAGTTAATTCTACAAGATCCTATAAAATAATACAATTACATGAAAATGATTTTAAAGATTATAAGGCCTGTGCTTCTTCGTATAATTACAAATCCGTTCCTTTTAGCCAGATTGTTGCATTGAAATTTACAAAATCTGCATTTGAAGTAGAATATGAAATTACTCATGTACGTGAAAACTGGCTGAAAGTTTATATTCGTGATTACCGACCTACAAGATCTGATGCTACAAGTAGTAATATGCAACTCCCACTTCGGTTGTCAATAAATAAAACTGTTCCTGAAAATAAAATATACACTCTCAAAAGTATGTTTACATGGATGCCAGAACTAGACCAAGCGTATTTTAAGGCAATATTGCCAAAATAATTTTTTTATTATGTAATAATATTTTCTTGCATCTCATTAATGATCTTAATTTCAATACATTTTTTAAGAATACTTGTTTACTTGTTTCTAATAGTGTTAAGATTTATTTTGTTAGCAAGCGTTTAGGGAATACAAAGTTGTATCAACTAAATATTGACAATAAAATGTTTCAGTGAGATAACAAAGTTGTATGTTTTTTTTTCAATACCTAAATTTTTGGAAGAAAAATAATTTTTTATACGATTTCCACTTAAATCGTAGTACATTGTAAGAAAATTTAACGTATTTACTTGTCCTAAGAATTTATCTTTATCAACGGCAGAGTTACAGTCAACAAAATTTTATTTTCCATTTTTTCTCAAAACTGATTTCACTGCACATACAATAGTGTAATTCTGAGGTGACGCAGTGTTAGCAAAATAATGCATTTAAGATAGTAAAGAGAAGGTGGTATTATGTTCCTTGAAAGAGAACAATAAAAACTTACACCTTTGACTATATGCTAATTTTATAAGCTTACTGCCAACTTTCCATACAGCTAGTAAGAAAATTTATTCCCATGCACATCATTCGTCTAATCCCACACAGCTAGTGATGGTATCACTACGTTGAACTGAAGGGCCTGGTCCCAAATGTAGAACCCTTAATAGGCTGCTCAGCGCAGATCTTTAAGCAATATTGCATATATCGGAGAAATATCGCCAATCTGCCTATGTTTTAAAAAAAGTAGATTGCTTGTATCACTAACTGATAAGCCTGCTGACTCCTTATCACATAATAAGTCGATGTAAAATTCAAGCTTATCTCGAATTATATGAGAAATGTGATTCATAAGATAAGATAGAGCCGTAAAAATTTCGTCAATTTTCTGTCACGTTTTTCTCGCCCTCTTTTTACCATAAGTGAAAAAGACTTAGTAGTATCACACTTCGTAAATGAGTAGATGCCTCCTCTGAGCTGTAACTTTCCTTTTATCAAAATATTCAACTAAAACGTGAACCGTCTCTTGTTCCCCACTGTTGGTTAAGACCAACACCTTTTAATGTAAAAGAATACATCTAGGATAAAGACATCTAAAGATATCATGGACACGAAGACTGAAAATAGTAGTACAAATTGATGTGCTTATTCTGACTGGATATAAACAAACAAAAACGCAGCTTAACATTGTTTTTCATAACCATTACTTTTCCATCTTTGGACTGGTTTAGATTTTATCATAATTCTTCTTTAGTAAAGTAAAAAAAATACTTCACTGAATCTTCAGCGAGTCAATAAAAAGGATTTCATAACAAAATGGGGAAAGAAAAAGCAAGAAAACCAATTAAGAGTTTTGATTGTTTTCTTTTATTGTGATGGAAATTGAACAAAGCATAAAAAATTCAATTTTTTTCATATAAACTAAGAGTTTAATTTTAAGGCTGAGAATAATAATAACAATATATATAAATTAATTTTATTGAAATACATTTCAAGGAGCAATTGACCGAGGTCCTTCAGCCCTAAGGCTGAGATTTTGTCTGAATTATTAAAATCACTGAGAATCTTACCGTTTCTTACAATCCAAGTTCTAGCTGTAGGGATATTTTGTTTTTTCAGGAAGTCTTAGCAAGTATCACCTACTACCTGGTACATTTTTCTGTTATGCCGTCATCAAAGATGGTGGCGACTCAATTACGAAATTGCTCATATATTTGTTAATACTTGCCCTTTTTATATGGAAATGGAGCCAATGTGTTGTAATTACTATTCATAAGGTGAATAGTAATGAATAGGGCATGGTAGTCAAGTGGGTAAAGCTTCTATAGCTATTTACTCGGTACCCAATATCGATGGTTCGAATCCATCCTGGAGCAAGTTAAAAATTTTATTTGTAATTTGCTTCGGATTAAGATGGGAGAAAGAATTGTCGATGCCCTAGATGTGGTTCGGACTGTAGGGCCTCGTTCCTCTTTACTCAACAAATAATCCTAGGATCCTTTGGGAGTTACTTCAGTGACAGAGACGCAGTTAAGAACACATTTTAAGAAAAAAATTTTTTTCGTAACTGTTTTCTGGTTTACTACTTTTTCATTTTTTATATGAATTTCAATTAAAAATTAAACACCACAAGTAATACAACCCCCTATATCCCTGAAGGTACCCCAAGATACATTGTGTGGGAGAGGGCTACACATATAAGAGACAATGGACACACACCCAGTATCCGTGTATGCTAGGATTGATTTCTGATTTAGAATAAATCCTAGCTTCTCGACCGGTGATCGAACTCGGGACTCCAGGTTGAGACGCAAGTGTCCTTACCACTCGGCCACGGAACCACTACTATACCACCTACTAAGCCACCTACTACAAGAATATTCCTCAATATTTTCACTTAAGAGGGCTAATCCGACTTGTGTTTGTAAGGTAATTTTTCAAAATTTATTTCGTCCATACGGTTTGGTCAAATTACACCAAATTTGGAAGAGCGGTAGATGAAGGTGCACTAGAGAATACATGTATCTTATTTTAATTAATTTTCACTTCATTCACTTCTTTACTATGATAGACGGTAAAGTGGGTCAGGTCTTAACAAATACGCCACATAGTGCTACATGTACTGTATGCTTAGCTAAACCAAGAGAAATTAATGATATTGCACGTGTGACTCAAAACTCAGAAAGGGAAGAGACATTCAGATTTGAGATCTTCACTTGACATGCTTGGATTAGATTTGTGGCGTTAGTTCTTCACAGATCTTATAACTATAACATAAGAAGCAAAAAAATGCTACCAAAAAACTTGTACAAGAACGTTTTAGAAATGATTTGGGTTTATTAATAGATAAACCTCGTAAAGTTAGTGGGACTAGCAATGACGGAAATACTTGCAAGGAGGTTTTTCAGTAACTTTACCTTTACGTCTGAAATAACAGGGATTGATATATAATTGATTAAACGATTTTATATTACACTTCAAACTATGTCTTGTGATAAGAAGATTAATGCAACAAAGTTTGGTAATTACGGACGTGTTACGGCTGAGCTTTATGTAAGAAAATATAATTGGTACTACATGCTCTCTTCAGTTCACAAAGTTTTGATATAGAGAGAAAACATAATTAGATATAATGCCATTTTACTGCTTGAACAATTATCGGAAGATGCTCAAAAATATAGAAACAAAGATTACAACAAAAATGAAACCTCATCATTCTAGAAAGTATTCCAGGTCAGCAACTAACGAAGATATTTTTCACAGTTTACTGTGCACATCCGATCCATTCATAACAAGCATTAGATACCAACCTTCACAGAATTCGATGACACTCGATGAGGAAGTTTTGAATATACTGGGAATATCAAATTAATATTTCTCCTCTGTAATATAATGATGTAGTTTACTATGTTATTCCACAGTAAACTTTAACTTATTGTTCAAAGGCAGGTTATTCAATGTATCACAAATTATATTACATATATTATACATTTATGCTCTACCTGTATAACTTACTACTTACTTATCCTATCAACGTTTTCATTTTAATTGTTAAAGCCTACGTAATATCAAATATCTGTATTGTAAAATGGATAATCAGAGACTTAAAGCTTGAAGTACTGAAATTGGCAATAAATTGTGGAGAATTGAATTTTCAGTCCGAAATATTAAATTCGCCACTTCTGATGTTATGTTCGGATTCATCGACCCAAAAAACCCATACGTAACACATTTCATAATAATTGTCAGAAAAAATGGTAAATATAGTTATTTATATATCTCTAAATATATTATGCATATTATAGATTTAATGTCTTTGAAATATTTATAATAATAAAACACCCATGTTCCCCATTGCTGATTTCCAACCTTCTACTGGCTGGCAAATATGAGTTCGATAGCCAATTTGGATTTAAAATTCATTTTAGTACATTGCCCACTTTGTTAATTGATGCATCATAAGTTTCGACCTTACTTGTTGTCTTGTAGGTAATGGCCACTCAGAGTTAGATTTTTCCAGACTGAACGAAAATGTTCTTTCTATAATATCCATGAAAATTTAGTCGAAAATAAACACCCAGTACTGATATTTTAGTTTACTATTTTCTATTTATACTTACGATATGTCATGTGCACTCCAACCATTTAAATAGCGCTGGCAAATAGAGCAGTTTTTTTATCAGTCACTGTTCCGGTATATGTATTTTAAATCAGGAAATTCGGAAATAAATTTATGTCTACGCGACGAGAAAGATAAAGTCATCACATTTTTCAATAAACAAACGGTATGCCGGAAGAAAGTGAACTGCTAAGGTTATGCTAAGTGTTTATGTAAACACTTAGCATAACCGCGTGTGTGTGAGTTTGCGATCGCTACATCTGCGTTTTGCAGATTTAACCATCTTTGATAGTGAATCCAGGGTGGGATTGAAAATTTAAAACCAACTAAGTTCGCAATGCAATGTCTTTCCTTTTCTGAAAATTTATGAAGAAGTTCGCCATGGTATTCCGATTCAACTACATGAAATTAGTTGTAACTTATTAAATGTTTTCTTAGAAACATAATAAACACATTTAGGTTAAAATTAATCCTTTAAGCGCGTAATACCAGAAATTAAAATACATCAAAGCATTACTTTTGCTTATGATTATACAAATTAAGCCATTTTCCTTCTGATATCTTGTATATTTAAACAGAAACATAAACATAAATGAATTGGTTAATTATATTTTATTTACATTATTATTGAAAGCTTCATAACTTTTGCTTAGTGTTAACTCAAAGACTTGTAAGAACAAGCTCGCCTCAAGAGTAAACTGAGAACTAATTTCCTCATCTTAATTCAGTCAACAAAATAAAATCCTTCTTACGGAAAATCTGTCACAAAAAGTAATTTGTGAAATAATGCTAATTTAATTTTGGGGAAATAATTTCATAACTCTGAGCAGAGCCAAATTAAATGAGACTAAAGTAATTATTAAAATTAACATCAGTTCATGAAGTATATTATTAATGATACAATAAAATAAAATAAACGAAATGCCCCGAAACGAATAGACCATAACCTGACAGCCTAAATTATTTTTGAAAAAAATATTTTCGAAAATATATTAACAATTTTGTGTTGGTTTCCGACTTTCCATTTTCGCAATAGAACGTCCCAAATAGATTTATATTGTCTCTTTTATCTAATGTTTATCTTAACTTTTTTTAATCGCTACCATCGAATTCTACTGCGGAATTAAATTCTTCATTAAGAATGCCATCTTGTTACATAATAGGATACACCTTTTCGAGGAAATTTTATAATACTTACCATATTAATATTTTTTTCGAATTATTATAATCATCCTGATTAACGGATTTATAAGGCAACTATAACATTGTTTTATTCTATTAACAAAGCAGTTACCTATTTAGTTATTTCTTTAACTATTACTGTTAATATATACCCTATGTAAATTGCCACGTGTGGCCAGTTGGAAAAGGAATACGAGGGATGGTTGTGAACTAGGATGAAATGAGATAGAATAAGACACACACAGCAAACGTAAGGACAAGCCCCAGTCTGTGCCTCGCCAGCTACCTACAATACACATACCAATGACGTGTTCTTCATGGAAACTAGGGAAGCACAGCTTCCCTTATAAGAATCATTAAATAATAAAGTATATTATTTATTTTCTTATTGTTCTCTTTTTTTAACGGCGCTTATACACCCGAGATGTGTCAAATGAAATGTTATAAAATGCGTTAAATTACAAAGCTGCAATGTATTAGGTTTCCAATTTCACGTAGCCAATATCGCTTGAACAGTTCTGAAATGTGTAAGCTTGTAAGCTGTTTTCTAACAGCGTACTTAAATATTGTATATGTGTAATGTTTTGTGAGTAAACGCAAGCGTGTTTAAATGTGCAATCGAAACGGTATGTTTATTTTAAAGTGTTTTTGGTGGTTGCTTCGCATTATTAATGTTTATATTGACTTTGGATATTGAAATTATCTACTGTTTAAAATATGGTTCAATTATAATCGTCGTAACATATTTCTGAAACGACGGAAACTATATTATGTGAATGTGATGTGTGCAATTTAGTGATAAGTGGATTTTCAACTTATAATTTTGAAAGTAAAATACTAATTATTTTAAAGGGTAGGCCAGCTATAACAAAGTTAACCAAACAGACTAGATTACATGTGACATTTCCAAACTGAAAATTATCAAAAATGTGAATGATTGCAACACTAAGTCGCTTTTATTCTGCTGGCCATGTCTTCTTTTTTCATTTACAATAGAATTTTTTTTAGGTCTGTAGATCATTAATGAATATCATTAATAGTAGTGGCCCCAAAATAGAACCTTGTGGAACACCCAAATTAACTTTATATTCCACAGAATCCACATTGTTATATTTGACCCTGATATTCCTATTGTCCATATAGGAACATATCCACAGTAGTAGATGACCGTTTATGTCAAGGTTAGACAACTTATTTGAAAGAAGAGTTTTATCTATCGTATCAAATGCTTTAGTCAAATCGAATAATATAGTAAACACATATTTGCCACCATTTATATGGCTGTAAACATAATCTAAACATTGATTAGATGCAGTCTCTATAAATTTTCCTGGTCTAAAGCAATGTTAAGATTTAGTGAGCAGGCCCTCCCTTTCAACATAGTTTAAAATACGGTCATAAACTACTTTTTCGAAAATTTTTGATAATACGCTCAATGGGTGAATTTGCCTGTAATTCTCAATATTATCAGTATCTCGTTTTTAAAAATAGGAATAACAGATGCCATTATTAAGAGATCTGGAAAACAACCTTGAAATAAAGTTTTTTGTTTACAATAGTCCACGTTTCTTCTGTTTATTGAAATTTTTTATTCTGTTTTTAAAGTAATCCTGTTTCGCCGTTTTTATTTTTATTCGATATTCTTTTTTCCTCTTTTCATATTTTAAAAATATGTCTGAATAGTTTTCACCTAAGTTTTAATTTTTCATTTGTGAATATAGTTTTTTCATGTATTTGCTTTCGGCAATAATACCTTATGTCACCCATGCGTTATTATTGCTATTACTGCTATTATTATTTTTGTAATTTGGTTTTGATTTAATTGGCATAATAGGATAGCTAACATTAAAGTACCAAGGCAAACGTTCTAAAAAATAAGAAAATGCTGTGTTAAAATCCATAGAAAACAATTATTCCATCGTAAAGTACTTATAATCAATAATAATCAAATAGTTATAGAAACCTAAACCTATTCAGCCATATGGGTTCAGTTTCAAACATGAATGTAATTACTTATATGAAGTATAATAAAAATAGGTAACAGAAACAAATCTTTTTGAGAAAGAAAACTATAAAAACTCCAACAGACCTGGGGGTGACTGGTTTTATTATTTGATTATGAAAATATTTCTTGCTAGTGATAGGCAGTCTGTTCTTAAATAGTGCTGGAAATACAGCCTTGTTTAGATGTATCTTTTTTTGGTGTGGCCGGAAATTTCTTAAACTCAGATTTAAAATCTAATTTGTATGGAATTTTTTATCAAAGTATCACAAGACACGTAAATTGGTAATAGTAAATGCAAAGGTACATGTCTTCACAAACCTAATAGAGTTAAATTTGACCAACATTTTTCCAGCGTAATTTGTGTGAAAGTTAATATAAAATTTTTAACAATATATTGATTCTAGTTCTCTTTATTATGCGGTAATAATGGCTTGGTAAATATATTTCATTATTTTTAAAGGCAGTTTCTACGGTACTATGCACAGAGACACATTTCGTGGCCCTTTTCTAGAATTTTTTGTAATGTACAAGTGTCATATTTTTCTGATAAATAAATCAGAGCGTTTGATAGTATACTGTTGTGATTTTGGGTCGTATATCTGTCTGAGTATATCATGATAAGTAGATTATCTTCTTTGTAAAAATGCATATTCCAAAAAATTCACCAATAATATGCGTAAGTGGAAGCTTAGTAATTAGTTGGTTTCATCATATCAGTAGCATGTAGCTTGTTTATCTCTCACATCATAAATTGTGAATTTATGGCAGAAAAATTTGTCTTATAATAAAGAGCGCTGGCAAATATTTGTGTGGCAAGTTTTATAGATTATACATCCATAGTTATTACATTACTTGGCATTCTCCTTCAAATATCTTTTCCCTGTGGTTCTCTTTCTCAATTCTTGCAATGTTTTTTCTTTATAATATGCTCCTGATACTCTACTTTTTCGCATTGATCTCTCTTCGGATGAAAAATAGACAATTTCATTCCATTTTAAACTATTTAAACATAATGGTGCTTTATTATTTTCTTGACACTTCATTTGGTATGCTCTGTGTAAATCTACGTTTCACTGGAATACCTGATCTAAATATAGTTGGCTTGTTTCATTTCTACAGTAATGTTGAAATTCTTTCAAAACCTCCTATCTTCTCGGAATGAATTTATAATTTTTTTTACGCAAACTAGTTTCTTTTTCTTCCCTAGTTATTCATTTTATTTTCACTATTGAGAACCCATGTCCTGAAAGACTACTCTCCAAAGGAGAGGATGTGCAAATACATTGTTTTGAATATGGCTATTTCCTCACTACCTACAATCAGGTGGTTATTCAAAATTAAAGTACGACGCAAACCTATTTTAGGTATTTTCTTCGCAGCGATTTTTAACCGTATTACAGACATAGAATTTCCGTTGTACTCAAGTCATATCATCAGGAATAGGAAACTGGACCAAAGTCTATGACCAGTAGTTACTACTGCTTCATAGTTGTCAGAATGACATACGTAGAGAAATAAAAGCAAAAGTGAAATGAATAATTAAATACATACTGCTTGATACAATGTATTATTCAGAATAACTGCCATCGTATACATGCTCAAATCTAATATTACTATTACCTCCATTCGTGACTGTTAAATTTGAGTGGTTTGGTCTGTTTGTATTTATGTTTGTACAAGGAAAATGAATGTTCTACATCTACTGAGGTTAATGGTGGCAATTCTAATTAGTTCACATGGGCAGGCATTGCAGGCACTGACAAACCGCGCAGATGGTTTTCACCAATTTTACAATTTTTTTTTGAATCCTGGGTTTCAGCGTTTCTGTTTAAATTTACGAAAAAATATGCCAAAATTGTGTGCCTTTTCAGGTTATTTTTTTTTAGACAATTTTAAAAATATTTGAAAAATTTTTTTTTTTCCAGAATCGGGTATAAAATATAACGACAGATTTCAAACTTTATCAAAAAAATATGGGTTTTTTATAAAGTTATTCCTTTTTGAAATGTTCACAGTGAAAAATAAATCTAAGATAAAATTTCAAAATGGTGTAACTTAATAAAAAAGCAATATTTTTTTTATAAAATTAGGAATTTCTCTATATATCTTCTACCTGATTCTGAAAAAAAAAATTTTGCAAATATTTTCCAAATCTAGGGAGGCAGTATTTTCAACTTTTCTCGTAAATTTCAATCGCAATTTTTTTTCCGTAAAACTTTAGTCTTGATATTTATTCCATAAAGTATCGCTAAGATATTCCATAACCAAATTATTCATTATAAATTACCCACCTTTTATCATCATTATTATTGACTATAGAAAATAAAGTTTTAAATAAAATTTGTGTAGTTATGACTGACTTTTGTTAAAATGCTATCAAAAGTATATTAGCGTGCAGATTTCAGGGGATACAAAAAAAAATAATATTTCTTTTTAAATGGGATACCGTATATATTATAAAATTTTTGGATTGATCCTTTGTTCCTGATTTCAAAAATATACCATATGTTACCCCTACCATATACCATTTTTGAGTTATTAAATGTCGAATATCTTAGTTAAACTGTAAATATAGAAAAGTTAACATTATTAAAGTGAGCTATGAAAATGACAATTATTATGTTTGAAAAGTGACATTTCTTTAATGAAATAATCAAAATGGTTTACAGTGAGGAAGAAAAAGTCCAAATATTTACTTGTTATATACAAAATAACAAAAATAAACGTGCAGCAAAAAGAGCATGGTGTATCCAAATTGTCCAACACCATCAGAAAATACGTTCAAAAATATTTACCGACAGGTGAATAACATTTCTAGTTTTAGTAGAAAAAGCATGTAGTTCAAGCAAACCAGGCAGAACAGCTAGATATAGTGTTTCATTTCGAAGGTAAGCCCATCCATATTTATTCGCGAATAGACTTTTTGAAACATTGTATTATTTTTTAGAAAATTCTGAATGTAGTATAAATAATGCAGTCGATCAATTAGGTAAAAGATATTTCAAATCCCACGTACGTTAAAAAATAACAGCTCAGCTACAAACAATATAAAATTTTACCCGTACAAGTTTTAACAGAGGCTCATAAAAAGGAAAAGGCTGGACTTTTGCCGCCAGATGATTTAAAAATTGGATGAAGATCCCGATTTTTTTACTAAAATATTATGGACTCATGAATCATCCTTTCTACGGCAGTAGTTTTTAATAGGAAAAATCGAGGGTCGTAGGAAAAGAAGCACAACAGAAAAAGATTGGTAAAACTAATAATTTTCCGGAAGCTGAACTGGATGCAGGATGGGGCAACTCTGCATAGTGTCCTACCCGTTCGAGATCATTTGAATAATGTATTCCCAATATGGATAGAGAATAATGGTAGGTCCATTATTCTCTAAAATGGCTACCTAACAGTCCGAATTTGACTCTTATTGATTAATTTTTTTGGGGATTTCTAAAAGACCGTCAATAATAATAATAATATTATTCAAGTCATTAAAGAGAGGATTCGACTTGAAATGAACAATCTGAATATAAATAATGAAGCCATTTCAAGTGCAATTATAAATATAAGAAGACGTTGTCAATTATGCATTGACAATAGTGGTGGACACATCGAACACCTTTAATAAGTTATCATTTATTTATATTTAAATTTCCTAAATAAATCTTTGTTATCTATTTTGTGTAAATATTTGGTTTTTTTCTTCTTCACTGTAAACCACTTTGATTATTTCATTAAAGAAATGTCACTTATCAAACATAATAGTTGTCATTTTCATAGCTCACATTAATAATGTTCACTTTTCCATATTTACAGTAACTAGTTTGACTAAGATATTCAACGTTTAATAACTTAAAAACGGTATATGGTAGGGGCAACATATTGTATATTTTTGAAATCGGGAACAAAGGATCATTCCAAAAATTTAATAATATATAGGAGTTCCCATTTAATGAAAAATTTTGTTTTTTTTGTATCTCCTGAAATCTGAACGCTACTGCACTTTTGATAGCATTTGAACAAAATTCAATCATAACCACACAACTTTTATTTAAAACTTTTTTTTCTATAGACAATAATAACGATGATAAGGGGTGAGTAATTTATAATGAATTACCATGTACAGAAACACATATCATAAAAAAAATTCCTCTTTTGTAACTGTACCAGCAATCACAGAACAACTGGCAATATTGGTAAGTGTTTTATGCGAGAATGTCAGCCGGCATATGACAAACATCATTCCGCGAAAGTAACTGTACACTGTAGCAACACTAAGCTAACTGAGAAATAAATGCCAAGTTACGTTTAGTGTTACATACATTTATCCCGGCTTCCTGCAAGTTCCAGCCTCAATACTGGTTATAAACAAACCACATAACTTTTTATGTGGTGTTTATATACTTATAATAGTTTTTTTATATAACTGTCGGCCCTGAAAATTGGCTCATATTTCGCTGCCTGCATGTAATACTTGATTCATTTAAAATTAAAAATCATTGTTTATTGAATCTTTGGATTTTTTTTGCATAGACGCATCTTGGTTTGATTATTTGCTCCTCTTTTTTAGTATCACATAAACTGTTTTTTGTTTGTTTTCTAAATCAGATATAGGTTTTTCCCTCTCATTATTTTTTTTTTTAATAATTAATTTATTCCTTCCTCTAATCCTCTCTCCATTGTGTTGTTAAGTATTTTCTTTGCCACTTTCATCCTCGACTTCGTCATCCTCTTCAATTGTACTAGAATCACTCTCAAAATTGTAATCATAATTTTCATCTTTATTCTCTTCATTTTCAACCGTATGACAGTTAATATTTTCATCAACTTCTTGTTTTGTCATAGTTTCATATTTATATCTCATCGTCTGTACTTCTATAGGTGCATTCTCAGAAGTCAAGTACCTATTAGAAAGTCCTTCCATATTATCGCCACATAGTTATCATAATACTGTAAATTTGATTTATAAGCTCCAATTATCACAATAATTTCTGAAGCTTGAGGTACTATAACATTATCCCTTACGGTTGGCACATTTTCAAATATAATTTTTGCCTTGGTAAATACTTCACTAACATCTGAATTCAAATTTTCGTTAAAAATTACGTTTATGTCGACATAATCTGAACAGTTGCTATGTCTGATATAATCTAGTAACATTATTTGATTCAGTTGACTGCGTTTGTGCTAGCTGCAGAATTTTTTTACTTAATAGTTCAATACCTCGTAATTGCCTGGAACACCAACGGCACTAGAAAAAGCATGACCCCGTAATTGCCATCTGAAGAGAAATGGGAATTATTATTGAAATATTAGAGAAAATAAATATATTTTGTTGAAAAATTCACTATTGCTTTATTTAGTCACAAAATGTAATGGAACAAATTAAAGTTAAGTTAGTATGATTAGGTTTTCATGCATATTAATTAGTAGCACCCACCTAGCTTTGTCATAATCATAACTAAGATTTACGAGCTACTGCAAAAATTAAACATGCATTTACAATATTTCCTTAATAAGTCGTTTTAAACATAAAGTATGCTTATTAGTTTATTTTTAGTTATTTTATTAAAAAAAAACTAAGATTACTAACTTTTAACATTTTAACGGGCACCGTCTAATGATATAACAAAAGGTTTTATAATTTTCAGTCTTTTAACTCAGCTTCGTATAAATAATCATCATTTGAATATAAGAACAAACTTTCTGCATAAATTTCATATGTTTATTTATTCATGGACGGATTCATAAAATTACATTATAATGATTTTCCATTTGCCTTTATATTATCTAAATCGTACCCTCTAAAATTAAAACCGTTGCTTGCTATAAATCACAATGTTTCCCACGCTCCCTTCTAACTTATATTTTACCCAAATCATCACTACCGAACCACATTCTGTGCACACAAGATGGGTTTAGTAACAACGTAATAACCTAATTTTCTTGTCTATCGATAGGAGATGAGGTGGAGGTAAAGCGGTTATCAGTCCGAGGACTTCTTCCAGAAACTGACTACTACATGACGTACGATGGATCGACGACAATGCCAGCTTGCCATGAGACAGTCACATGGATGATACTCAATAAACCTATTTACATCACAAAGCAACAGGTATTTGTACAATTTAAAGTAGAATGTAGAAAACGTAAAAGGTAGACACACCAAGCGAAACAGCACTTATGTATAGGAGCATAAACTTTTTAACTCTTTTTAAATAAATTTTTGTTTTAATGACATGTTCTGTTGATACAATTAATTTCGAACCATAATTAGTACCAATTAAACTCGCACTAACAAATAAAAATTTATAACAGTTAATTAATTATATGTATAAATATTAATGCATCTCCCGTAAAGTAATTAAATTAATTCTTTCAAATTGATATAAGTAATCAATGTCAATACAAGACAGATTTGATATTCCAAAGTAGAATTATACCTGGCTTTAGCATCATTTACAATTTAACACTGGATTATTATTTGCCAAACCACGTAATATCTAATTAGTAAGTAATTGATTATATTCGGTTAAGAAATGTATCCTCTGTCAAACATTTAAATCCATCAGATAGTTTGATATTCAATCTTATAGTTTCAAAGTCATAATATTATATACATATATATTTCTCATTGATAAAATATAAAAAGTAAGAAAATTATCAAAATAGAATTAACAATTTAGACAATCAGACAAAGATGTCTTGAAACATTTTATCTGAGTTAATGAACTCGAAGAAAAAATATAAAAATAGTCTAAAAATTCTTCACAGCGAAGAAAAAACCGCTGCCAATTATTTGGGGATCAGAATTTCCTCATCGTAGTAATACTCGACGTGTGGTGGAGTTTATAATGAAAGTAATTTTTGAGGTTTAAAAAAAGTCACGTTTTGACATTTCAAAAAAGTCATATTTTTACGTTTCAAAAAAACTCGATGTGTGGTATAGTTTGTAATAAAAGTAATTTTTGACGTTTCAAAAAAGTCACATTGGTGGAATATCACTAATTTTTTTTTTTTGACATTTCAAATTGACGTTTCAAAAAAGTCACATTGGGGAATGTCACTAATATTTTAAAATTTGAAATGTCAAAAAATTTTGACATTTCAAACTGACATTTCAAAAAAATTGACGTTTCAAAAAATTTACGTTTCAAAAAAGTAACATTGGTGGAATGTCACTAATATTTTAAAATTTGAAATGTCAAAAAAAATTTACGTTTCAAATTGATGTTTCAAAAATGTCACTAATATTTTTTTTGACATTTCAAATTTTAAGAGCCGATTATGGTCATCAACGAATTCAACCTCTTCCTTGACCTCTAGAATGTGTGTACCAAATTTGAAAGCTTTATCTCAAAAACTGTAGCTGCAATCGCGAACCATACAGACAGACAGACAGACACACAGACAGAATTTTTTTTATCTGAAATTTTGTGTATCGTCATAGTTCGTCGAAATTCGTCCAGAAATGCAATAAAGACTTTCTAAATTATTTTCACTAATACATACCTTCCTCACTTTGAGGGGTCAGGAACATTGATAAACCTGACGACTTAGCATCTATTTTTAATATTTTTTTTACAAATACTCCTTTAGAAACAACAAATTAAATTCCTCCATCAATCATTTCATAACATAATCAAGAAATAAATTAAAAATAGGCTATTACTTCCTCACCCCTCAAAGTGAGGAATTTATGTATTCGTGAAAAAATTTTGAAAATTTTTATTGCATTTCTGGACGAATCTCGACGAATTATGACGATACACAAAATTTCAGAAAGAAAATTTTTTTTGTCTGTGTGTGGTTCGCGATAGCAGCTACAGTTTTTGAGATAAAACTTTCAAATTTGGTACACACATTCTAGAGATCAAGGAAGAGATTGAGTTCATTGATGGGCAAAATCGGTCCCAATGTCTAAAAGAAATATTAGTGACATTCCACCAATATGACTTTTTTGAAATGTCAAAATGTGACTTTTTTGAAATGTCAAAAAATGTGATTTTTTTGAAACGTCAAAAATTACTTTTATTATAAACTCCACCAGACGTTGTGTTTTACTACGGTGAGGAAGTTCTGATCCCCAAGTAATAATTGACATAGATTTCTTTAACTCCATTTGCTCCTGCTGAATTATTTAGCCTTTTAATTATTATACTTAAAAATAATAAATCCTTAGTGCCGGATGCCATATTTATCATAAAAAATAATTTACAACATATAAACCATAACTTACTCAGTAAATCTCTCATTTTCCGATATGTTTAAAAATAGGAAAGATCATTCCAATATTTAAAAAAAGACCCACATTTGTTAGACACCTATACGCCGGTTACGGTGCCAAGTAACATCTAAAATTTTAGGGTATGACTTTTTAGATCGATTACTATTCATTAAAGAATTTGGTATTCTTACTGAAACTCAACATGGATTTCGCCGTGAAAAATATACAGCTGCACCAATCCTAGCTTCTATGAGACATGATGGTTACTTCAGGTAAATTAGAATTATGAGTATATTCCTCTAATGCTATAATTACATAATTTGTTTATAAGAGTATCGTAGTCGACACACAGAAAATACCAACAGAGCATTCGCCTGCGTTGATCAATATTATTGTTATTATTAATAACAATAAATTATTAATAATAATAACATTCATCGACGCAGGCGAATACCCTGTTGGTATTTTCTGTGTGTGTTGACCACTATACTCTTTTTTAATAATAATAATAATAATAATAATAGATTTATTGCCCAACAGACTAATCCAATTACAGGACAATATACATCACACATGATAATACTAATACTAAAACTATACTAGGAATGAGTACTGTCTATGCAGCAACTAATACATACTAAAAAATAAAAATAACATCAGTATAGCGTAAATTGCAAATTATTATTAAAGACTTAACTTATTAGACTTAAACGATTATTAAAAACTTAAGGTTATTATTAGAGATTAAAAATTATTATTAAAGACATAACAATAGTTTCAAAGTAATACTGAGGATTTCAATAAACTGTTGTAACGGTCTTGATGTACTGACTTAAACGTGCGCTAAATATATCACATTGACTGCTAAGCTTGTTATATAGTTCCATCATGGAATAAATGAGAGACTTTTTAAGACTGTTTGTACGGCCAGTGGGACAGTAAAATAGAACATCTTGACGTGCTCCTGATCTCGGGATTCTGAAATTAATTTTTGATAATAGCGTTGGACAATCGATTAAATGGTTAAGTAGTTTATATAAAAATACTAAAGTAATTAGGATTCTTCTATTCTCTAATTATTTCATGTGTAGTCTTGAAAGTAATAGGGCGTTTGGATATCCCTGCTCTGGATAGTTCGTATCAATTCTGAAAACTAAATACTTCATAAATTTTCGTTGAACTTTCTCTACTGCTTGCGAGTGAACGCTATAAATTGGATTCCAAATTATTGTGCCATATTCAAGTTTTGATCGTACCATTGAGAAATACAACGTTTTAAGTACATCTACATTAGAGAATTGCTTACAATTTCTTATTATAAAGCCTAGTAATTTTAATGCCGAATTTGTGAACGAGTCAATATGTTCTATGAAGTCCAGTTTAGAGTCGAATAATACTCCCAGGTCCTTAGTTGACTGAACTCTTGACAACTCTGTGTCATTGAAGGTATGCAAGAACTCTATAAAACTGATCTTACGCGTGTACGTTACTACCTTGCATTTTGATACGTTCATATCTAATTTGTTAGATGTACACCATAATTCGAGTTTGCGTATTTGCTGTTGTAAAGTTAGGCAGTCCTCGATGCTGCTGATTTCACTAAATATTTTTAAATCGTCTGCAAATAAAAGTTTTTCGCAATCTAACATATCACATAAATCATTTATAAATATAATAAACAAAAGTGGCCCCAAGTTTGAACCTTGGGGCACCCCTGATGTTGCAAGTAAGTATTTGACTTAAAACCATTATATTGAACATATTGTAACCTGTTTTCCAAATATAATATAAAGAAATTTAATATTATATTATTCAAACCAATATAATTAAATTTTTCAATTAATAACTTGTGGTCTATACGGTCAAAGGCTTTTGAAAAGTCAGTGTACAATACGTCTACCTGACCTCTGTTGTCCAGTGATTCAGAGACAAACTGACTTAAACAAGCTAGGTTTGTTACTGTAGAACGTTTTTCCATAAAACCGTGTTAGTGAGTGGAAATTGAATTCTTTACTCCAGAATAAATTATGGCATATACTGAGGCCTCAAAGACCTTGACAAAATTGGGTAGGATTGAGATCCCTCTATAGTTTTTTACACTCTTTTTACACTCTTATAAACAAATTATGTAATTATGGCATTAGAGGAATATACTTATAATATGAATTTACCTGAAGTAACTATAATCGTAGTTCAGGGATCCGTAATGAGACCAGTTATTTTTTTTTTATATATTAACGATATTATAATATTATCCAACTACGAACAAAATAAACTATGCTATTAAATAAATTTTTGCATTAAAAACAGTGGGGAGAATCTTGTTTATAGCTTTACCCTTTTACCTTCAGCTTTTGTATTAGATTACTTAAGAGATTTTACTATCTAAATATATCGTTTGATGGTGTGAAAGGCAGTAGCGGTGCGTCCTTCCACCCGGACTACTCGGGTTCGCATCCAGAGAGAACCAAGTCAATAGTGGATGAACAAACCAGCTGCTTGACCATTTTCCAAAAGGGTGTTAAAACGGTAGGTTTCGTGTATTTGCGATGTGAGCACGTTAAATATCTCCACTCCGCGACAAAGTGGGAGTCCAACAAAATTTTCAAATTCAAGGAGGGTGTTTACACTAACATTGATATTCTTATTTCCTGGCGTTAAATAGTCTTGCGTTAAATGAATAATTTAAAAAAATAAGTTAATTACAGATAAATACAGATATATTCATCCAAATATATCCTATGTATAGCACCAAGTGTGGCCAGTTATAAAAAGAATACGAGCGATGGCTGCGAACTAGGATCAAATGAGATGGAATAAGACACACACAGCGAACGTAAGGACAGGTTCAGTCTGTTCTCCACCAGTCATCTACAATACACTCACACTGTTACGTCCATCTCGCTTGTTCTGTCGGTCTTTCTTAACATTTGGCCACATTAGCCGTTTTACACACGGTATGAAGAGAAAGATACTACAAAGCAAATAATATAAAAGTAGAGTTAAGATAATACTATATGACACACTATACTATTCTATCTAGCAGCCAGTATAAATTATTATCCTTCAGTATCTATGGGCGCCTTATGTATCTTAATTACTATAATTTATAATCAAGTTGAACATAGAATTTCTTTGATATTACTTTTGTGAAATTCTATTTAATAGGGTGGTGTGTGCGTCCGTCTACACAGACGACGCGGATTTAAATCCAGGCCTGATCAAGTTGATGAGGTGTGGTGAATGGACAGGCTTGTTAGCGTCACTATCTTGCGACCGGAATATAACGTTGTAGGTTTCATGTATCTATGCTCAATGATGGAGTTGAAAAAACAGGAAAGCAGTAATTCGTATACAATATTTTAAATTTAATCACAATCAGTGCAAAGTACTTTCGACATATCCTAACGCGTCACCTTCAAGGGCTACTCTATAACAGATTGTAATCTATATTATATGCATTGACTGCTTAATTTAGCAATTAAAAGGAATTTTTATTTAAAACAACATTAAGTAAATTGAAATATAGAAAAATATTTGTATTTCTGTGAACATATATGTTACTTATTCGTTAATAAGAGATACACAGGACAAAGTGTCAGAAACATGGATATTTGATTCAAAGAAACATACAGGAACTCCATTGAATTGCAAACTACAAAAATATAATGGACACATAGTTACATTTAGTTAAAATTATAATAACAGTTGTTGGAGACAACGTTTCCAACACGAAAATAATAATTATGTGAACCAGTATTACGCGATAATTTGAGGACAGCGATTTAGCGCAAATTAAATATTCATATCGTGTGATGCTGGTAAAATAAATTAAAATAAGTCAAAATAATGGCTTGCAATATATTCACATACTTTATGACTATTATATATAAGTGGTTTACAAGAAAATGTCATCCATAATGTTCTGGTTTAGCTCTACTTTAAATTTATGTATTTTAGTTGTCCACTTAGTGGCCCTTGTTAGTGTAAATGTATGTTTCAACCTCTATATGTCTGTGATAGGCACAGCACATGTTAATTTAGCTGTAAGCAGAAAACAAAAATAGTTCCAGTTACAGAAGATATCACTATCAAAAATAAAATTATAGAAAAGAAATATACAGTCCACTATTAGCTCAATAAAAACAAATAAACAAAAATAAAAATAAGTTTGAAACGAAGAATGTTAGCACGTTTGAGCTAGCATGTTTAACAACAGTTAGTTTCCACTTCATTTCTAGAAATCTTTGTTTTGTGTACTAGCTGGTAAAGTCCATAATACTAAATTGCACTATTTTTAAACAACAATCAAACATACTTAGAATACAAAAACTGCTTGACGAAAGTTACACGAATAACACATTAAAATCCAAATCGATACCTTTTCGTAGTCACTTTAAAGAGAAAATCAATCAGAATTAATAATGATATTATAATTTGTATATTGAGTTTACAACCTTGAAATAACTATGAGTAATTTTATTGTAACCAAAAGCATGGTAGCATAAAATATCTTAGGTTACAACTAAATGCTAAAATATCAGGCTAGAATTATTCGTGCCGGTACGAATCGGGGTTAATGACACAATTAACAACTATAACAAACTCCTCAAAATTTATTCGATGGCCTTAAAGTTATTTATATGCATTGAATATTCCCACACCCATATAAGTTTTGAATCTAAAAAAAATATATCACTGTGAAATGCAAACATTGAGATTTTATATTAAATGTGTCTTGAATTTACAATATTCAACGACGAGAAGACAATAAATTGATAAATAAGTAAAAACAATCCCACCCTTAGGGAAGGGTTGTAAAATAAATTTAGAAAAAAATAATAAGTATTAAAGTTTAATATAGTGAACTTGACTAATACACAGTATATGTTAGAATGAATTCACATTGAGTAAAAAATAATATAGCCAAATCATCGGTTCCGAGAGTCGATAAATGTTTATAAACATTGATGTAATAAAGACGTTGAAAACTATTTGATCCCGCCTGGTCCCTCGGTTGTCATCTTATTTCATTTTCAAGCGGTCAAGGTCACCAGCTAACAGATTCGGCCTTCCTGACTTTCTGATTGTCCTCAATCAGTCCTGTAAAAGAACAAATTGCAATTAAAGTTGGGATAAACTATACCTTCCTTTTAACAAGTAGTGAGCCATATTCGTCATTCCTGGTTCGAATTCCTTAGGAATTGTACAGGTTACGGACTTTACTCACTCACTCTTTCGTGTGCCTTCGGGTATATATGCACCGGACCTTCGATACAAATCATCGGTCATATTGTGCATATCAATACCATACACACTCTGCGTAAACTACGGCATCGTACATGCTTTCGGGCTTTCAAATGCCATACATGCTTACGGATGCGGCATCATACATGCTTTCGGGCGTTCCAGCCATGCATGCTTGCGGATGCACGTGAAATCTGATTAGGTTTGCGGGCATTGCCTCACGCATGATTCCGGGTATTATCGGATACCATAGATTCGGCTATCATTTACCATACATGCTTACAAATGCCATACCTACTGAACTTACTTGTTCCTTCAAGGTAATCCAAGGTTTTATTTGGTCAACTGCCACCACAGTTTTATGCTTACGTCTGCCCATCATCTGAGCCACTTCATACCGATCATTTGGTAACTTAGCAGTAACCTTAGCTGGTCCCTTGAACTTAGGATGGAGTTTTTTTACTCTCCCCTGTGGAGGGTACACTGGTTATTCGAACTAGAACTAAATCGCCAACAGAATAATTTCTGGCTTTTCCTCTCTTAGAATCGAACCGTGTCTTTTGCTTTTTCTGATCATTATCCAAACGAACCTTTACCTCCTTACGTATTGAAGATAAATCTGCACGATTCATTTCGTCCTGTAGTTCATTCAATACTAGACTCTCTGATACAGAGCGTGGTTTCACACCAAATAACAATTCCGAAGGAGACATCCCTATGGCTCTATTTATTGTACAATTTAAACCCCGTTGTACATTCTTGACATGAACATCCCACGCGTCATCCTCCAAACCTCCATTTAATGCAGAGAGAACTAAGGATTGTTCGATTGTATCGTTCGCACTGACCATTTGCTCGTGGTGAGGCAACTGCATTTAAAATGTGTTTGATTCCTTTGTCTAAACAAAACTTTCGAAATGACCGTGACGTAAAGGCCGATCCTCTGTCCGTTATTACTCGCACTGGTACCCCAAAAATGTCTATTAAATGGTTCAAGTTTTTAATCTTTTACTGGTAACAAATGGTCCCACATGATCAAGGTGCAAAGTGTGAAATGGTACTGTCACCTTATCAATGGGATGAAGCTCTCCCGGTTTTCGCCCTGATGGGGCCTTATAGTATAAACAATTTAAGCAGGCATTAACATATTTTGTAATAAAACGTCGCATACCCGGAAAATAATAATTTTCTTGAATTTTTGCTAATGTTTTCTCCACACCGAAGTGACCAATGTCATCATGACATAATTTGCATATCTGCCAGCGATTCGATTTTGGAACTAACCACCTAGTCGAACCATCTGAAAACTTTCTGTGCACTTTTCCTTCTTTTATTTCATATGATTCAAAATATTGTTTATTACTTGATTTATTATCTTTGCTTAACAAAATATTTCTAATCAAGCAGATCGTCTCATCTTGAAGTTGTGCTGCCAACAACCAATCGGCTTCTGTTACATTAATGACACTCAAAACTGTTTGAGGAGGATTACGACTGAGGCAATCTACATGATTCATTTTAGTACCTGACCTATACTCTATCTTACTCTCGGACGTGTTTCGTATTGCAATGCAATCAGTTATCAAGGTAAATTGTATACCTACTAAATACACGCGAAAATGACGGAATGATTCAACAACAGCTAAGGTTTCGAGTAAATACGAATGATAATTTCGTTCCGTAGGTGAGGTTTGCCGACTATAATAAGATACAGCATGTCGCTTACCTGTTACTTCATGTATTTGAAATAAAATTCCGGCTACTCCTACTTTACTAGCATCTGTATGGACTTCTGTTTTCCACGTTGGATCAAAAATTTTTAAAATAGGTCTAGTAATCAATAGATCTTTAATGTGCTGGAAAGATTCAATTTGTTCACTATCAAATTTCCAAGGTACGTCCTTTTTTAATAAACGCGTCAGCGGTTCAGCAAGACCAGCGAAGTCTTTTATAAATCGACGAAAATAACCGGCTAGGCCAAGAAACTGGCGTAATTGCTTAATATTTGCTGGTCTTGGCATTTTCTTAACTGCTTCGATTTTCCGCACACCGGGGCGAACCCCGCTTTCCGAAATTTCTCGTCCCAAGTATTCTACTTTTGTAAGGAAAAACGTACACTTGGATAACTTCAAAGTTAAATGATGTTGTCGCAATCTATCTAGTATCATTTGCAATCTTGTCAAACCCTCTTCAAAATTTTTAGCAGGTATAATTATATCATCTATATACACCTGAGCAATTGTGTTGATATAATCTCCCAATACTAAATTCATTAATCTCTGAAACACACTTGGAGCGTTTGCGAGTCCAAATGGCATCCTTAGAAATTCGTAATGGCCATCTGGTGTCACAAACCCCGTCTTTGAAATAGAAGATTCGGCCATGGGTATTTGATAAAATCCCTGAGACAAATCAAGAGTAATAAAATATTTATGACCACCCAGGCGATCTATTTGATCTTCTATCAATGGAAGGGGAAACTTGTCTTTCAGTGTAACTTTATTTAGAGCGCGAAAATCTACACACATACGATGACCACCATCCTTTTTATCTACTAAAAGAATAGGGCTTGCGTACGGCGAATGTGACGAACGTATGATATTATTAATTAATAATTCATTAATAGTCTTTTTAACTATTTCTCGTTCCGCTAAGGATAAACGATATGGCCGATAAACAATGGGTTTCTCAGTTGTACACTTTATTGTCATGCTTGTTGTATTTGTTTTGCCTAATTGACTTGTTATAAAACAAAAGCGATCGTGATATTTTAAAAGTAACTGGCTAAGTTTGTTTTTTTTCAGACTCGGAAATATCGCCACACATAAAATCTGATATAGTTTGTTTATTTAAAGACTCGTTAACACCCACGCAATTTATTGAATACTCAGAGCTCATATTCTGCGGTATTTCAGTGTTATCGGGTAACCTAGTAATTACTAAATGTTTAGCGCTATTTATAATCAAAACAGACGGATGATCTAACCAATTTTGACCGATTAATAAATCAAAGGCTAATGTATCATCACATAATATTATTATTTCTGATTGCACACTAACACCTTCGATATCAATAGTCGTGGAACTTTTCCACTTTGCGGTAACTTGAGAACCATTAAAGCCTCGTAAATATATAGGCTCTTTTAGTTTCTCTACATCTAAGTTTATTTTCTGTGCTACACTATACCTCATTAACGTCAATTCACTGCCCATGTCTATGACACAATTAACAGTTTGTTTATTTATTTTCGCCCTTTTATGGTACTTACTAGAATTTGTTTGGCCAACATATTTAATATCTCTCTTATTCTCATTGTTCGATTCTCGTAATTTAAGCCTACAATTATTAGTCGTGTGACCAAACTTATTACAAAATTTGCATTTATTGCTTTTATATTTAGGACATTCGACACGCTTATGACCTCTTTCTTTACACGAATAGCATGTTATTTCACTCTGTCTCTTTCCACTGGCAAAAAATTTAGTTTTTCGTTCATCAGCTATCGTTCGTTGCCTCGTGGCGGTACTCGTGCACGGAAAGTTTGTAACATACTCAGATAATTCGACGAAGGTGGAACACCGTGCTCCTTTTATGCTTAGTTTTACTTGTGAATCTTGAATACCTTCAACAATACAATCAACTATCTGACTTTGCGACAAATTCAATTCAAGTTTATTAAGTTTTGCCAGTTTATGAAAACAATAGTCATTCAAATCATGCCCTGGTTCAGCCTGATAGGTAGCGGCTTCGTAAAACAACTTACCAAAAGTAGTCTTACTTGGAAACATTTCACGTAGCATTTTTTCCCACTGAACCCATGAAAATTGAGTAGATTTCAACCCATTATACCAAATTCGGGCTGTCCCTCGTAATTTACCCAACGCCATATACATTTTCGTAACATCATCCCAATGATACATGTGAGCGCAGTCATTCACCTTGCGTAACCAGTCTTCAACACTTTGCATTAAATCTGAAGGATTAAATTCGGGAATTAAACGGTCGTCTTTAAAAATTGACCAGTTTGTAATTTTGGTCCCAGTCTCATCGCTCACAGGATCATTTGAATGTTCACGAACAAAACTACTTGATTGTGTACTTACAAGTTGACTCCTTAGTGCAGCTATTTCTGCTCTAGCTTCTGACAGTATACCTTGTAAATCCGCATCACTCTGTGGGGTACCAGGCTCTCTCTCACCTGCCAAACACAACTCATTTTGGTCGGATGGAACTCGTGTTGCAACTACACTGCCGGAGTGTCCATCACTAGTAGTGTCTTTGTTCAATCGTCGAACTTTTGGAGGCCGCCGACTCATGATTGTCACTTAACGAACTCACAATAACATTAAATTAGGGGAGGGCATCCCACTTCTGAACTAAAAACAATCCCACCCTTAGGGAAGGGTTGTAAAATAAATTTAGAAAAAAATAATAAGTATTAAAGTTTAATATAGTGAACTTGACTAATACACAGTATATGTTAGAATGAATTCACATTGAGTAAAAAATAATATAGCCAAATCATCGGTTCCGAGAGTCGATAAATGTTTATAAACATTGATGTAATAAAGACGTTGAAAACTATTTGATCCCGCCTGGTCCCTCGGTTGTCATCTTATTTCATTTTCAAGCGGTCAAGGTCACCAGCTAACATAAGTCATTAGGGACTAAACGTATTACAGCTCATAGTGATGTATTCAAAAAAAATATTTCTTCGGATTTCTTATTCATATCCATTATAAAAGTATATGAAAAGTTGGCTTTTATTAGAACTTCGTCGAATTATGCCTAATAATAAAATATATTTCAATATAAACTTGTCTGCTATATATTACTTCTTTAGTATACAGTTAGTTGTCTGTTATAAAGTTTATAGCTGACAAATTAGATTAGAAATAAAAAACATTTTATTAATATACCTATTTATAATAATTTATTAAAACGAGATACACGACATTTAGCCCATATGCTCATAATTTAATTAGATCTGGTTATTACTTATTGCTGATAAATAACCTAATAACCTAAAGGGCCATTATAAATTATTGAGCCATATTGTCATTATTCATTTCGTGGAGACTTGCAAATTAAGCATGTCCTAAAAAAATAAAGGTGCATCTAAAAGATAATGAGATTGGCGCTATAAATTTTTTTATTAGCAACTAAACTGCAAAGCAACATTATATTTCAAAATAGTTCCCTTGGGGGGGCCACACACTGCAGGAGACGTTGCTCCCATTCACAGTAGCAGTGCTAGAAGTCTTAAACTGAAAGTGCCTTCAGCTGTTTTATCACGATACAGTTCCAAAATGAGCATCCAAAAATACTGTGCAAAGCTGTTTTTAAAAAAACGTCAAAAGGAAAATCGAAAGAATGTATGCGTGAACCTTCTCGAATGCCTTGAATATGACGAACATTTTTCAGACATGTCTTAACAGGTGATGAATCGTAGACTTTCGAATACGATCCCGAAACTAAACGATGAAGTTCAAAGTGGCACAGAAATAACTTACCGCTCCCGAAGAAAGCAATAATGAGCAAATCAAAAATGAGATCCATGAAAGGGTATGGAAAATGGGCGTTGGAATCAGCTGATAATCATGCTTTTCTCTACACAGCGTATAGAGAGGCTACAGTTGGAATACTTTTAATTAGATGATAGCAACAAATATAAGAAGGATTACTCCCAGCTATTTACAGACAGCAGAAGAAATTCTCTTCTAATACCATTTACATGGTTTACCAGTATAATGACTGCCGAATATTAGGATGTACGATTTACCATGCACTAGCAGAAGGTATTACGTTGGCACGCACTACCAAGAGGACCCTAAATTAAACAAACTGTCTATACAAAATGACAAATAATTTAAATGTACCTTCACAGGAAGATCGTCGGTACACAATGATGTTTTTTAAATATAGGTTATGTCACGTGGAGAGGTTTGTATCTCTTAAAACAGGTTAGTTTTCACACCGTAATCACTTTAACCATTAATGAAATCCATTAATAAACACAAAGTGATCCTAAGTAGGATGATTTAAATAAAAATCAATTTACACTTTTAGCCTCGCACATCAGAGGCGTGTCTTGTAGTACCAGAATTTAGTTTCTCTTCAAACTTTTGCTGCGACCGAAATAGATCGAATGATGAATAGAATAAGAATTATTTTATAGAATCAGACTGGTGTGAATACTATGAACAAAACACTTCTTATAAGTCGTAACTAATAACCACATAATGACATTTTGTGAATTAGGACCATTACAAATAATAAATTACTTTGTTAATATTATACTGTAAGATTCAGTACATACACTAGTATATTATAAAGCTTTTTGACAGATTATTGAGAGCCTCTAATCCTACCAAATGCACCAGGTTTAGTTTCTCCGTGATTTAATGTCATGTAAATTATCTGACGACTGGGCTATACATATAATGGTTTTTTAGGGTGTAAGAAAAAAATTTTAAATCTGTTTAGAATCATATGCTAAATAATTACTAATACAATACAATAAATATTTATTTACACTGTTATAATAATTCACACATGTATTTCGAAAAAAGCTGTTACCTTCAATGCGTACAGATTATAGTATGTTTGAGTTTAAAATATTATGAAATGCAAACCAGTAAATAATAATTGCCTTACGGTGATTTGCACAGAAATTTTTACTATTTTACTTAATAACCTAATTAATAATAATTTAATAACCTATTATATAATTGGATAACTAACCGTGTCCTAGACACAAATAAAAGTAAACCTTTTGTTCCTTGAATTAAAAGTTTAGAACTAATTATAGTAGGTACGGTCGCATTAATAATGGTAATTTACGACACTGATGCATATCTCACGTTTCTTTAGGTTTACTTTAACAAATTGCCAGAGCTTACACCCAAGTTAAGTATATTATATTCACTGTTGACATTCTTAATTCGATTATACTCTATCCATTACGCCAACATATATTAAAATTAGCCTCTTTAGTTATTAGTTAATTAAATTCAAATAATGTTAAGTTATTAAAGATGATATTTTACACAAGTTGTTGGCTGTTAAGGTAGAAATTATTTCTTCAATAAAAAACAGAAAAACTTATTTCCTCTTTTTATTACTAGAGGACTTCCAGCCAAGTATATGAACAATTTGTCCTACGTTTCGTCCGAGTTTTCGGACTTTTTCATTCTCTGCCTAACTCGTCGAACTACACGTACATCACATACCCATCAAATAAAAAAAAATGATGAAAAACAAAATAAAACCCACCCATACAGTGAAATTAAAATAGGAAATTTATATTAGCTTTTAACCTTGAAAAAGTCCGAAAACTCGGACGAAACGTAGGACAAATTGTTCATATACTTGGCTGGAAGTCCTCTAGTAATAAAAATAGGAAATAAGTTTTTTCTGTTTTTTATTGAAGAAATAATTTAAGTTATTAAGATCAAAATTGTTTACTTCACAACTTAAAAACTAATACAGACTCAGTATATCATACGTACGTAACGTTCTCCTCTTCCGCATTTCATACCAATATCGCAATAATTTTTGGAGAAATATGGAAGAAACTGAAAATAGTCAAATCTGGAAAATTTAGCATTTTTAGCTATAGGTTTATATGACAAATTCATATAATTTTGATATGTTCTATCGGTTTTTTAAGTTTCCCGATTAAATCTGGCCCACTCATATACACTGTGATTCATTTTTATGAGTGTACCCTTGATCTCAGGAATTAAAAACAGGATTAATTTCAAATTTAGGTGGTAAGTATAGACTCAAAATATGACTGTTTTGACGTAATCAACATTAATATCGCTTATTGGCGTACGACTCTGTAGGTAAAATTGGTGCCGATTTTTTCAAAATAATATATTAGGGATTTTTTTATAGAAATTTTGATTTTAGATTCCTTTTCAACATCATCTAAAACTCCTTCATACCAAATTTAAACAAAATATTGCTTTGGATTTCCAAGATACGAGATCTCAAAATACACTAAGTGGGCCATGAAAACAAACGTTATGACTAGAGTCCCTCAATCAAAAGTGGCCACACGACATACGGTGGCAATGATTATCCTGTTGTCCAACGGTTAGTAGTCCAAGAAAGTGAGGTGGGAAGTTGACAATAATTAGGTAGTGATTGAAAATATTTTGGTAGTTTTTCAGAATTAAAGACTGAGTATAATGATCCAAAGTTTCATATATTCAACCGACCGAACAAGTATATAAAAAAATTAAAAAAGGTGCGCTGCGACCCTTCACCCAAAACGCTCAGAGAACCGTAACAGATTCATCAAAATATTATCGTTTATAGTTTAACCGAGAGCCACGTTTAAATTTGTATTATCCAAAACACATGGCACGCGGTAGCGGCTGTATTCACACTATTAGTTGTTTAATTTATTATCTACATTTTGTAACTATTGAAATGAGTCCAAAAAATTCCTGGATGTTATAAGCATTGTGGAGAAATTTTTCGCAATGGAAAAAAATTTTCTATCAAAAATTTAAATTTTGACAGTTCTGCTAAAATCATCGGGATTTCAGCAGCAAGTTAAGATATCTTGTAGATTATTTATCGTAAACGAAAAGAAAAAAATGTATGTAAAATGAGGGTATTCTAATAACTGATAAATCTGATAAATCTCGAATTCGGCTCGTACTATAAACTCCCACTTGTAAAAAAAAAAACACTATTTTAGCCACTTGTTATATAAAATACTATTATATATTCCAACACCGAAATAGTGCATATCCTAAATTTCACCGGCCGCTACAGAGTACTTGTCAATAGTCAAAGGTAATTTTCAAGTTATGTGATTCATACAGCTACTAACATAATGTCAAATATATAATTGCAAAAATATTACGACGCCGCCGTGACTAACAAGCTGGTCAATGAAGTTGAGACATAGGTTATTATGTAGAAAAATTCAACACACGAGAATGCACTCCCTATCAATTACCTCCTAGTAATCTATTTCGAACAAGCCTCTGATTTCGTCTGTGAAGTGTGGAGTTAGGTTTCGCTTTCTTGGGATAGATGGCTGTATTTCCTTTTTGAAACATTTGTTTTTGCGTCAAAAAATGAAAATACATAGGTTTAGTAGTATTATTATTGCACAAGAATGGATTACAAACTAATATTTGCTTAAAACAGCCACCTGTTAAAAAAAAATTAAATCTACAATTTTGTTGGCAAAGTTCCCAAGAACTGTCATTTTACTTGTGGTTAGAGTTTATAAAATGCCACCGAACCAGATAATTTCTCTTTTTCCTAATTAAAATTCAGAGAGGCAACTTGAGTTGCACATATCGTTATGGTTAATTAAAGTCGCAATTTTGGAGTGCATCCACATAGTCGGAAAATAACCAGTCGGCATTAAATTAAATTTATTTAATAGATATTGGGTTTTATTAAATAATTGTTTATTATAGATTTAGTTAGCAATTAAACGTCCAGAAATACTAGGTAAGTTTCCACATAGATTTATTACTTTAGTCAGAACCACGTGCTAAATGTAATAGTAAAATAAAATAGTTGTAAATTATTTTAGACGTTTTTGGGACTTTCAGTTTAGAACCCAGATAGTTTTTGGAATTTTTGAGATAACTTTTTGGGAAACGCTGGTGAACACCTTAATTATTTTGGATATTTTTGGAACGGACTTTTTGGCAATATAATATGGATTTTAGTGGAATTTATTTAATAAATTGGAAACGTACACTGACGGTGAGGATATATATATCATCCTATCACCAGGAATTTAGAATAACTGGGTCACCATCAAATAGTTTTCCAGCCAGATTAACGCAGCAAGTCTTCAACGTTGCCCCCTGACGGTTTAACAAAAGTTAAGTATATTCCTGTGTTTTAGCAATTACCTTTGCATTTTGTAGTTCATTTCAATTAGTTAGCGTGATCAAATTTTTTATTACAGCCTGTCTCGAATCTTCCTGTATATTTTTTATATTACAGTAAAACCTCTACATAGCGGCCACCAAAATTTATTGTGAAAATGGCCGTTATATGGAGGAGGCCGTTATTGACAGGTCAAAAATAAATAAAAAATGTTGGTTATTTTTGTGCTTTCTTTATTAAATTAAATTATACAAACTGAAAAAAACTAGCTACATACATATTTACAAATTAGGTGTGCTTATACCTATGTACATAAAAAAATTATTTCAAACAATAAAACTCATATAATATTGTACGTATTTTAACCATTACTTGCCATATTAAATAATTATCTTTTTTTAAAATATTTTTCAATTGAGGTTTAAGTTTTTATTTTTGTTTGTAAAGCCTGAGATTTGCATTCTGTTAAGATTTGGACAATTTTTACAGGTAGTTCACTTTTATCATTACAAAATAGGAAACTTTGCACATCTCTTAGTTTTTTACACACTTCACTCATATCTTTAATGTTTGACATTTCAGATTCTTCCACATCACTTTCATTTAAATCACAATCTTTATCATCAACTAATTGATTTATTACTTCTTGAACACCAAAATTAGGATTTTTGGTCAAAACATTGCTATCAATACATGCATAATTTTCTAGGATTACATCATGTAATTCAGGAAAAAGCTGGGCTAGTGGAATTTTTCATCTTCCTCATCGAAATTTTCGTCTTGCTGGACATTTTCCAAGAATCCTGCTTTTGCAAAACATTTTGAAATTGTAGCTGATGAAACACTTTTCCAGCCTGCTGATATCCAAACTAAAGCGCTGGTTAAATTAATGCTTTTTTTCTGAATCTTCAAATGAACTTTCGCTGTTTGTAAATTTTTGAAGCCTTTTGATTAGAAATTTTCAATAAGCCATCTTAAAGTTATGAATAATCCTTTGATCCAATGACTGACAGTAGGAAGTGGTGTTTGGAGGCAGAAAAACAATGTTCACGTTGTCACTTTAGGATGGGACGTGGCATTATCCAGAAATAATATGATTTTCTATTTTGTTTTCTCATTTTTTCTTCAAATTTTTTTAGCCACGAAGTCATAATTTCTGTTGTCATTCAAGCTATTTTATTGGATACCCATTCTAAAGGCAGTTTGTTGATATGAGATCCTTTAAAGCATCGAGGTTTTTTACTCTTCCCTATAATTAATGAGTTTTCCTTGTCACTCCATATTTGTGCAAAATAAAATGGTCAATCTTTGTTTTGCAGTTTTTTTATTGGCACACATCACTTTTTAAAGCAAACGTTTTGTTAAGCATTGCAAGGTAAAAAAAGTCCGGTTTCGTCAGCATTGTACATACTTTTTAGTGAATAGTCTTTTAATATTACTTGCAGCTTTGTTTTTCAGACTTCAACACTGTCCATGATATTTCAACCTAAGATCATGGACTTAAAACCTTACTTGTGCTGAGGCGCTTGTAGCGGGTAAAGCCCCAACCTAATATCATGGACTTGAAACCTTACTGGTACTTTCAACTATGGCTGAGATATGATTTCAACCTATGATCAAGGACTTAAAATCCTATCTTTACGTCTACAATTAAATAATAACAACCATGTATTTCCGATGCCAATCTAATTATATAGTACTGAGGTTTTAGTTAACTAACTCATTTCTTAGTGTAAACTGTCCCTTGAATTGACAAGACCAGTGATATGCGCGAGTATTTTAAAATGTACGAGGTTAATTTAGATAAAAGTGACAGGGTATCATATCGACTTCGAGCCTGTCTGTTCTACAACTTATAGTTAGGGAGTTCGGGTGTCGAACAGATCGGATAATAAATTACAGCCCGGGGCACACTATGAGATTCCAACCTAAGATCATGGACTTAAAACCTCACTCGTGCTGTATTGCATGGAAAGTCACAACCTAAAATCATAGACTTAAAATCCTATCTTTATGTCTACAATAAACAATGACAACCGAATATTCCCGATGCTCGTCGTTGAATAGATAACCCGAATTTACTAGTGAGACGCGAGATTTCCCTAATATCTCAGGCCGATCGGAGGCGTAGGTATTCTAAGATAATTGAGGGACAAAATAATATAGCAGAAATTCGGACACTATTGGTAAATGACAGAAGTATAGAAAAAAGCAATAAAGCAATAAAATTGTACAAATAATTCTTATCACTTACTGTTTACGACGGAGCACACAGGATATCTGGAGTTGCTTGTTGAGTTGACGGATCTGAAAAACTTTCAGAAGTCCCAATTCTAGCCAGGTGGGTACATTTTTATTCACCGATTCTGGCAAGAAAGTCATGTGACTGTGCAATAAACAGGGTTTTAGCTTGCGTGCATGCATTGCAAACGTATCCTTGGCTTGCTTAAATAAATTCCCTGCGTTATTAAATATAAATAAATGTTTATAAAGTATTCTATATTTACAAAAAAGAAATTATTTAAAATGGCCAGGTATTAATATTTACTATAAATCAGTTAATATTTTTTTCTGTAAATTGTTAAAAAAAAAAGAAACATGTTCCTTTATCGTTCATAAACAATGGTGTCAACTCGGCTTTGATTTAAACTACATTAAATTAAAATTTCCACTTCTTACTTGGCTTTAGTGAGAGGCTGTTTAGTATAAACCCGACAATTGGTTTATCATTAAGATAATAAAAGAATTTAAGATTACCCTGGAAAGAAACCTATTAGAAACAATTATGTTTGGTAAATAATTGTTATTTCAAATGCTGGACTTGCAAAATAACTTGAACTCTGGTTCAAAATGGTTTTTAAAAGAAATATTAATACTAGTTATAATATACAGGGTGTACCAAAGTGAAAGATGAGCTCAATTAGGTCTTACTACAACAGAAACTTGTTAACGAAAAAAAATCACTTCGTTACAACATTTACTAAAAAAATCATACACAGGATGATGTTATCGGTACTGAGCGCAATATTATAAAAATTGAATCTGGTCCTGGAAATCTTTTTGGAATTAAATTATGCCTTTGATTAATTTCTAACAAATTTTATCCAAACGACTACAGTCGTTCCAAAAATATGGCCTTCTACACTTTTAGTCAAAAACCATAAAACGTTCTGTGTCTCAAACACGGTTAACATTTAAATGTAAGTTTGGGGGTGTTTTGAACTCAGCTAAGCGTGCTCTATCTACCATAATATTGTGTCACTTTATATCTGAAACACCCTGTACATGAAATTCACAAAATGAGCTTTTGTTAAAAACAATGATCATAAATACGGCACCCTACTGATTTCATCAAAAGTACATTGTCACTAAATGTATTTGACTTTTGTAGCTGCATGCAAAATTCGAAATCAATCGTTAGGTTAAAGCGGTACATTGTAGCCATAAAGCTGAATAATTTGGCCAGCCATTGTTGTGCAAATGAAGCTTTTATTAGAGTTTCCTGTGTGCTGCGTGTTGGCTCGTCATGAGCTAAGATAATTTATTTCCCGTGGCCAATGAATCACGTGGTTCAGATCGAAACGGTGACCGCTAGTTAGATTAACATGTACTCTTTATCTCACCTTTTTATCTTTTTCGCTGATATAATTTAACGTAAGTGATTGAGGTATTGTTATGATTTAATTTTATGAGTGTTCTAAATAAATTAATCTGGCAATACGATATCTATATTTTATTATTACCTTTGCAACAATATACACTGGCCGGTATAAGGAGTGCTCATACTGTATTTATTATTAATTATGATAATATTTTATACAAGAACACAAAATCTCATTTTGATTACGTAGTGTTATGGGATTTAAATGATGTGATAAGATGGATATTTTATTTTCTAAATATATTTGTTTAAAAAAAATTACAGCAAAAACCCTTTTTCTCCCTCATATATATAATTATTATATTATGCATCAAAACGACGCCGACGTATGATTTATGATGCTATATCATAAAGAAGTTGGACTTCTTCATGATAGCAAATTTTCAAATAATAAAAAATATAATGTGTTGAATTAATTTTGTCGGCGAGTGTATACAGCGATAATCAGACTTCTTAACATTTTGAATGTTAATAAAGTAAACAAAGTCAAACAAAAACATACAGTTATTTTTATTATTATTTTTGTGTTCATCGGAGACTCTGGAATAATCTGACTTATGTCCAATAGAGGATGTTGACTGCTTACTGCAAATATCATCTATTCTCTTTAATTTTGGCTGTATGTATAATATCATAAACCTATAAAGTTCAAAGAGACCTATGGAATTGCGCGTCATGTAAGTGATAAATAGAGTCCGGACCCGTGGGGTACATAACGTCAATATCAGTGGCGGGTCCAGGAGAGAGTAATACTGCACTCATGTAAACACTCATACAAAAATGATAAACAGTTTTTCACCTTATAAATGTGACTGGTTACTAATATTTATGGTACCCAAAATACCGGAGGAGTTAAATATATCATAAAATACACTGCACAACGGCCGAAGCCGCGACGCCACAAGAATTCTCTACAACTATTCAGTTGTGCTACTGGAGTTAAAATAAATTATTAGTAACTGTTCCACGTCGTCTGGACGTAAATTGTTTACTACATAATACCCACTTTTATGCGAAAAACGATATTTCAACGTCTACAAACGTGATAGAGGCATATTTACAGTATGTGAAATTCTTCACAGAGGACATGTATATATTTTTCATAAATTTTCTGCTACATATGTAAAACTAAAATTATGAGAATTGAAACTAAAAAACACTAAAACTAAAAAAAAGTTTCAGCAGTTTTGATGCTTATCAATTTAATTATGTTTCATTTAAATCATTTATTGTCACACATACGAAATTCAATATAAAAAATTATATACGACATTTGCAAGGCAGAACACATATTCTTCTGACAGAAGAGCATCGTAATAACTGAACAACAGCACAAGAGACTATGTATAGGGTGAACCCGCGAGAATTCGTACTTTTTTTTCTCCGTTATTTTTAGGGTTAGAGAGACGCTTAAAAAAATAGGTAGTAGGGAATTTTATGATTTTTTTTTAAAATGACCTCACTGAATATACATGGTGTTTCATAAATGTGTGACCAACCCAAGTTATGTTTTTTTAAATAGAACACTATGTTTTTTTTTGCTTTTTGAAATCTACGTTTTATTATGATTCTAGTAATATATACATGTTATATATTTGTATTATTCGTTTGGAAGATACAAGCTGTTAAAATGTTCTTGGGAGTATATACAACACGGGAATATTCCTGCGTTCATTTTCAGAATAATACAGGATTTTATTTGACACAGAAGTCATGACAACAGACAATAACAAGCTAATCGACTGACAGATATTTAATTATTTAGAGGCTTATTTATTTTTCCATTATGTGGATTCATGGTCGAGTGGTATGGACACTTACCTCTCACCCTGGAGTCCCGGGTTCGATCCCCGGTCGAGGAGCTTTCTAAACCAGAAATTAATCCTAGCATACTCGGATTGGATGTGTGTCCATTGTCTCTAAATGTGTAGCCCTCTCCCACACAAGGTACCTTAAAGTACCTACAGGGATACAGGGGGTTGTATTACCTGTGGTGTTTAATTTTATAGTTTCTGCTTCATTTTAATTCGATATTTTAACAGCTAGAATCCTCCAACCAAATGATGCAAATATGTAATATGTATACAATATATTACTGTAATCGTAATAAACCGTAGATTTCAAAAAACTAAATATATACATAGGGTGTTCCATTTAAAAATATAAGTTGGTTTGATTACACTTTAATGCAACACCATGTATATTCACAGAGGTCGTCATAAAAAAACTCATAAAATTTCTTACGATCTGCTTTTTGAAACGGCTTTCTAACTTCAAAAATTACGGAGAAAATAGGAGTGGGAATTCACGCGGGTTCACCCTGTACATGACAGGGACGAATTGGTTTTCTTTCATTTCCACTTCGAGATCTGATGTCGGAGGCAAATTTGAAAGAGACTTGTTAGCACCACGCCAGTCCATGACCTGAGAATAAAAGATAATAAAAAATGTTATTAGTGTTATGAGTGCATACAGCACATTTTTTGAAGAATCTTCCAAACAGGGTTGTCAAAATCTTCAAGAACTTCCCTTTCTGTAATAATAATGATTTTGCAGAAAAATGTTTATGATTTCCTTGCCAGTGATACCATTTAGTCACAACCAGAGAGAGCATGAAGAACTCATAAAACTGAAGTTTTCTTCCACACAAGCAAATACTTACCAGTATTTGTCATTTTAAATTATAATGAATTTAGACCGTACACTATTAAAATAAAATTAAGGGGCGAAGAGAAAACCTCGATCTTCTTAAGCCTTTATGTACTGTGACTCAACTGAATCACTGATACAGAAATCAAAAGCATCTTTCTGGAAGTTGCTTAATAATATATAAGCAGTGGCGGCTGGTGGATATATGTTGTACCATATCACAGTATTGGAGCATGGAGCCCGAGCAACATTTGAAGCAAGACTATCAGTACTTATTGAAGAAGTATTGCAAAAAGAAATTGAAAAAAAGAAATTGAGAAAAAAAGTTACAAAAATGCGCAGCCTTCCCAGATTTCTTATTGACCATTAGTAAAATCTTTGCAAACTATTTTTTTTTTTCGTAATCAGAAGGAAAATTTATTACTCCGTTTTTCAAAACTTTTTAATTTTTTGTAAAGTTATGAATGACATTTTGAAATTTACACAATAAAGAGCTTAAGTTTCAAAGTGTCATAACTTTACAAAAAATCAAAATTTTGAAAACCAAAAAATGTTCCTTCTGATTACGAAAAGAAATAATTTGGAAAGATTTTACTAATGGTCTAGAATCTGAGGAGGCTACACATTTTTGTAACTTTTTTCTCAATTTTTTTTAATTTTTTTTTTCTGCAAAAGTTCTTCAATCGGTACTGATAGTCGTGCCTTAAAATATTACTTGGGTTCCATGCTCCAGTATTGAGTTATTGTATTACCTAAATCCACCAGTAGCCACTGATAAAAGGGAAAGTTCTTGAAAATTTGATAACCTTGGCTGTTTGCAAGATTTCAAGTTTCAAAAATAAACGGACTCTTAACGGAAAAGTTTGTATATCAAGTTTACGTTCAAAGCACAAAAATATTAGAGGTTGGATACCGTCGATGATGCATCACATAACCAAACTTGGCACCTACAAGGGCATCCCTCATAAATTTTTTTCTATTGTCAGGTCATGGATTGACGTCATCCAAATTTGGCTACGGGATAAGAGAAAATCAATACATTCCTAAACATATATAAATACATAAATATGTACATTTTTATTTTTATAAGAAAGCATCAAGTCCAAGACCTTGAAAAGTATTGCAAATAAAATATCAGGTGCAGTGGTGCATATACAGGGTGTCCCGAAATTAGTGTGCAATATTTTACCAGCTGCTTCTACAGCCAGAAATAGGAAACAAAGCTCATATAAACATTGGTCGAAAATGCTTCCTAAGGGAAGGGGCCCCTAAAGGTGGGACCATGAGAAAAGTTTTTATCGAATATCTCCAAAACCACTCAAAGTCAAATATTAAAAATTTACACAGCCGCTACTCTTTTTACGTATAATAAGATGACATGGAAATAATCGAACATTTTATCCAGGGCTGTCCCAAAATAACCCGAAGTTTCTTGTATGTAGCTTTTTTTCTACTTTTGACGATACAATATGAAATTTTAGAGTTTTATACGTAAAAAAGGTACTCTTGATAAACATCGATAAAATGCACCGTTTTTGAATAATATCGACTTGAAAATTTTAAAATTTAACTAATTTCATTTGTTGAGATGAGTTTTGTCTATTATCTCATGTCCATATAAAGTACATACTAATATTTTTAATCTGTTGCTTGGAAAATAGGTGAAAAATATGAATAACTCGAGCGAAACTATCATACTCAATATGAACAAAAATCATCCAGTAATCTTTTTATATCAACAAAATTAAATTTTAATTTTACATAGTTTTATTGTAAACAGGTGTTCAAACAATTTTCCATTTTCTTGGATACACAGTCTCGCTCGACGTTCTAAAGTCTGAGAAGCCCGTAAAGTCTTGAATGTATTTCTTCTTAATGCATTTCCGGTATGATTTATTCTTTAAAGTAGTTCTTCTCATCTATTTATTTCAGTGGCGTAAACCAAACCCCTTCATATAACCCCAAAAGTAAAAATCTAATGGGTTTAGATCCGGTGAATGGGCCCAGCTATAGGACACAAGATATTCTATAAGCAGCACATGAGTTTTTATCACTTATTAAATAACATTCTAACTTTATTTTCTGCCGAATAAGGCATTTTTAACTTTCAATCAACGTGAATTATAACAAACTATTTAAGGGACAGTCAAAAAACATTCAAAGCCAACTCGGTGTTAAATTATTTCAATTATTATCGTCAGTATTTTACTAAATATGAAGGTAAATATACGTTGTTATACTTTTGTGGGGATAATTTAATATTTTTCAAATTTGTAAAAATATACAGGGCCATTTAAAAAAACATTGCCTTGTTTTTGCCACTTTTATTTGACTTAATTGTTTTTTTGTTGAAATTTTCGAATTCCTTAAAAGATGCTATAAGTTACGTTAAATGTTTTTAATTTATATCTAAAGACAAATAAAGACATTGGGGGCGAGAACAAGGTAAGCACCTGACACTACACAAATATATATTACCTACGTAATATCACTATAGAATTAAAAAATTAGAAGTGATAATATTACACCTAATTTATGAGGGTTTGAAACCCTAACATGGCTACTGAAATCCGGAGGAGAGCATGCACAATATGACGAACTTTTGCAGAGAAAATAAACAATATACTTATACTTCGATGTTTCTTGTTCTTGTGTTCAGTTTCACAGTTCTTTCAAACGGTTTTTTAAATATAACTTTTTAGTGATAGTATGTTAACTTTAGTGTTATTGATAGACTGTCCTAAAACTTTTTAGTTTAAGAACACAGCCACACAAAAAAAAAAAAAGTTCATTACCATGAATCAAAATACATGAATCCAATGTATTTTTCGACGCTGAATTCGAATTCGTAGTTAAAAAAAGATTTATCGTCAGTTTTTTTTTTCCAAGAACAACCTATGAAATGGACTAAAAGTATAGTAATAATACAGTGGATCTTAATGAAGTGTGAGAAATGGTAGATATCTTATAATCTAGAGAAGAGAATATACGATCACCTTTCATTGTGGCGTCACCTACAGACTGTGGCGTCTTGGAAGAAACACTGAAATTGTGAAACATTCAGATAATTTTAGTAAATACGTTAATACGCAATGATTTCTTTAGATGAACGAGCAACACTCTTCATCGCAGCTTTAGCGATACTGAAAACTGAAACTGAAATCTACATGCTACTCTCAGCAAGCGCCCCTTATGCAATCATTTACTTTCATTCGGATTCTGACGTTCGTATTCAGACGGGCATCTATAAACTGCGCATACCGCTATTTGAGCATCTAGTAAGTTGGCTCGATCTGTATATGCAAAAAAACATATTTTTGTTAAAATCTCAAATAATACTGACAAGTTAATGTTATTTTATGTTCATAATTCATGAATAATTTTCATAGCATTACTAGCTTATACGATAAATACTTTATGAATATTAAACTATTTATTTAGGAACCGTATAATTTGTTATCCGTAGGTTATTTTTCTTGACATTTAGAAATTTTCGGTCGAATTCCCACACAAATTAGCGTATTATATTATTTTATATAAACCTTGTTAATGAAGATGAACTAAATTTAAATATTTTCAGGGCCGGTTTGATGTAAAAAAATATTTATTATGTGATGGATATTTGTCGTTAAATATTAATAATAAAAAAATAAGTTTCTGTGTACTTCTTTTTGTGTGTGATCGATATGTATTAGTATCTCATAAAATACTTGGTTTATTTTTTTATTGTACTTTTAAGACAAAAACACTTTCCAGCTTTACATATTATCTGCGGTCACAAATCAAAAAGTTATGCAAATTCTGTTGTATTAATTTTGAGTGTCTTCTATACTACGTTAAACTTTTTTCTATCATATCTATATTTAGTCCAAAAAAATATAGAAAATAAATATTATGATTAAGGGTAGAGAAGCAACATAGTTGGCTCTTGTGTTCAATTTACATTATTAAAATTACTTTATTAATGGTTCTTGCTTTTGTAAAACAATAACTCCTATACTAATATCAATAAACTAATGTAACCGTTTTTTCACGAAGAAATATGAATAAAACTTTCCGCAACTACTGCAATAAATATTAATTTTACATTTATTTATCATTACGCTAATATACACTCACAAGGAAAGTTTAGGGATATTTTTACAAAATTATACAAGACACAAAAAAACACATTTGCTTGTCTTTCTTTTCTAAATCAATTAAAAAAAATACGTATATTTATAAAAATGTCCTTAGACTTTTCTTGTTAGGCCATAAAAGAAATCATTGTTTGTGTAGTTTATCATTCTATACGTATTATAGGATGTATACAGGGTGTTCTAACGTAAATGGTATTCTGAATAGGTATTTTACTATCGAAGAAGAAACAATCGTAATGGAAGAGAATAGCCCTTATTAAAAATGCAAACCACTTAACGGATGGTCAACATAAATTTAAGGATTCCAAACAATTTATACACAGAGTATCCCATAATTAAGTGCTTCTACTCAAGAAGGTAATAGAACTATAAAAAAGTAAGTTGAATTTTGTATATAAACATTTGCCTTAAATCAGTTTATAAATAAAAGTGAGGAATTATTTTTGTAGAGGTATGTAGTTATTATACAGGGTGGTCCGAATTTAAATCGGGAAAATTCACCAGCGGATACTATGCCTAAAATAATGACTTTTTGTCATATAAACATAAATCGAAAAACGAATGGATTTCAAGATACAAGGTGTTGAAGTTAGGGGAAAATATTTTTTTTCCCAATATCTCAATAACGAATAAAGATTTTTTATTGAAATTTGATATAGAGGTATAATTAAGGCAAGCACACCAGTTGATATTAATTTTGTCCAAAATATTACACTGGGTGATTATTTTTTCTGATCGATTACCACTCAAACCATAACAACTTTTTGTTTGTACGCCACTGGTCAAATTTAATGAAAACATTTTAATCTACGTTCCTTTTAAAGCAAAAAAGTATTTTTTGGCACCTTTTCAAAATTTTAATGGTTTTTGATAAAATTGACATTTTCTACAACGATGCATTTCCGCAGCATTAAATTTGAAAGTGGAAATAAAAAAAAATATGACTCAACTTTGAAGTAGATACAAAATTTCCACTTTCAAATTTAATGCTGTGGAAATGCATCGTTGTAGAAAATGTAAATTTTTTTTTTTTAATTTTTTCCCCTAACTTCAACACCTTGTATCTTGAAGTCCATTCGTTTTTCGATATATGTCTATGTGACAAAAGCTATTATTTTTAGACGTAGTATCCGCTGGCGAAGTTTCCCGATTTAAATTCGGACCACCCTGTATACCCATCCTGCATTGCAATATTTAAGTACAAATAACTTTAAAACGACAGTTTATATCAATATTTAGTAATAGCATCTCTTTTATTCAATTTTTAACACTAGCGTTTCTTTCCTCTATAAATGTGTAAAAAATAAGACAAAGAGTTATGGCGAAAATACACCCCCACTCCCTAATTACTCCAACAAATCATGATATGTAGATAAAAATTTAACAAAATATGTAACATTATAAAATTAATCATGGTCCAAATTAAATTTTCACAACTTAAGACGTTTCGAATTTATTGGCAAATAACTATGTTTTACTTACCCCCTTTAAGGAATTGTAGCTCCCTTATGAACTGACTTACGGCAACTGTTTATATACAAAACGCAATTTATTTTTTATAGTCCTATTACCCACTTGAAATAAGGTATTTAATAATGGGACACCCTGTATATGCTTTAACATTATTTAACTCTCACCCTGTAAATGGCCCGCAAATAACAGAACCCGAAGATACGTTGTGTTAAAAATAATCGCCTATATATTGCTTTACATAAATCTAATAACAACCCGTCGCTGCCTGGCTGAAATTATCAGTGTTGAATTAAAAAATATGGATTTACAAAATGAAAGCACCAATAACCATTTAAAAACTGACTAAACTTTGCATAAATTGACTAATTTATAATTTGTCTACAACATACAAACATTTTAAAATTTGTTCTGTAATATCTTTAAAAAATTATTTATATATATATATATATATATATATATATATATATATATATATATATATATATATATATATATATATATATATATATATATATATATATATATATATATATATATATATATGCCTGGCATACCTACACGCCTCCGAAGTGCAAGTCCGACTGTACTATACGCCTCCGAAATCGGAGGCGAAAGCGAAATTTCGGAGGCGAATACGTTCACCTATTAAAATTTTCACAGATCACTTGTGGCATCATAAGGAATCTCTGGGCAAATTTTTCCCTGGAGGCCATTTGACCCCATACACATATATAGTTACACAACTAAGTTCCGCATAATTCCGCTTGCCAGCGCCGCTATATAAACATATACATTTTGCGTATGTGGAAATGTAGAATAGGCCTCCGCATTGTCCACTGTATGCACACGCCTCCATAATTTTGACAACGTCGCACGTAATTTAGTGGATTCACAAACGTGGTGACTCTTACGTATTATTGCCAAGCAGATATGCCGCCATAAAGCTTAAAAAAATGCATTTTCGCGAATATCTGCGGATATGTTGGGTTTTCGTTCAAAAAGGTGGTATATGAAATTAAAACTCGTTTAATTCTTTGGATAAAAACTATTCATTTTTACTTCCCTCGCTTACCGAAGGAAGTACTGTAAGTAAAAATCACTCTTAAGTTTTTTTCAGATTTTCACGTTTCAGATTAGGTACATTATGAAAATTAAGGTCTTTCGATTCCACCAGCCAGTGTGTCTATCTATTAGTGCTATATTAAAAAAATTATTTGAAGGAGATAAATAATACTGGCAAAAAATCACCATTCTCTCTCTCTCTTCCAAAACTATCAGAGTAAACTCAACGGCCACAACTAAAATTAGTGCAAATGGAGGGCGAGCTACTGCAGAGGCGAAGACGACGTCGTCGTCGTCGGCGGCAGGCGTAGCCCGGCGGGGTCGTCAGTCCCCCGATGAAATTGCAAAGAAAACTAGACATATTCGAACCTTTTTCCTGAATTTGTTAAATTACAAAATATTAAAACAATTAAGATTGACCAATTTTAAACCATTGATGGTAACTTAAGTAATGCATATATTTTAACGAAAGAAAAATGCTTCTAATGGGACTAAATGTACATGCCAAATTTCAAGTCAACATGTTTATAACAACGTCTAAAAAAAAAAAACACAGGTGAAAATTGAATTGTTAATTGTTAAGTGCATCAAGCTCTAGAACAAAATTTTTTTTTTTTAGAATGTAGGTTTTTTCATGTACTTTCTAGTGATATATATTAACAGACAATTTTTTAGAAATATTTAAAGCCATTTTTTTTGTATTTCTTTAAACTCCTTTTTTAAACAAATGCATTTTTTTCTGCGCAAACAAATACCATATCTCAGTTGAAAAAATGTAAAAAAAATCATTCCAGTTTTTTTGTGTACTTTTGAGCATACTAATCATTTTCATTTTCTAACAGAATTTTGGTAGGAAATTGCCTCGGAAATTGCATTTGCTTAAGAAAAGAATTTAAAGAAATGTCAAAAATTAGCTATAACAATATTTGCTAATACCAATGATAAGTACGTGAAAACACCTGTATTCTAAAAAAAATATGTTTCTCTGCGACTTGATACACAAACAATTGATGATTCAATTTCAGTTTTTTTTGGCGTTATTAAAAACATTTCGATTTAAAATTAGACGTGATCATTTAGCTCCAATAGAAGCATATTTTTCCTAAACATTTGTAAAAATATATTCATTATTACTTAAGTTATCGTCAACTCTTTAAAAATGAGCGAACTTAATTGTTTTCATTTTCTACAACTTAACATATTGACGGAAAAAGTTGGGACAGGTTTAGTTTTCTTCGCAATTTCATAACTAATATATTTTTGGGAAACGGGAGTATTACCCCTTCGCCAGTGGCTTTGTTATTATTTTTTGACCTGAACTGCAGATGTAGTATTACATAGAAAGGCGGTGTGCCAAATTTTCAAAAGGATAGCTTTTTTCATCTCTTGAATATTAAATTATAAACTTTTTCTACAGAAACTTCTACACCCCTATACCTACGTTATGGTGCATTGTTAGACTTACGTTTATAGACAAAACTCGTATTACTTTTCAGAAGTTTTCACCTTGGAAACTGAACCACCCTGTACCCAACACTGCCAAATATACTAAAATTATGGAAAATGTATATTATTAAAGAGTGAACCAAAACAATCACGATTTACATATCAAATATTAAGCATGATAAGATCTTTTCTGCTCATTTACTTACAATAACGCATTTTTTAGGAATTATAACAGCAAATAACAATGTTACTTTTCTTTAAAGTAGTCATGTAGATTGTAGATATTATCGTTATAATAGGTATTTAGGATCATGCGTCCAATAAATTAGTATATAATTAAGCAAAATTAAAATTAATCATAATAATTGTTTTAGTTCGATTGATTTTCATTTTGATTGTCATACATTACTGTTTTAGATGTGTGGTTGCTAAATACTATAACAATAATTTCTGCTTTATCTAATAGCCCTAAAGAAGTAATTAATTTATGTACTTTAAGGATATTTGAAATAAAATTTGTAACAAAAAATTTATTTGCTATAAAACGAAATCTATTGGAATAATTTTAAGTCGATGATAATTATGTAGATAACATCTATTATTTTTTTGGACTATCCAAAAACTTTTTTATTAATGAAAATGTTGTCTCATGCGATTTAATTATATTCCTGCATAAGTTTTCAAGATAAAGCAAGTTGTATAACACATTTCGAAATATATATTAAACCACAGTTGTGACAGATAAGATATTTTTAACCCTTTTCATTTAAATAATAAAAAAAATTAATAAATTAACAAAATATTTAAAAATATTTCGTGATGCTTTTACTGTAGATTGTATAATGTGCCATTATACAATCGATTTACATTAGTTTCCCTCAAAAAATATAAATATTTTTTCTGAACAAGTTAAACCCAAAAGTTTGCAATTTGCGTGTGAAATGAAATATTTGATTAGAAGTCTCCTGTAAAGTCTGGTATAGAACTATATCCCATCCAGTTGGTCGGCGGTTAAGGTAGTATATATACCAAAAATGGGTAGAAAAGAACCAAGCCCTAAATCTCTTAGACCAATTAGCCTGACATCTTTTCTGTTGAAAGGCCTGGAGAAGGTGCTGGACGGATATATCAGGGGGAACATCCTGAATCATCACCCCCTCAATATCCATCAGTACGCCTATCAGACAGGAAAATCAACAGAATTAGCACTCAATAACCTAGTAGAGAAGATCACCCAATCCCTTCAAATGAAGGAAATTGCGGTGGGAGCCTTTCTTGACATTGAGGGAGCATTTAATAATGCACTGCCCGACGCCTTATATGCAGCAGTGGCTGCCAGAGGAATTGAGCCTACTATAGGCGACTGGATTCGTGCTGTGCTATCAAACAGAACCATAACAACGTCTCTACAGGGAGAAACAGTTAGGTTTAGAGCCACGAGAGGGTGCCCCTTTTGTGGTCACTTCTTGTGGACGACCTACTGGCTATTCTCACACTGTGGGAGGTTGAGGTTCTAGCATATGCAGATGATCTAGTCATACTAGTCAGAGGAAACTCTGAAGGAGTAATATCAAATACCCTTCAAGAGACACTGGAGTGCAGTGAGTAACTGGTGCGACAGGGAACAGATGTCTGTAAACCCTCAAAAAACAGTAATAGTACCATTCACCCGGAAAAGGAAGCTGGGGGACTTAAGACCTCCCACTTTAATGGGTGAAACTATTCCATTTGTGGAGGAGGTGAAATATCTAGGAATCACTCTGGATAAATCACTTAATTGGAACTCCCATCTGGAAAAGGTAATCCACAAAGCAAAGCTATCCCTATGGACATGCCGTCGTATTTGTGGCAAATCCTGGGGCATGGGTCCCCAACAAATTTACTGGATCTATATCACGGTCATCAGACCAATGATAACATACGGATCCATTGTTTGGTGGCCGAAAGGGATTACAACGGACGGCCAAATCCAAACTCTCTGGACTGCAGAGATTGGCATGCATGACCGTAACGGGAGCAATTAGCACCACACCGTCAGCTGCAATGGAAATCCTCCTGGACTTACCCCCTCTTCATATATATCTGGAGAGAGAGGCCAGGTGGGCAACCTACAGACTGCAACAAGCGGCCATTAATATGCCGCAGACTAGTATCATGGAGCGGAACAGGTTGTTGGATGACATAGAGAATCACAGCATCCTGGGAATGCCCTCGGATACTATACCTACTATGACCAACTACGAGCTGACCTTCAACATCCTTTCTCCAGAAAGAGATGAGTGGGATCGGAATAAAGCCGACCTACTGAAGGCAGACAGTTGTTGGTTTACAGACGGCTCCAAAACTCCCGAGGGAACAGGAGCCGGAGTACACAGCTACAGACCAAGGGTGAGGATAGTCTCAAAACCTAGGTACTCATGCAACTGTTTTCAGGCTGAGGTTTATGCCATTGAACTGTGTGTACGAAGGCTGGAATATATGCATCTTACACGCAGATCAATAAAAATTTTCTCAGATAGCCAAGCAGCTATCAAAGCTCTTGGCTCCTACCGGTGTAACTCCAAAACGGTATGGAACTGTCAGAAAGCTCTAAATCATTTGAGCAAGAACAACAAAGTGACTCTGGTCTGGATACCCGGCCACTCTGGTATGGAAGGTAACGAAATAGCGGACTCCTTAGCCAGAGAAGGAGCGGGATCGCGATTCATCGGACCAGACCAATGCTTGGCATATCCTCAAGTACTGCCAAGATGGCTATCTCAACCTGGGCTGAAAGGCAAACTCTCCAGTATTGGCAAGAGTGCCAGGATTAGTTCATTCGAAGGCGTTTATAAAATACCCTTTGAAATCGAGAGCTAAGAAACTTTTAGAGAGTTAAACAGGATAAACCTGAAAACTCTAACAGGCCTATATACCAGGCACTGCCGACTAAACTATAATCTGCATAAACTCGGCCTAGCGGAAAACGCCGAGAGTGCCGTCTACATGCCTGGAGGATGATGAAGGCAGACCACATATTATACACACCTGTTGTCCCTATTTGTGGCTGGAGGGATCCAAATTCTCAATAATGTGGCGAGGCTGAAGCCATCATACAGCAATTCTATTTGATAATGCGTTAGAATCACATATGAACAATCCCTGTTTACAGCAAAGTAACTGAAAACTCGAATGTAAACAATAACCGAACACACTGGCACAGATTCTGTGACTCTGGCACAGATTCTGTGACTCTGGAACAGAATAAGCCAAGCGTGGTTGTCTCTATGGCCAAGCCGGCTAAGATGCATTAGTTCCATTTCTTAAGAGGTCTGTGGTAGAGGTCGCTTCAAGTAACGCCGCGCTTAGCATACGCTAATATGCATTAGTTTTTGTTTATTTTGTTTTACATAGGAAAAATGGTGATTAAAAAATATAAAATGTTTCATGATCCATCTG